>VCRD01000761.1:47589-78316 GCA_006783055.1 Trinorchestia longiramus
TCACTCTGCAACCAGCACTCTTACCTCACTCTGCAACCAGCACTTATGCTCTTGATACCAGTATTCTCCCTGTGTCATCTCTTCCTCATGAATGGATTATCACCTCCAGGGACACGTAGGACTCGTAATTCTGATTCATACTGTTTTGTGGAATACTTCGACACAAAATTATACTTAAAGAAGGACTCGTGTGTGAGACACGAGAGTTAGTGTGATGTATGCTATAACACATCATGAAGGAGTTCAAATATGCCAAATAAAATAGAAACAATTTTGTCACAAAAAGAATTAACAATAGTGCAAACTTTTCCATTCGAACGATAAACGCATTCCAGACTCTTCTACTGACAGACAAAATCATGAAGCTGGCTCATTCAGGTTTCAAACATAAACATCAAGATTAAATATACATTTTTCCACAGCTCAGCTAATGTTTTCGATCGACTGACTTCAAATTTTGTTTCGTATTTCTAAATTTGTGCTGCAAAAAATCTTGAACGTAGCTTAAATGCGTGCGGTCTTTCCCTTGGGTGGTAAACGCGATGCAACTGTTAACGCGTTCTATTGAACTAAGTTTGAACAGTTAGCGCCCAGTGTCCCGTGAGACGGACTTTCAGAGCTCTAGTTCTTGCGTTCCTTTTATTGCCATTTAATCTAACAAATTCTGAAGAGAGGGAAGGAAAATTCACTGTTATTTTTAACGAATTCATTTTTTCTTCTGTACAGAACTGTACTGTATTTTACTGATTTTTTAGGTTTAATTATGTGCAGAACTCAACTGGAGATTTTTATTTCTAATTGTGTGCGGAACTCAGATGGAGATTCTTTTCATTCAAAATTTAAGCTACGCTTAAATCCGTACACAAATTATCTACTTCACATGATGAATCATCATCAAAGATCTTTAACAGTATGTTGTACATACGAGTTTTTCCGTCGCTAAATCACAGCTTTCCTTTAGGAACTATTTTCCGTGATTAAAAAAGTTCCGTCGCAGAATTCGAAGCTTCTAATTATTACTTCCGTATGGCACCTAAGAGAACAAAGATGGTGTTGTACTACAGCAACTCTGCTTTAATTTGCCTTTCCACCTAGACATCAATTTTCGCTACCTCGGCCTTTTGATCTCCTCGGACAAATTTTGTTTTGCTCTGTCAGTCTTCTGACAGCTCTCATCCCTCGTCCCTTGAATCTCAGTACGTCTAGTTTTTTTAATCAACAATTGCAAGTTATTCACAAAATTTGCAAATTTTCTTACAATTTTATTCCTAAGGAAATTAATGACTTATTAAGCCAGTAGCTGAAATTATTAAAAACTTGATGTGCGCAACAGCTGAGGAACCCACAACTCATCCACCACGAATTGAGAATCTTGACAATCAAGCAAAACGAGTGAAAGTTCAGTGCACCTACTCTTCCTGTTCCTGAAAATAACGATGGTTTCTGGGTTTGTGCGCAAAAATTTTATTTAAAGACAGCATTTGTATTAAGTAATTTTACGATGATGTTATGTGTTATAAATTACCACTCATTTTTCTGTATGCAATCTGTACGAAGATAATTGAAAGTGATTTCAATCCTTAATGTCCTACTTGAATGACACAGGAATCGAACCTATTTCTGTGTCCTCAAAATTTCTCGGCTTCACATTTTTCCAATATTCAATCCAGTTTCTAGACTCGAAGAGCTGCGGTGCACAGCACCAAAGTATTTTTGCTCCGAATCCAAGTCGGAATTGTTCATTATTTTTCGATACGCAGCGAAGCGACGGTGGAGATTTGATCGCACAGTAAACTTTAACGTCTCCTCAGATACGGCTTCAGTTATGGCATATTGAAAAGAAAGTTGCAACGTGGGGCGTCATCGTTTATTTTTCAATAAAACTTTATA
This sequence comes from Trinorchestia longiramus, assembly GCA_006783055.1. NCBI lineage: Eukaryota > Metazoa > Arthropoda > Malacostraca > Amphipoda > Talitridae > Trinorchestia > Trinorchestia longiramus. The sequence goes on from VCRD01000761.1 coordinate 49,480, forward strand.
AGTTTGGCAATAAGGCTTTGTTTCTTTGACAAAAACCGGCCGATAACCAATAATGTAAGCCGGAAATTTTCAGGAATAATAATATGAACAACATCGATTTGCAAGTTGGCCCTAATATTCCCGTAAAACTTCATAACCTTGTTCATTTACAGAGATTTTGCTTCGAAGAGATTCTGTAAAATGCGTTTTCGTGATTACACTATCAAGAGAGGCTCTCACAAGTATGGAAAGACGTACTTCAATATCTGTACTGCGTGTAACCTTAGTACCTCTACTGAGAGATCCAAGGTCTATATTTTGAGGCCAGTATTTCGCTCACAAAAATATGCGGATCAGAGTGAGCCAAGTGACAGCGAGTCGCTGCTTCTATTGTTGAGCAAGAAATGGATTTTCCAAAAAAGAGCCGAGATGTTACGGAGGGTGGCTCTTTTACAGCGGGTGACTCCACAGAATTACGTTCCCAACATAACAAGCAATTCGGTATCTGAGCAACTGCCACAGCTCTGCACAGCGCTGGATATTTTTTATATTCTAACTGGAGATACTGAGAAGCGCGATCAGGGTCTACCAATACAGCATGGTGCTCTGGAGCATCTTTTAAATCGCTGTACATCATCAAAAATATCAATCAATGTGTCTCAAAGTAGCATAGTTCTTCACATGAGCAAAGAATGCGAAGTGTCAAAATAATATAGCCCTGAAAAATTAGCAGCGTTTGCATACATATCAAAAAGTACTGTTTGTCCAATGACCTCCTCAGATATTGCAGAGAGATAAAATTAAACGCTGCAGCATGAAAATGCTTGTACTGGAAGTCAGCTCGAGCAATAACTCGAGCAGCAGACGCTTGTGCTGAATAGCCATGCTCTTCACGAGGAGTAGCGGAGTGCCTTAGCCCAGGTGCTGAAACTAAGCTCAATGGAGCCGAACGAGGCACCCAAGCACCGGTCAAGAGCCCAACTTTTCCTCTTCCATCCTCACAATTAGGCAGTTATGAAGCGGAGCTCTCTGCGCTCAAATACCCGCCTTCCATACCGGATTACAAGTGCTCTCTCTCGCTGCTGTGTAGACACCTCCTGTGAGCCCCGTTCCAGCATAACCTGCATTCATGAAATGTTAATGTTTGTTTTGTATCGCTCTTCAACGAACTGGTAAGGGCCATCTGTAAACAATACGCTCTCGGTAAATGCGAATGTTCGCTTTGAATTGACACAGAAAATGCTTTCAAGTTTTTAAGCTAGGCACTTGACTGATACTTGCATGTAAGTCATTGAACGCAAATGTTAATGTTGTGTTTTGCATTACGGGAAGTTGGAATGAAATCGCACAAAGAATTGCTGAACACCTGGTCTTGATTACAAATATTTTAGGTATATATCATAGTATAGTTAGAGCTAAGAATTTCTTACAAGAAGATTATTTCCAACGGATGAAATAGATATAGGTCCAAATTTTAAGACCATACAGTGTTACGGGTAAAATATTATTTACACTTGACTTAGTTCTTGATACGTGATATAAGGTAACTCTACCATTAAGAGATTTACACGAGTTCGGCAAACACCACAATCATAAATTAATTTTTTTTCCAACTAAAACAAGGCAGTCTTTTATTTAATAGGCCTAGACACTGGAGTTAAAAGAAAGAGCTGCAGTTCTACACTGATCCTTCACCTCAGGCACACCCCTCACACTTGCATGTCATTATTTCATTGAGTTAAACCTAAGGGTGCAGACCGGGACCACAAGGGCGAGGCGGGGGTGAACTCGTAGAGCTTAGGAAGCGCTCGGAGCTTCCGCAAAGATTACTCCATAAATAAAAAGGAAGTTAAGGAACAAGTGGAAGAATAGCAGAGAGCTGAGAACACTATGTATTGTCTGATTATGAATACGGTTCTCACGAATTAATATGAACACTTGATGTTAAAACAATACTTGTATTTAATGATAAACAGATGTTAGGTCAGTAGTTGCTGCATGTACGTATACAGCTTCGATTGCAGGTAGGTTAATCAACTGTTTGGATAGTTTTAAATACAATATGGCTTCATTCTTCTACTAAACATCAGCCATCTTCTTCAGTGATGATTAAAGTGAAAATCTATACCTCAGTCTGTGCTCGCACACTTTCCATGATGTTTCAATAATATTGAAACTTTCCATTGTACGTTACAGAGAAGATGGTAATAATTGATAACCTTCAGAAAAGTAAAGAAGTGTCAGGCGGCAGTAAGTTTTTGGAACAGTTGCCCAGAGTAATTCTGGGAGTTTCGAGTAAGTACATCCTGCTTCATACTACGAGAAGCCTACCCTAATCTAATCTCAAGCTTGAAAGCAGGGCGCACGCGGTGCACATCATAGGCTTTGGTGTTCTCCAGACTGAAACACGGCCGTTTGCAGTGATTGAAATGAATGATAATTAGTCGGGCAGCATAACAATTTTTCATTTCCCAATAATCAAAGCTTTATTGCATCTCTTCCTTCACAGCTTAGTGTTGGACTCTTTAATCAGAGATTTTTAAATTTCAGCCCCATTCCATGAATGTTATCCTGTAGCGGTGGCGTAGTATCGTTCGTGTCGAAATGCCGTTGCTTACATGATTATTGAATTTGGTGCCCCTTTTTCCGCGGTAGTTTTATGATAATTGCCAGTAATTCGTTCCAGTATTCGTCAGTCCATTTTAGCTAACTTGGATTGGAGCATAATTCTCCTCCAGCTTACAATGGTGTTGTACGCCCTTATGTATGAGCTAACGTTACCATACATGCTCTAGCCAAGTTACCTTAAATAATTATTCTGTTTTCGTCAGAGATGCTCCCACCGATCGAACACCAATTATTTACCATTTTTCGATGTCTGATTGGTAACAGTTTGTATCTACATTAGAACAAAATATTTAGTTAAGCATAAAGTAAATGGGTTAATATATTAAATGGTCGACATTCATGTATACCCATGATATCGGATCTGCTTCAATGAGAATGCCCGAATGGGAAAATCGTAATGTTCTGAATGTGTTCTTATTTTCTCGCCAAATTGCTGCAAGTTTTATTCGTCGGTAACAGGGATGTGCAGGAATTGATGTGACAGGTACAACCTGAACAAACCTGACATGAATTTGGCATATGTTAGGAAGAAAATGTAAAAGCTGGAAGTTCTTCTCATCCGAATTTCTACTCTTATACTATGTTTCTATTAATTGGGGAGCTGCAAAATTTCTTTGCATGTTTGCTTGCACAATGGTTAGGAATACTTACCAGAATATCATATCGACAGAAATCCAAGCTCACAGCTTACAGTCTTCAGTTTGCCATCATTTTTCAAAGGTTTCTTTGGCAGAGTACTGGCAGAATGAACCCAACGGCTCGTTTCTATTGTCTTATCCTATTCTATTTCCTATTCGAACGCTATTCAAATAGTACGACTAAGTCTCGGCATTTGCATAGTATTGTTCTCCAGTATAATGTCATGTGTTTGAAGCATCACAAGAAGCCCTTGTTGCGCTTCAGAGTTCAAGAGACTACGTAGATAGTAAGTGAACACAGCTAGTGCTTCCTCAGAGACTTAATGTAGTTAGGTCGCTCTCAATGTTTAGATTTAACGTCATTATTCTGCTCTCAGAAAGTGGTTCCGGTCTGAAGTGTTTGTGATGTTTTGAAATGATGGGTTTGAAAGAGGGTGATTGCGTCGTCTTTTCATTTTAACTGAAATGCAATGAGACAGAAATGGAATAGTCGCTTGGAACATTATCACTACTCCTGAGATATCAACATTAGGAATAGAAAATCTGATGTATCTGTACTGTATACTTGATTAGAAATAAAGTTTCTATTTTTCTTTCTTTTTTCCTGTTCTTGATCCTAACACTAGAGTGGCTAGCAATCTTGAGAAACACAGTCATGAGCAACAAATATTGTGCTCCAGTTTGTGCCCACAAACTTTCGTACTTTTCATCACTATTTGTAATTTCCTGCCGCGCATCACTGTTTACGCTTACCTACCCAGCATCACTATTTGCAATCTTCTGTCCAGCATCACTGTTCAAAATCTCCTACCCATCATCAATGTTTCTAATCACAAAAGAGAAAACTTCAAACCTGCTGCCGGAGACTCTCTGCCACTCCAATGGCCAATTAACAATTTTTCGCCCGTACGTAAATTTGTGTTCCATTTAACTTGTGATGGAGAGAGAATGAGTCCAGAGGAAAATCTGAGTGATGGAAAATTATTCAGGTTATTAAACAGCCATTCCAGGCGTTTGCCAGACTGCAAGGCTCCGAGGGACTACTGGACGCTTTTTTAGTGGGTTCTTGTCCCATTGTAAACACTTGAAGTTACCTTGATAAACAAACGCCATGAGCTTTACTATCATACTCATGCGATCAGATAGCATTATATGCAGTATATTTGAATTCGTACTGAAATTCTGTAAAATGACGAAATAAAATAGAAAAACATTTTTAAGAAATAGGCTTTAGGCTTAGTATAATTAAGTACCCTATTCCACTCATTAACATACTGCAGCTTCATGTATGTTTCTCTACCTGCATTTTTGTTCCATCTTTACAACATTTCTCTCTGTACATAAAGTTTAATTTCTCCTTATGTTAAGCCCACAAGGGGATAGTCCTCCCATTAATGATGATTAAAATCGCACTCCCCAAAGAGGCGAAAAATGCTTTACGAAATATTCGAGCGCGCATTTTAAGGCAAGAAGCATGGTTCTCATTAAAGGAAATGGGCTAATTTGGTGAAGATACCCTCACCTACGGGGGTTGTAGGCTAGTTCTTCATAGCTTCATGGCCATTTTATTGCCCTCATATTGCCGAGAGCCGCTGCACGCTCTCCTACCTTACATTAGATTTATTGACCACAAACTCAAGTAATGTGTCCTGGTGGGAGAAGGAGGCCCAAGCGTGCCAAGAATTGTGTCATGCCAAGAATTACAAGAATTGCATTTTCTTGTATTAATCCGTTTGGATAAAGTACTTCTTGTGGGCAGTCGATCCACAAAACACGCTGCTTACCTCAATTTGGCATCTCTAGCATTACCTTGTTTTAACTCCTTCAGATAAAATGCATCTTCTAGTCAATCGATCTACAGAATATACAAGAGGAATTAATTTGGCTTCTTTTGTATATCCTCGAATTAAGCCATTAAAAATCGTATGCATATTCTCGATAATCAGTCTGTATAATTACAAATAATTAGTATTCATTTTTGTATCTACTTGAGTTAATCCATCTAGAAAAACTATACGTCTTAGAGATATTTCATCTCTATAATTTACAAGTGTATATTTGTTATAAATATCAGTTTTATTTACAAGTTGTGAATGTTTTTGCGGTTCTTCAATTTTTTCCAAACAAAATTGTACAGTTTGATCACATTCTATATCTAATAGTTATAATCTATTAATATGATTTTAGCGACAAATTTAATAATAATTGTTTTAATAATAATGGTAACAGTAATAATGGCAGCATTAGTATGCTGCCATTAATGATGAAAGCATCATTCATCAGAATGATGAAAGCTGCAGTAATGATGAAATAATGCCAAGAGTACGAATAAGGTCATGTTACGTGTGAGAATTCTATTTTTCTTTCAGTTTAGGGTCAAAGTTAACCAAGCTGTTGCGAGGGCTATAATTGGCTTCAAAGGCCGCCAAGCATCGCGCAGCAACAAACGCGCCGCATGAATTTCTCGCCGGAATTTCGAGCTATTAACGCTGTAATTTTGAGCTCTTATGGTGGCTCGTAAGTCGACCACTACTGCTCAGGGACGGCAGTCGGGCCCTTGCCGCCTGTTGCTGACTCCTTTCTTCTTCTCTGATCTTGCCTTTCCTGTCTATTGTTGACTCGCTTTCTTCTTGTCTTGTTTTACTTTCATTTTCTGCTGCTAACCTACTTTCTTTTCTGATGTTGCCTCTCTTTTAAGTTGCTGACTATCTTCTTCTCTGGTCTTGCCTTTCTTTTATGTTACTTACTCTTTTCCTCTAGGTTTGCCTTTCCTTTCTGTTGCTGATTCGCTTCCCTCCTCTCTTATACTGCTTTTTTTATCCCCATATGCCTTCTCGTCTCTCCCTTTTGCTAGTTGAACTCGTATGCATCGGTTTTGTTCCAAGATAACGCAACTTGACGCAAAGAATCAATGGTACTTGCAGCTTCATGATTCAACAAGTAATTCTGATGATGTTCCAACATGACAGAGCTTTGTGTAGAACTTGAATTAGTTTGTGCACATTTGACAATGCGAATAATTCAAGTACCTCTCTCCAATGTCCCTCCTTTCCTGTTAATTTCTTCATTCCATCTACTCAGTGCACAAATACCTAAGCTCATCAAAAAGTTTTCACATTTAGTGCTAACGACTGTCAAAAGTTTAGCTGGCGTTTCAGCCTTGAATGCGAATTCTAAGCGAAATTTTTTCTATTCTTTTTTGACCTATGGCACCAGTCTCTTCAAGTTAAGCTTCTGTTTCATCTATATCTTTAAAAGGGGACGTACAAGTACCTCTTTATTAGGTTTCTATCCCATTCTGCGGCTCTTATAGCCCTAAGTTTTTATTACATTGCAGTGAATCGCCAGCTCACACTACAAGCTGTTTCAAAGCTTTACAATAAAGCGAGCGGGCACTCTGCGTCAACCAATGAGCAGACCAGCTGAGAAGGCTGAGGCCGTCTTTGCTGGGTTGGTCATTCTATAACGAACACTTTCAAAATCAACGACTTCACCAAGACCTTTTCTCGCCTGAACTTCTCTCGCGGCTTAACGACATAGGTAACAACGAAGTAACCACATCCTGCCATGGACAGGATGGCGCAACTGCAAAGGCTGCATAACTAGACTCTCTCCACAATCTCAAGAATTTTCTACGTTCTGGTTCGCCACCGGCAAGACGTTGGTGATCAAGTACTAACGTCAAGACGTGGGCAGGAGCAACATTGAAAACCCAACAACCTAAAACATACTGAATACAAGTTATTTAACTCATCTTACCTTTAATTGCCGTTTCTACCTCGTAGCTGTCACGGTCGGTTTGTTCCTGACCATTGACAGCTAGAACATGTCCAGCAGCTGCTACACTGGACGCTAGGCGTAAGCCACACCTCATCAACGCTCAAAGACACGCCACTACGAGCCTCCACTTCAAAATTGCAGCACAGAGGACGGGGATCTCGCTTAAAGCATCACTACTACTCTTAAGATTTATCGAGAAGCACCGTCACTACTCATAAGATGCTAACAATAAGAATTTAAAACCCAATGTGTATGTACTATCATTTAATCAATTGGAAATAAAGTTCATTTATTTATTTTTTCTGTTGGGTTCTTCGACGGTCCCTTACTTCCGCAGGCGCTCACTCCGAGTAAGACAAAAGTCAAAAATATTCATTGTCTACTCGGAGATAAGAGATGTCTGAGGGTTGGGACTGAACAGTGAGAGATCACTAAACCATCTTTTGTCTTTACCATATCTGCATTCCTTATCCCTATCTACCCTAAACCTTGTCCAGTCCTCCCCAAACATTCACATCTTAAGCTTCTATTCCACCCTTAAACTTGCAAAGCATTCCGGCGATCCTCGTCTAAGCTTATGTTCTGTCTCTGATCTATAACGGAGCTCCTCTTACATGCACGTCTTCAGCAGCTATTCTGTCTTTGGTCTTGCAGTCCATTACCATCATTTTTGTGTAAGCATGTGTTCCATCTTCGTCCTAGCATGGAGTTCCCCAAACTTCGATGCCTTGGGTTTCTATTTCATTCTTGGCCTTACAGTGTATTACCGGCATCCTCATCTAAGTCTGTGTTCCATCTTTGACCTAGCAGGGAGCTCCCCAAGTATCCAGGTTGTAAGCCTGAGATCACGGCTCGAGCTTTTGTGTGGAGGGCGGGTGGTAGTTGCTGGCTCAAATGCATGCTGAGGTGGGGCAGCGTGAACTATGTTTCATTGCGATGCTGATCCTGTTATTGCGAGCTCTTAACAGCTCCAACGAGAGCATTCGGTGTCGCGCCGTGAGCTTTGGCAGCGGATGAGAGCAATTATCGCCACAGCCTGGCCCTCGAGAGCAAGTGATGTGGTAATAAGACACATCTTTATGGCTCCATCATGCCATATTACTGCGGTGAGCTTCCCCGTTATATTATCAACGGAACATTCGTGTATACAACTAAATAGTCCTCAAAGCATTGTCTACCAACAAAAAAGTCTATTCCATTGAAATCTACCGTATTCAACACTACTGATACGAAAACTTCCGCGAACCCTCTCCTAGCTGATCAACAAATAGCCTTGTAAATGTCAAGCAATAATAGTAAGCCCATGGTAAAATGACTGAGCTGGTCAAGTGTTAGTTGCCAAAGTATATTTATACTCTGCTGGCACGAGTACAAATGAAAAATCGCTTCTATTTTCAGTAGATCAACACTTAGTATCTCCATGGTGTTTCTAATGTAGCTGAGGAAATCTTCGTGCTACTTTTTTATTTCGATCTAAAATATTTGGACAGTCAAGCATAACATTTTAACTATAATTTGCGAGAGACCTACGCTGAGTAACTCACTTTTCGGCTCCTTGGTGTCATGTTTAATTTGAAAACAAAATGCTCTTAAATAATAAATTTCATCTTTTCGCTCAATAAATTTTAAGAGTCTTCTATTTATTTTTATTGAAAAACGTTTTTTGTTAATTTAAAGTGAAATTACATTGTGTCCAGGTAACCCGTTACATATTTTATTTGCTTGTGCTGTCGTAGTTTCGATTACAATAAGTTACAATTCAGTTTATCTTATCTTCAGATGTCCGTCTGTCCGCCGGTTAACCGACTAATTAATAACTAAAAAGTTTTGACAGATCTCAATTTACATGCAATTGTTTGAAAAATAATCGTAAAGTGTGCAAAATTCTAACTAATCCTGAATATCCTAACTAATATCGTTATTGTGCGCTTATGTTTATTATTACTTCAATGAAAATCCTGACATCAGAATTTACTGACGACTTTGCTGGTTGTTACGTAACCTGTAATTCAAAGCCAGAAATTACTCGAGCTTCTTCGTATGTAAACACAGATAAAATGGAATGTGAATAATTTAATTGACTCTAATTTGAAACTCAATGTTGAGATGGCTGCTAAAAAAAGAGATTTCCTGACAAAATCATCGTTCGATGAGAAAAAACCGAACGTTAAATGGTAAAGATTCTAGATCTGTCGATTTCCTATTCGATACCAATTACCAAGAATCTTCGAACAATATCTGTGTACCGTATCGAAGTTTAATTAAAACGCGTAACTAAGTTTTAATTCCTTGTTCTTGCATCCTGTTCAAAGAACTTCCCTGCAAAGTTTAAAATGGTCATCCCTATTAATGACGACGCCTGTTGTGGACGTAAACCCAGTTTTGTAGTCACTTGCAAGCAGGGGCCGTAAACGATATTTTTTGGCCTCCAATATGAAGGTACCAACGCTTAACGTGATGCGTTTACGACATTGCAGGATTTTCCCGAAACTTCGACGATCAGTTAACAACAAATATATGGTACAAAGTTATGATAGTGTAACTGAACTTTTGAGTTTATCAAACTGGAAAAATTTGTCATAAGCGTCTTGATATAAAGTAATTCGCATCACGATCACAACAGCGCAACACATAGTGTGAGAATTATAGTTTCAGGGCACTAAAATTATTTTAAGATAAAATGCACTTCTATGTGTATATAACACAACATTTTTTCGCGTAATCATTGTATTCGTGATACGAATGCATCTTTTGCTCCCTGAAATTCATTTCAATTCCGTGACTTCTACGCATGAATTTAACGCATAAATTGTACTCGACAACCCATAACTAAATATGTTACGAGTGAACGAAAGAAGGCTTGTCTTCTGTTAATGATTTTGGAAAACTGTAAATAGTACAGATTTTCAAGTAAATGTGTACGTACAAAAATGTAGTATGTATATGTCTTGTCTTGGTTGAATAAAGTTTTTCTTTGAACAGCAAAAGAGTTGTTACATGTCTCAATTTCTGGTCGAAAATAACAACGTGAAATTATTCTTCTATTTCATACTATTAAAAAGTAGTATGCCTTCCATATTCACAAACGCTTATGAAAAATTGGAAACAAAAAACCCTGCTAAATTTCCTGTTAACAAGCTCAAATTAAAAACTGGAAGGAAAAAAATTCTAGGATTTTTCGGTTCACATATGCTAGTCAAAGACTGGAAAGAAAGAAAAGTTAACATTTACTTCGTTTTCACGATTTTCTTGCATAGCGTGTTCTCTCTGTGGAACGACTTGGAGATAGAATGAAAATTCGTCAGAAGTTGTGAACATAATTCCTAACTAAATCACCATGAAGCTGCAGGCGAAATCGAGTTTTTTTGATCACTTCAGTATTCAGTTTCGTACAATTATTTTTTTAATTACTATTCCTTTTCTGCAGTGCAATTATGACATCTGGCTCCTGCAAGAAAAAAATCATAAAAATCAATGCCTGACTTCACGTTTTATTCTATTTCTGTAATTATTTCTGCCTATTGCCTCTTATTTCAAAGGACTTTTTTGATGCAGCTTTCAGAAGCAGAGAACTCGTTCTGATCGACTTCATTTAGCATGGAATCACTTTTGCTTCGTACAGAGTAATTAGCGTCGTGTCTGTTCAGTTGGGATGCTCACAGTGAATTAATAAGAACGCAGAACGTTCACCGAAAGCGAACACTGGTCAACCGTGGGCGAGAGCTAGAGTCCAAGTTGCATTTTCTCGTTGCGTGATAGATTGCCTGGGTTTATCACAATCAATCATGCTCATGGCAATCAGGCAATCATCAACAGGTTCATAACCACACAGGCTCTGCTAACACAGCTCCAGGAAAACGTAAACACGTTTGGAAAATGTTGATGGTTAACGATTTCTAGTAATGAGGGCTTTTGATGAAATACTGGCAATATTTGAATGCGCTCGCGCCTGTTGTTAGCTTACGCACGTATTTTGTCAGTAACGATGTATGAAGAATTTCCTCACGTTGCTTCCTGTGCTGAGAAAACAACAGTCAAGCAAATCAAACAAAATGCAAAATAGAACATACACATGTTTATTTATTTTAAGTCGCAAAGAGGAACGTGAATATTGTTGATTCAAATTATGCTCATTCGACTACTGATGTTTGTTTGAAACTGTTACTGCAATGTAAGCGTTGGGAGCTCTAGTAGTTCAACAGTTCAACACAATGGTTAAAGTGTAATAATGATGACGATAATATCAATAATAATAAAAATGATATAATTGTAATAATTATTAGATCGCATGAAATATTATTAAAACATCTGGGTGCTTCTTGGTCCTAGAAGATGAATTACACCAATCCCTGTGCTTACACTAAAATAAACAGCACTCAACACCACAGATATTAAAAAACGTGCGTGATTTTTAGCTAATCTGAAATAATTTATTTGTAATGGTGATTTAGCACTTGGTTGCGTCTCTTTTTATACTTCCTAGCCGAAATCATGGCCGATTTCTTACACTCTGAATTGTAATGTTATTTCGAGTTTTGAAATTTTTTGCCTTTTTACTCTGAACTTCACGTGGAGCTAAAAGTAGGTACAAGAAAACACAAAAAAGAATAATGATAAAGTGTAACCTAGCGTCGCACGGAATTTTTTCGAGAAAATTTTTAATGAGATTGTTACGTAATAATGATCGTAAAAATGGTATAGTTTTGTTGCGGCTTGCTTCGGTGAGCCCAGTCAGTGGTCAGGCCTTCTGCGTCAAGGCAAAAAAATTTCCCTAAACTTTGATCTGATAAAGTTTCCGCCCCAGAGCACTAGGACACGTCCGTCTCAGTAACCAAGCGAAAGATCAGCAAGCCTCTGCAAGTTTTTTTCTTCTTCATTTAGGACATAAATGTGACTGTCTCAGACGGTTAGTTCTTTACTTTCGCTTGTCTTTGTCAAGCAATTACATGATATTGATATATTGCATGTACGTCTTTGGTATGTGAGATGAGGCAACGCTTGTACAGCAGCAGTCTCAAATCATGCTCTAATTTTAAGCAGAATTTGACCCATATGCTACAGAAGCAGTGCATTTAAAAGGGTGCTCTCAGAAAAATAGCAATCCCCTGATTAAACTTCGAGTTATTTGAAAGCAACTTATTAGTTTCTGCTGAATTTTTCATACGGGTAAAATTGTTTTTCATACTTTTCAACACCCGGTGCGTTTTCTCTGTATCCAAAAATCAACATATACATGTGCAGTTAGGAAGCGACAGAATTGCATTGTCAGAAATATTTCCACTTCTAAAATTTTGATGATCTCTCTAAGGTGAAAACTGTCGAGTCGAAATCATCCACATGTATTCGTTCATTTTTATATACAAGTAAATGTTGGTGGGTAGGAGTCAGACCATACATAGTAATCGGGTATTTTGAAATCCTAGAAGTTTGAAGTCTAGGGAAACGACTTGCCGTGTCGACGTCTCATTCTTTAAGGGTTTATACTTACGAAACAAGGACTCGACACTGCACAGTGCACTCCAACTAGTGAGCAGTTCTACAACGCCAGAAAAGCTCGTTTGTTTGAGTGGAGTGCGCATTTTTCGAACAATGGCTCGCAAGTCCGACCCTCACTGTAATCGCTCGACCGCAAGCCTCCTCAAAATATACCTGTATTGTTTAGAAAACCAAGACTCTCTGTGCAACAAAAATCCATGGAGTTAAACTACTCCAGTCACTCCACTGTACGATCAATACTCAACACCAGGAAAAATTCAGAGAATAGCCAGAGCAATACACACAAGAAGCAGACTTTTTAGCGACTGTTTGTTCCGTTCGTCAGTATTTTGAAAGGAGCTGCAAAATAGCTGCTGTGTACACGCCTCTGGTTGTACTAGCATACGCAGCGCTGGAGCATCAAACTGCCCAGTCGTGCGTCGGCTAGAGTGTTTGTTGAGGCCAATCTCTTCTGACGAAAAGTGCTGCTCAATGGCGGACACATTATCTCGAGAGGGAACACGGGGACTGTTTTTACTTCGTCAGATGAAACTATTCAGACATTTTTCCCTGTGAGCAGTAGAGAAGGTAATAAAGCCATACTCTCTGGTGATTGAAATCCATGTAATGAATGCACATATCATTACAGCCACGTAAAATACGCTATGCTTTAGCGTCAACCGTAAAACTGCGAACAGAAATCAATTTCGAAACTTGGATGTTTTTGTGAACCATTAGCTGTCCTAAACTTCAGCGAGTAAAAACGTGCGAGGATGGAATCTCTACTGAGTATTTTTTACACTCAAATGCCAAAGGCTGGCCCTCGTCACCATAAGGAGACTCCCTCTTTTTCGAAAATATACTAGGAGTTTAGTTTCAACACATGAAGTATTCTGGAATGTGATGCCATGAAATGAATTCTATTATGTCTTCGTCATAAACTGTTTCATTTGTTCATGAAACAGAAATAGTTTTCACACACATCGTGAAAACATTTGCTTCTATTTCATATGAAAAAATTGAGGCTCTTAAAATCTTTAACCTGTTTATTAAATGAACATACGGGGCTGCGTTCTCTCTATTACAATCCGTAGAAGACAAAGAAAAGAATCTCCTAACATCTTGAAATTAAAAAAATTGTTTGTTAAAGTGGTTATTTTAGACGCGTGAACTGACGAAAATAATTCAGTCAACTAAGCAAACTTCTGCAAGCTGATCTGAATGTTTGTTCTTCATCTCACATAAAGTGATTCCAAATTTAATTTCACAGTTAGAACTAATCAATTTTCCTTCAAAAATTTTATAACAAAAGCAAAACATAGGGGATTGATGAGTCTTGAATGACAGACACGGTAGCCTATCACAAAGAGGAAAGTCTGTAAACTTTCTTTTCTATGACAATCTAAGGCATTTCTATGAGAATCTGGAGCATCGGTATAGAAAGATAAGGCATTTCTATGAAAATCTCTGACAATTTTATGAAAACCAAGGACGTTTCTATGAAAATTTCTTAGACAATTTTATAAAAACCGAGGACTTTTTTACGGGAATTTAAGATATTTCTATAGGAATTAAAGACTATGAGAATTAAGTACTATTCTAAGAGAATATAGAAGATTTCTAAAAGAGTACAGGACATTTTTATAGGAACTGTTCCTTGGGAAATATAACTGACATTTTTTCATGCTTGTGCCTGTGTAGTGAAGTCAGCGCAATAAATAATTAGCTTTGATGTCAACACTCGTGTAGATCAAGTGGAAGTTGTTATCCACTGCTGGACTTCCTGCGTTGTTGTCTCCATATCCCCTTGTTGTCTCTTTGTTTGCCTTTACTGTACCACTGATGCTTGTTTACATGTGATGCTTGTGATGCTTGTTTGCTTGTGATGCTTGTTTACTTGTGATGCTTGTTTACTTGTGATGCTGGTTTACTTGTGATGCTGGTTTACTTGTGATGCTGGTTTACTTGCGATCCTTGTTTGCTTGTGATCCTTGTTTGCTTGTGATGCATGTTTGCTTGTGATGCATGTTTGCTTGTGATGCTTGTTTGCTTGTGATGCTTTTTGACGGTCTAGTCGTTAAAATATTTTTAGCCATGGAATGTTCCAATATTACAAGATTTGAAATACTACAATGTTATCAACCTGGAAAAAGTTCAATATTATTAGCCGTTGATTATTCTGATATCATCTGCCTCGAAATATTTCAATCTTATCAGTCATGATGCATTACATTATCAACCTTGAAATATTACAAATGTCGCTTTAAAATATTACGTTGTTATCAGCCTTTAAATATTTCGATATCAGCATGGAAATATTTCGATGCTGAATTCTTTTAACTGAATCGCAAATCCATTTGATTTTAGCTCATCTCACTGCATCAAAACATGGCATTAAAAGCATTTTTTATAGAAAATCGAACGCGATGAACTTCACAAAAATATTTCTGAACTATTCCTTTTTTTTCGCAATAATTTAGAGCTAGCTCATACTAATTATCTTTTAATAGCAAACTATTTATCATGCTTTATTCTTTTTAATATATGTTCAGCGCAGAAGATAAGTATTTCATGAGAAAATTGGTTTTTATGCTAGTTAAAATCTTTGCCACATTTACTGACGCTATCTTCAAACTTAACTGCTTGTCTCCAAAAATCAAAAGGAATATTTTTTCCAGCGGAACTTTCTAAATTAATTCCGTGTAGAAAAAAAACACCTCGTCATTGATGAAGTCTTTTTGAAGATGCCCAGCCATCATCTATGCGCTCATTCCAGGGTAGAACGTAAAATAGAACACGACAGAATGAGCGAAAACATTCCGAAGTTTGAAGCTTTTGAGCATTTCCTTCTCTGTTATAATGGAAACGCGATAAAAATTCCACGCGAAGTTTTAATAAAGCTCAACGATACCTGCATCTCCATGGCACAGACTTGGATTTTTTCCTTCTTATCTCTTCTACAGAAGGTCCAAATATTTAGAAGCTAATCTCTTGTTTTGAAAAATTTCTCAAATCTTCCAAACTGTCAAGAAAGGTATTTCTTATGTTCGTGTTTTTAAAATTAATAACAAACAATCGGGAGACATTTTACTCGAGTTCCAATCACATTTTGAAGTGGGTAAACTCGATCACAAGAGCCGGGCTTGCGATTGCCAAAACTAGTGACATGCTTGCGAATACTTTGTCTCAAGAGAACTCAGCCATAAAGAAATGACAGCAAATAATAAATTCCACTAGATTAATAACCTGACCTGTCAAATAACATGGATACTTTAGCTGTGGTTACGTTCTGAAAGCAGACACCTATTTCATGACACACGTGGTTGTGTTTCTCAGTTAATTAAGGGAATCTCTCACGTACGAGAGAAAGAACAAGTAAATAATAAGGAACACTTCAACTATAAAGCGTTTCTGAATACAGAGATGCCACTGTCAGTGCTGGGTCATGAGTAAACATGCATGTGTATCCACCTCATTATTGCCGCGTGTGAAGCTTGTGCTTTAAAATGTTGATCACAAAGTACAACAACACAATACACAAGACTGACTTAACGTATTGAATGTGAAGGGGCAATGTTATTTCAGTTGTGATGGGCCTGTTTATTAATTTTAGAAACCAAGCTATTAAAGAACTTGGCTAATTAAAATACATTCGTTTTGCACGTCTGTCTCGCACGTCTGTCTCACACGTCCGTCTCGCACGTCTGTGTCGCACGTCTGTCTCACACGTCTGTCTCGCACGTCTGTCTCGAAGATAAGCAGCATGATGGTCATGAATGCTGTGCCGCCAATCTGCTGCTGTTCATTTATTTTTACACCTGTTCATTTATTGTTACACCTGTTTATTTATTGCTACACCTGTTCATCTATGTACACACTTGTTTATTTAATGCTACGCCTGTTCATCTATTTTTACACCTGTTTATTTATTGCTACACCTGTTCATCTATTTTTACACCTGGTTATTTATTGCTACACCTGTTCATCTATTTTATACCTGTTTATTTATTGCTACACCTGTTCATCTATTTTATACCTGTTTATTAATTGCTACACCTGTTCATCTATTTATGCGCATGTTCATTCATTGCTACACCTGTTCATCTACATATGTACACAGGAGCGCGTTCATGACGTGACCATCCTTGTTTACGCCAACGCTGACCTTTATTAATTAAGATTTCATACTCAGGACCCTGACATGCAGACAAAGATCTCTCAACTCGCTCATAAATAATTTCAGTCGCTTTCATGGATGTTGTTGTTGAGGACCTCAGTTATTTATTTCATCTGAGAACTTCAGAAAAAAAACATGAATATGAAAACGCACGAGCGGCTTTAAATTCAAGAGAAAATATTTGTAATGTTTTTATTTATGCATCAATTATGCCAATTGTTATGCATAGATGTATTAATTGGAAGTCATGCTACTAGTAGGTATTTTCCTGATTTATTTAGGGAAGAAATAATACAGGGTGGAGCTTCACAACTTCCTTTTTTGAAAGGAACTTCCTTTAAAAAAAAGGTACCGTATTTGACGGCATATAAGACGCACTTTTTTCCCAAATTTTGTCTCAAAAAATCGCCCTGCGTCCTATACATCGTAGGTGAAGTTTGAGGCCTCCCGTAGGCCTAGGCTAATCTTCTCTCTGACACTCACTAACTCAGCTTACTCTCAGTACTTCGTCTTATATGCCGTCTTCGTCGTCGCGTCTTATATGCCGTCAAATACGATAGTTACGTTACCGTACCCTGTACATTGGTTCAAATCAGCCACAGCTGAATATAAAAAGTCCATCATGTGTTTTCCTCTTCCTTCATAACAACAAACCAAGTGTCCTCCCTTTAACACGTTGTCATATGTACACACATCGCCAAATGAGGCGTGGGTTCTAGGCCTGATAAGCAAACAGCGGATTTTCTACTGACTCCGCGCTGTGTGTTGTTTGTTTTTGTGACTGCAATATATATATTGAGTTGTAACCAGAGAACTAATGAACTCCTCTTTTTGCATGAACTAATCACTTACCCTTCTGATCTATTTGTGTAAGGTTAGGGTATGTATATGAACAGAGCTTGCACAAATATGAAAAAAAAATTATTTTACGGTTAAATACTAAACAACTGGTGCTTAGATACTTACAGAATCATGTATTTCGTTAACCTGTGTTTCATTTGTTTATTTTTTTACAATGCATTAATAACTTATTGCATAAAAAAAGGTAAGTGATTTTTCGACACCACAAATAATTTTTCTTCAGACAATCAAGAGTGTATGGCGTCACATCATTTGCTAACTACCTGAGTGTAGTGCACCGAGTAAAATTTTTTGACACATATTTCCTCTAACTTTTTCTAAGCACACTGATAGATAAAAACCAACAACTATGACTGGTATGATTCAACAGTTTTTAAACATCCATTGTTTTCCTTTTAGAAACTGTATTAATTTAACTTGCTGGATTAGTTAAAACCCAACAAATAATACAACATATTGTGACTATTACTAGCAGAACACGACTACTTTTTGAGGGCGTCTTCTTCGTGCCAAAAGTGTGCCAAGAGCTGCAGTCTGAAGGATCTAATCAATTCCTAACGATTCTATTTCAGCACATAAAAAGTAAATCAAGCGTAGTTAGTGGGATCTAAACAATTTATGATGATCCAATTTTACACGTTAATAATGCTGCAAGACTAATCGAAACATTTCATGAAGATCCTCTTTCTGTACCTCAAATACACAACACTTTCAGTTAGTAGAATGTAAACAATTCATGACGATTCTATTTACAAGGGTAAAAATTGGACGAATTGTAGTTAGTTGGATCGAAACATTTCATGAAGATTGTCTTTCTTTACTCCAAATGCGCAACAATAGCAGTTATGAAGATGAGTAGGGACGAGCTACGTAGCAATGCTGGAGGCTCCGAAAGAAAGACCGATGTATCTTCATAGCTCGGAACAGGCCGGCAAATTGAGCGGATATTGCGGTGGCACCGCCAGAAATGACAAACACCGTCCGCAACTGCTCACTAAACTCTTCCGCTGGACATCCGCACTGGTCAGGAAATTCAGCCGTTGCTACAATCCTAAGAAACGGAACTGAGCAGTTTATGAAGCGGGATTGTCCTGCGTCGAGTTAGAGACTCGGAGATGAGGCGATGATGTGATAGTAACAGTGGAAACTTTTTCCAGTTCAGAATAATAAAGTTCAAATCAGCCTTAGGATATTGAGTGCAAGCAACGTGTTGTGTGTTGACGAGGTTCTTTCAGACATGGGGAAATATCATTTTTGCTAAGAATAATTACTTCAACGAAGGAATTGCGTATCTAGAAGTCAATAATGTTCAGTTACGCCTTTTCGAAAACTAGCACAATGTAGAAAATTATCATACATATCATACATGAACGAACAGCCTCCAATGAAATAGTGGAGTATGTACCTATTAGTATGATAATATTATCAAGTAATTCTTTTGCATTTGAGTTGGATTGAGGTTTATCTGATGGAAATCATACTCACGTTACCACACTATAAGATGCACTACTCTTGTACTAACTTTATACGTACAGAGGTAACTCAGGCTCCTACTTGGAGGTAAGGTTCTTCATATGAGTTTAATAAGGGTATTTTACTACACTTTTATTTCCGTTGTATACAGGTATCAACAGTCAAAATTTCATTATTTCAGGATCCATACAGCAATGGTTAGACAGCTTCTTGGAGTGCAATGACGCAACAAGCGAGCAATTTCTATGAAAGTAAATAAAACGTAAAATCTATACTATATTTCATCTCTCCTATATTCATTTTTATCAAACACACTTAGTAAATTGACAAATTTTAAATATTAGCTCATGAAGTATATGTTATCCATAATCAATATGTGAGCTAGATATCGACTAGCCGTTCTATCATCGTGCAATATTTTTATAAAACTGATAGCCTATACGCAGGAAGACAAACAACATGACGTTAACTTATCTGTTCTCGTCTTGTCAATAAGGTAAGTTATTGAAACACCTAACAATATTACTATTAAAAATGTATTGAGCACTAAATTTAATGAGAACATATACTTAGGCCAGATTAGATACAAAATTTTATTTTATTGAAACTGCAACATAGTCATTTCTTAACATTCGCAATTTGCTACTTCTGAGTTTGATTATTTGCAGCCAACAGAACAAAAGCACAAAATTTATTACTTTCCATCCGTTGTAGGTCAATTATCACCACAGAAATATCAATGGCATTGCTACACACATATCTTAAGCGTGTGTGCATTGAATGTAAGGAAATTTGTAATCTTCTACAAGACGACAACTACTATTTTTTATTATCTAACGCGTCTGCTAACAGTTATAACTAGAGCTGTCCACACCTTCAACGTTGTCGTACAGAAACTAAAATTAATACTTCATGTCCTACACGGGTATTGCTGATTAGTATTTAACTCGACTCTGCATGAGGGTGTTAGAGGACAGTGACTGCTGATGTAGACTCTATGTAGAATATTCATTAAAATACGAAGAGCTTCTTGTGATTAAACGCCGTTGATGAGTATGACTTGTTTGACTGTCATATGGTAGCGTAGACATGTACATGTACAGGTAGCGCACACATGTACAAGTGTAGTTAGCACAAACATGTACAAGTGTAGGTAACACACACGTGTACAAGTGTAGTCAGCACACACATGTACAAGTGTAGTCAGCTCACACATGTACAAGTGTAGTCAGCACACACATGTACACCACCATTCTACAGCAGATATGGACAATATACAGGAAATTTAACTAGCTAGGGCAGGCTCCCTGAGTTTTGCCTTTGATGTTTGCAACCTATTTACTGAAACACGCGATGCTACGTGCATGTATGCAAGTGATACTCTCTATAATGACATGGAATGATACTATACATGTAATGATGGTTGAATATTCGCCGTACAATTGTTTCCTCTAGTTAGAATCGCATGGATGACACTGGTAAAGCATCTGATGTTTGCTTGACTGTGTTGTGTCTGTGAAAAGCACTTTTGAAGTCAACACACAGTTGGTGGCTGGGTATATTGCTGGCTTATTTAAAATTGAACTTGATTCTTTTTAAAATTTATTTTGACTTATTATTTTAAATTGAACTTTATTTATTTTCAATTAAACTTTATCGATTTCAAATTGAACATAACTTATTCTAAATCGAACTTTGTTTATTTTAAATTGAACTTGACTTTTCTTAAATTGAACTATACGTAATTTAACTTGAAATTAAAACAGTGTAGGGCATACAATGCTGTTATTCAGTACAATAGCAAATAACTCAATCGTTTCTGCCGGAGGATATAAAGGATTTTCTAGACCACCTGCTGTAACAGCAGGCAAATGAAGGAGAAACAGAAGACACAGTAAGCAATAATCAAAAGCGTTAAAAGCACGAATTAATGAACAAAGAAGGCACGGCTGTCTCGCAAGCCCTGCTAGAAAAATTCAATTGTCGCCTTCAATGATTGAATAAATTTCAATGAAAATACAACTTTTTTATTAAATTAAATCTTTCCCTCAATGTTTTCCATATTTTTTAAAGTATAATTTACAGCGTTGAAAGTACAATGTATTAATTACACTTATTAGTTTTTACTGAACACCAGCTATTTTCGACCAGGAAAACTATTACTTTTGACATCTTTTATTATACATGAACAAATATTATTGACATCATAGATATAACACATCGTCAAGTAGTCCAAGCTACAAAAAAGAATATTGTAAAATCTCTTTATTTTTACTATAATGCTATTACGTGGTGTCGACATTCAGTAGCATCTAAAAATTTTAATATCCCCTTCTATTAACTCCAGAAAAAAAGTTTCGCCGTGGCCACTCATGATGTGATATCAAATTACACTTTAGAATTTTGTTCGCTTGATATTTTGATAATTTTTTCCGATGTTAATTTTTCCACGACGTTTCAAGTTAAAGGACCACTCAGAGTGATTGAGGTGCCTGTGCGTGATTGATGTCTGATTGGATTGGAAAGCAACAAGAATTGACCACTTGGCGAATTTTACTCTAATGTCACTTGAAGCAAGCCAACACAATACATTCAGTCCATCTATTATATATTCCTACATAAATGATGAGCCTGAACAGCTGGAATCGAGGCAAGTCATCGTTACAGGCTGCAGTCTGTGACTTGGATGACCAGTGTCGCATTTAATGAATACAATATTCTGTGAACAGTGCGTGCGTCCAGAAGTGTGTGTCGTACTCGGCACGCACACAGCAAAATATCAATATAACGTAATTCAGCAAAATATCAATATAACGTAATTGTGTGCTATCCAAGTACTGTACTTGCAGATTTTCTTGCTCTTTAATATTTATTTTGAGACAGATTTGTTTACTTGGAAGAGAAACGATGACCAGTGTTTGTGCGTCTACAAAGTATATCACAGATGTGCTTGCGTTTCTATAGGTCTTGAAATCATGTTAGCGGATTGTAAATCAAGAGAATCAATAGAACAGAACAGTCAAGGTTTGATGTAGCTGATGGTTAATTGCAGTAGCAGAGAGTATACATTCCAGTATTCGCATTAGAACCTGCTATTCCATTTCTGAAAGTGTTTAACTGATTATATTTAAGAGCACAGTTGTGCAGTACTAACTGGCTTATTTCAAGCACTGGTGTCGTCAGTCTATGAGAAAAAACGTCATTCGGAAGTACTCTAGAAAAAATCAGTAGTTTCGGGAAATTCAATGCCTTTTGTTTTAGTTTGTATTATATCTACATTTTTTTGTATTGATTAAAATTGAGAATTTGTTACGAATAAACTGAGGTAATATAGAGATTGGATTCTTATCAAAGATACCGGAAGCAATGACGTACACACATTCAAAACGTAAATGTACTGTACGTGGTTTAGTAAAATAATTGAGGGAGTAAGACAATATTAAACTCATTTTGTGGAATACAATGTTGGGTATTGTCTGGGGTGAACTGCAGGTAATATAATGAGGAATTGGCATAATATCGGGGATAGGTAGGGTTGTATCTAATGAACCGATTGGAAGAATAGCAGGTAAATGGTTTCAGCAAAATATGATCATTTATTTTCACATAAAATCAAATTGCATGCGATGATAAAATGCTTAAACTGAAGCTACAACAGATGGATTTTGAGTAAATGCAGTGGAGAAGTTAGGGTAATTTCTATCACGGAAGCTGGTTTAGGGTAAAATGTTGGAATCTCGTTTAAGTGTAAAGGCAAGCTTTCTGTGCATTTTTACAGTGTCGGGGATGATTGACGAGCTGCCTTTGAGGGCTGGCCCCTGCTAAAGAGAAGGCTTTCCTCTCGTAATTGAACTGTTGAAAATCGGCACTCCATGCGCATGCTCTAATTTTGAGGTAAGCGGCGCCTGCTCGTGTGTGCGTATTTTGATTTACTGCCTCTCATGCGTGAAAAATAACGTCATTAGATCGAACAAATCACTTTCCTTCGATTTACCTCACATGGTATTGTTAGCTTGGCTTAAACCTACCCGTAGTCCGACCATGATATAATGTTATTTGAGCGTTGTAAATTAGAAGGTAACTGGTGGAACGTGGCTATGGAAGTACCAGTACGAGTACGACATCTTCCGTACCAAAAAGTACCTTAACCCTGGAACGACGGATAAAAATAAGCAGCATCAGAGACTAGATGGGGCTATGAGGCCCAGCCATTTTTCAATTAGTTTGTGATTTCAATTATTTTACTGAATTACGCCTTTTATTAAAGTCATATAATTTTATTTTATAAAAATTATTTAATAACAATTTACGGGCTTGTTAATTTTGACATTTGGCGTCTCAGGCCCACTTCGTCGTTCCCGGGATGAATGTTGCTGAAAAGTACCTCTGTGTGTGGAGGCAGTATTACGTGGTGCACATCGCATCAAGCAATACTGACGTATTTATTAGCACTGGATACTAGTAACACTAATAGTTAAGTCCCACCTATACTGATTTTATCTCTTGAAGTTGGCTGTTTCTGAGCAATTTATACACCAGCGTCAATAATTAAATATATACTCTTGATAGTGACACGGCAGTGGTATCAGTAAGGTTGAAATGATGGGCTGATTTCGTGTACAACTTTTAAAATGACTAATAATAATTAATGAGCTATGATTCGATCAGATCGAGAGATGGTGAATCTGCAACGGGTACTCAATTTCAATCATTCTTTTTTAAGCAATGTGTGCATCACTAGCCAATTTTGACTACTGGTAAATAGAGTTGTTATGAAGTGACCTACGCAAATATGTTAGGACACAAATCCACCAAACTACACTAGAACTCCTGCAACACTAAGCTTTCCAAAAGGAGGTAATAACTTGAGTGTGAGCACACATTACGTCATCTTAACGTAAGCCTTTCACTAACTGTTATTCCCGAAAAACTCTGCGTTTCAACTAATTTTATTTATATGTTATTTGCCTAAGAAATTCCTTTTTCAGTAAAGGGATACTGGACGACAGGCTGCATTGGAGTCCGTAGCTGGGTTTTGATCTATAAGTTTTAGGCGTGTCTACACGTCTAAGTTCAAAAAGGCACGTGTGACGAAAACGTGCGTACGCGCCTCCGCAGTTAAAGGCTCAACAACTATTTTTCTGTTTTGTTCATTAGCGAAGTGAGGACGCAGCAACGCCACAGATTCGTTGATTATGACGCTGTTGTGAAAAAGCGAGGTAGCTGCAGCTGCTAACGAACTGCAGTCAGGTTTGATGATGACTCCTCGTGTGCCACCTGAATTGATGGCTTGTCCTGGACTCCTTTGAACTTCCATCCAGCTCTGTCAATAGCGTCCTTTATAACATGTAATATCGTCTTTTGCCCCTTTTACATAACTCTTAGTACGTGTTTGAAATTAAAGTATTTACTGGAAATATATTTGTTTATCGGCGTCGTTGTTGGTATGAAAAAGTTATTGATATTTCTTTTGCGTATGCTAGAGTTGGACTGAGTATTTAATTCTCTAGAATCACGAAAACGAAAAAATTTGATTTCCAGTATTGAAAAATTGAATGAATAAAAATATAAGAAATGACAGAATTACATTTCATAAAGCCGTCAGGTATAAAAATCAGTCAACGGTTCATACTCAAACGCAGAAGAAGGAATTGCAGATGGCTCTTTATTACGTGCTTTGAAATGGTAAAATATTCGCGACACATGCAAGCTTACACGACATCACTTCCAGCTCAAACTGACGAGCATGAGCAGCAGTTGTTGTACACTAGACAGCTCCGACAGAATTAAGGACTGACGGTGCAGTGTTCAGTGTCATCATCAGCTCTCGTGAAGTGTAGCAGTGTAGGGGAAAGCGGTCTGGTGATGCCATTAAATGTAGATGTATTCTTCAACTTCTCTTAGCAAACAACTCTGTGATTTTATTCTGTTTCTACAATTTCATGTGACCTGGAACATGGATTGTGTAAGGGGTTTGTTCACGAATAAAAATTAGAGATAAGTAAATAAATTTCTTTGTCTACAAGATCCAGTTCCACTGACGGTAAAATTGATCAACTTTGATTGAAAACAAAGAAGCAGAACTTCTAGACTACTTAAAATAGACTAAAAACTATTGAAAGAAATAAATATGCATGCGAAAGTATGTGTATCCCGTTACAAACACCGAAAGCCTAACTTATGTACTACTAAACTGGGTCAAACTGGGTTTAGATGTTTGGGTCTGGGTCTGGGTTTAGATGTTGAATCGATGTCTTTAAGGTTTTTAGAAGACATCAAAGACACAACAACAAAAAATGCAGAGTAGAACAATGAACCGTGTAGCGTTGAAACAAAGCACAAAATCGATTGTCTTCACAGAAAAGGTCGGAGCAAAAAGACACTTTCGGCACCACTCTCTCTAAACTCATAAAGCTCAGGCTTCACAACTCATAACTCTACTTCTTATGCAAATAATTGCGCTAGTTTCATTATACTCGGGTTGTTGGCAAGAATATAAACACTGGTAAATGTTTAGAGTGTAGACTGCATGCTACATCAAACTAGGGCACTTTCCTCATGCTTGTCGGCTTCCTCGCGAGAGGAATGTTCCAGTAGAAAATCTAAGCTAGTACTTCTCAATTTCTTAGAATTTCTTGAGTGGCGGTCTCTTTAAAATTTGTTAAATAGCTTACTGATTCTCTTGAACTTACTGCAATCCATTAAATATGTTTCGAAAATAAAATAAGTAAATAAGTTTAGGAAAAAGACCGTGGCAAAAAGGGTTCAGAACTTCAACGAAGTGAATCTCTAAACGGCTCTTCTGACCCCATTCCTCCTTCCCCTAAGGGCCCGTACGTGCACCTGTTTTGAAATCGCTGGTGTATCTTCATGGTGCCCCTCACACTCGGTATTGTATGCAAAAACTTTTGTAGAACGCTTCACTTAACCGGTCAACCTAATTTTAGTATGAAAATCATAGAAGAGTCTCCATGCAAATTACATCTCTTATCGTTTCCTAGTTTCGGCAGTCAGTTTTTAGTACGGGGAATTTATGACATTATGTGTAAGAAAAGTCATTGCCACCTAAACCTACGAATGTACTTATGAATAGCTTGTCTAGCAAATATATTCCGAGGGATCATACTTATGTCACGAAAGTATGTGCATTATGTAAAAACGTAGCTTTTAGCATAAGGATACGTAGAAAAAATGGCTTCTTTACTGAACAAGTTACGCAAAAAATTCTAATGTTCCAGCTTCGGAAATTTTTGAGGCGCACTGCAGCTTGTGCTTCGATCCTCATTTCAATCAAACAAGCGCCGGCAATTGGCCATACATGATATGCAAAAACATTCCGGTCTCCTGCATCCATTTGGTTTCCAACAGCGCAGATAATTAATTCTGAAAGATCGCGCGAAAAAGGTTTCAATCATTTTAATGAAACTGTTTCGCACCACTGCCCACTCACGTGTCACCGGTGTTCCATTGTTTTCTAAATTAAATATTGGTGCCTCGATCATATGGCTGCAACGAGGTGGTAATGAAATGATTCAGTAATATTAACAATTTGTATCGATAAATACGAAGCCAGAATCACCCTTCGATTTGTGATTAAAATCTCGCCGATGCTTGAGTTCATATTTGAGCATTCATTCCAACAGGAGTTGATACTCACTTTATTCATGAAGGGAATAATTTTAGCAAATGCATTTAACCTTGGTTCCAATTCAGACTCAATACATGGAATAACTGAAATAGCACCAGTGTAAGAGAATATTATAATTATTTCCATACCAACATGTTCTTTTTCGTTCAAACATGCTTCAAAATTTATTCAACAATATTGTTTTGTATAGACGATCAATTTCAGGTTCCTTTACAGGCTGCAGAGTTTGAGTTCATAAACTCTATATTCTGGTTAGATTCTTCTTACCTCATCTCTGCCAGTGCTGCAGGCACTAGTGAATATTGGTGCTGCAAATAACGAAGCTCTAAGTTAAACACGAGAAAGCTTTGAGAAGATGAACAGCAACTCCTATTGAATTTACTCGCGACTTTTTTGCAGAACGTGATGTGCTAACCTGGTCAGACTGATTCAGTATTTCCTACCTCAGATACTGGCTCTGCAGATTCCATCCCCATACTAGCATTTCGATGAGAACTTAACACGTTGACTCCGATGTGGTACGTATGTGTACCACTTAGGTTAGGTTTTGTAATTTTTTCAGATCATTCTAGTGACTATGCGTACAAAGTGAAGATTTACACCGGCCAGGCAATCGGAGGCAACGTGTTAAAACTTCGTGAATTTCATTTCCCCAGCAATAAATACTCGATACTGGTTTATTTGTTACTTGGAAAGCTTCCTCTCGAGAAAATGTCTTAAAATTCCAAAGCAATTGTTCGGTTTTGCATCAAAGGAGTTCTTAGAAACTTCCCTTAATCTAAAATGACATCAACGTTCAAAGACAAATATGAGCACGTATGATTCCTGATTCTCTGTGCTGGATTAGAATGACCTACTGACACATATCTTCTGCGCTCGACTCACAGATGTTCGTGTATGAAAATCTCTTTCCCGATCCTTTTTCTAAAGCATATTTGGTCAACTTAATGAAAAGCTGTTGAAATTTTGCGCGTAATTAAGTTAAAAGACACATAAACCTTAGAATACTTTCAAAACCATGATGTGCATTATACTCCATGAAGCTAAATTTAAATGGTTGCAGTGTTTGGGAATGAAAGATTCTCTTGCTACTGTTTGCTAGGTAATCTCTTAAAAACCCTGGTCACTTCGGCAGTTCTCGATACGATTCAAATACTTTCAGGAACATCAGCAAGCTTCGCTTTAGTTTCAGGTTTCAGTAGCTTTTAGCGCTTCGCATCAACGACACATGGTAAAAACTAAGGGGAGTTCGAGGGAAAGGCTCGAGTTCTCGCATATCAGGCGAGAGGAGCTACGCTATCCACTTTCTCTTCCTAGCGGGAGAAAGAACAAAAATATTTGTTTTACCTTGCGCACTTAGATGCTTGAACAAGCGCAACTAGCTCAGTAAATTTGTTGAGGCGGTTGTGTGTTAACTCGCTAAAGCACATACTTTTAACGCTTTCTTCCTCATTTCTCGTTTTCACTAACGCCCTAGTGCCTCTAGCCATCCCTGGGAGTGTCTCTTGAGTACATATCTTCTCAATAAATTGAATTGTATGTACGGCCAATTTCTTCATTTTTGTGCTCAGTTATTCCCTTATAAGTTAAGAAACTTTTCCATAAAATTTGGATATACACACAAATGACTTACAATCTTCATGTCAAGCGATTATTTTTTATTGGAAATTTGTCAGATGGTCTCTTTGCTATCAGTAAGAAACCCAACAGTCGACTAGTACGTTTCCTGCGATTGCCTAACCGGTGCAAATCTTTACTTGGCTCTGTGAAATTTACACCTAACCTAACTGAGGGGGCTCACTGGTACTTACTTAATTTTGATGCAAATAAATAGATGGTTCATCATTACTCAAGGGCATTAATTTACCAGTGGTAGCAAATAACTCCGAATAAATTTTCGAATGGTGAGAATTGATTAATTCGAATAGTTCACTGCAACAGTTGATTATTGTTATCTACCAAGTCAGGAACTACATAGATTCCAGAAACATAATCGCAATGGTTATGTTCGATATGTTGTGTAAATAATGAAAACTATTAAAGGATACCAAATACTCTATCCAACTGCAACACCTGGACACCAATCTCTCCAGCCAACTGCAGCACCTGGACACCAATCTCTCCAGCCAACTGCAGCACCTGGACACCAAACGCCCCAGCCAACTGCAGCACCTGGAC
>VCRD01000761.1:82957-93440 GCA_006783055.1 Trinorchestia longiramus
CAGGTAATGAAGTAGAATTAAGACTGTGTGCCAGGTAATGAAGTAGAATTAAGACTGTGTGCCAGGTAATGAAGTAGAATTAAGAATGTGTGCTGGATGAATTGATGAAAACTACGTGGCAGTGACATGAATGTGATCGATTTCTATGAATTAGAAAATTATTAAATATATTGTCATTATTATTCTGGAAATTGTTCAGGTGACCTTCCTACCAGGCAGTCAGCTTTTAGGAAACATTATTGCACATTTTACGATGATTCCGAAGTTTTAGTGATGGTGCTTCAAGACTCTATGCTCAGTTGTTAAAATTTGTTAAGAGAATGCTTAAAAATTTCTCCCAAAACTTTTCAAATTGTGAAATAATTGCATTTGAATTTACTTACACCCTCATTTTCTCACGGCTCGCGATGAAGCCTAAAAATTTTTTAAATGCACTTCGTCTCGTGAACAAATTGTATTTTTCTGGTCGTGTGATCCGTTAGATACTCGTAAAGCTATAGGGAAAGACTAGGAGGTTTAGTTTTGGATATTAATTTAAATTTTTACGTACGTGTGTTTATTTTTCTTTTAAATCGAAACTAACATCAATGTTCACAGCAGCAGCATTTTGAAAACAAAAATAACTAGCTATTTTGAAGCAACTTTTCCAATCCTGCACTCCAAGATGCAGCAAGGACGATGATGCAGGAACAATGATGCAGCAAGAACGGTGATGCGGGAACAATGATGCAGCAAGAACGGTGATGCAGGAACAATGATGCCGCAAGAACGGTGATGTGGGAACAATAATGCGGTAGGAACGGTGATGCGGGAGCAATGATGCAGCAAGAACGAAATTGATACAACGCATTATTTTCGTTCAAATGGACTAGTTTGGCTTTCATACAAAGTTTGAGCTCCTGTTACCGCTTCACTTACCACAGTTATATTCAATCAAATTTTTTGTAAATGTAATTCCACTTTGGACGTTCAATTCAAGTAGAGTTTTAAGCGTCGAGCGTAAATTGAAATTCGCCATCACTTTTGCACGCTGTGCAGAAATGGCCACTGAGTTCAAAAGAAACGTCGAGCTTGGCGGTATCCAATATAAATTAAATCATCGGCCGGCCAGAGTCAGGCCTTATCGAGTCATCGTCCACTTGTGCCAGGGAGATGAGTCAGGAAAATTTGACGGCATCTCGTGTATCTCCTACGAAATGATTTCTTTGCCGTGGAAATTGATTGTTCGCGTTCATTTGAAGATAATCAAACTGTTAAGAAAAACACTTGTATCTTATTGGTTCATTTTCATTCAAAAAGAGAAAGCTTTAATTCGTTTATAATTTCGTCCTTGATTTTTGTGGTGAAAATTGGAATAATTGTTGGAAATATTTCGATATTGCAGTTACATTTAGGAGATATTTAAGAACATGACTAAAAGAATTCTTGATTTTAATGCGCAGCTTCACGTGCACCACTGCGTAGAAACAAACACTACAAAAAATGCTTCGAGTTTTTTTACCATGGAACTGGTTGGATATTTTGCAAGTATTGTACATGCATGAGAACAGGAACATGGACCTGCACCACACGATCACTACAAGCATACATCCAGCTTGTGAGATCTAGGAGTCTGTGTTGACAGAATATATTTGAATATCATTGCATGGCACACAGACAAACTCATAGGCCCCTTGGCTTTTTTTGATGTGAAGATTAATATCAATGTGTTTTAAAAGTCAAGCGAATGAAGGTGGTCAAAAAGTTTAATGTTGAGTAAACTCTGTAAGTTCGATTTGGACAGCTCAAAATGAGGAAAGCCAGTCCTATAGGGCCAAGCGTGCTTGATGAATTTTTTTCTTGCCCGGATATCATTAAAGGGATTACAATAAAATTGCTGCTTAACGCTGTACTACAGTTCATCTTCTGGATGTTTTGAGGCGCGCAACATTTCCCGTAAAGCTTGAAGAGTTTGGTCGCCCGACACATATCCGACATTAGGGCCTAGAGAGGGCATCCCCTCGAAATCCTTCATAACAGCTCCCAAGTCCAATGAAACATCGGTCGCTCTGATCCTTTAAACCAAACACATTCCGAAACCATTAGCACGGCCTACGTTCGGATGCCAGACACCAATGGAATGGCCTGGCTCGGGTAAACATTATGTAAGCTCACGCTTCCAGACACAAATTACTCTTCTCTAGAGGAGACCGAGAAAATTTCAGCGTGTTCAGTGATCTGGTCTTTGTAAATATCCAAGAACACTAATACGGGTTCTATGGGAAAATTGTTACTCGTCTAAAAATGAGATTTTTATACTGAAGAATTGTAGTCTGTATAAAGTAAAACTGAGATCAATGGAGATGATATACGACGATTGAGCAATACAAAGAATATTTTTTGTGTAAACAGGTCATGCTGTGGCATGAGTAATTTTTGCACAACCTGTACGAGTACACATGCATTATCCGCGCAGTGTCTGCTTTTAAACACATGAATCCACAAAATAAATATACATATACAGTCCAAATACCTGAAAAATAAACCTCCTAAAATGTATAAGTTCTACTAGGACGCTGAAGGTCGAGGGCGTAGTTTCATGACAAGTATCGCAATTTTTATTCATTTTTATCAGTGATACTGAATTTTTCAGAATGCTCGCATAGGTATAAACGTCCATTGTAGCTTTTTAGTTCGAGAGCAATCAAATGCAGCAGAAAAAACGTAAGTTTTTTATTTTAAGAACAAGGTTATCTTATAAAATAAAGGAGGTATTTTTCTATCGGGTTCAACGTTCTCATAAATTGCTGTGTAGTCCATTTGTGTATTGGGCATATCGTAAAGGATTTGAAATCGCTTTAGTGCAGCGTATCGGAGTTGCAGAGCGGCCGTACTACATATAACCGCAGTCGGTTTGTACCAGAAATCTATCATACTTCGACCGTAGGCATGTCAGCTTTGAATTGGAATTGATCAAATTTTCTCTTGGTTAACACTGGAGTATAGACTCGCTATGGCTAAGAAATTGGAAGTGAATGCTATGTGTTAAATTCTGGAGTGGAAAAGCCCCATTCCTTTAAATTTGAAGGAATTTCGGTATTGTCAAAAGGTTAGTTTATCCAGTAAATCAGTAAATAAATACCGAACAATTCTTTCAAGCATCGATTGTTTAGTTTTGTTCATTCTGTAATTATAATCGCTGTATCATAGAGTATATTATAGGAATACGATTAACTTCTTTGTCCAGAGACAGGAGACTTTAAGCTTTCTATCCCTCTTTATGATTTCATACACAATAAACTGCTCATTTTAAATAATCCGTTAGATTTCTTAGCCGGTGAATGGTCTTTCAAATACAAAATCTAGTTCAAGACATCAATTTTTTTCAACTTAACACGTTGACTCCGAAGTGGTACGTATGTGTACCACTTAGGTTAGGTTCTGTAATTTTTTCAGATCCTTCTAGTGACTATGCGTACAAAGTGAAGTTTTACACCAATCAGGCAATCGGAGGCAACGTGTTAAACACGTTTGCAATCTCAGCAGCGATTTTAAAAGTGACATACATTTAAACAAGAAACTACAACCTCAAAGTTTCTTTAGTCTACCGGAGAGTCATGTGCCCGTAAAATTATTCTGGTGTCAGTATGCAAGAACTTAGTTTCCCTTGCTCTGCAGCACAACTGTGAACTTCCATTACTTCAAAGGCTGCGTGGCGGTGGTCACTTCAATAACATGGACTTTGATAGCGAAGATCTGGGATAATACGCGTGTGGTTACGCTCTACAAATTTCTCGAGGACAATATCCGCGCAATCCGGTCTCCTGTCTCCCTCAATAGAGACAAAGAGCCTTAGCTTACCTCCGAAATTGTCTCTCTTTCTTGATTAATAAATGGCGTGACCCAGCCTTCACTCGCTCCAAACAGGTTTTGTTAACTAGAATATACAGGGTTATCTTTTCATAACACGTCGGCATGAACTTCTCTTATAAATTCTAACTCGCACACCCTACAACAGACGTGAGTTTCATGCGGTGTATAAAACAGAAAACTAGAATAGTTTTCACAGCTTTGTTGAGAGGTATTTGAGAAGGGTTTTGCAGGGAGTATTGTGTAATGAAACTGTGATGGCATAACTTTTTATTTGGATAGCTCTCATCCTATCCCTAACATTCTATCTACGGCAACATCCTACAAGTTCCAGTAACTTCTGTGGGGAAAATTATTTTCCGTTTTAAATGAACACGGCTTTCACTTAAACCAAAAGAACTTTGTTTCCTTCTTGTGTTTATGACGAGACTCTAATCGTTACGATTCAAACTTGCAGGTCATCCTGCGTTGGTATGAATTTAGGAGACGTTCCAACTTCTACAACTAAACGATGCAGGGAATTTTTTCGCCCTGTTTCTTGCTCAACGTGAGCACTTAGCTTGGTAATCCGCCTTCAAGCAACGATCGAGGTCTATGTTCACGTATCAAACATATACTGAAATATTCTCTTTCTACTCCTAATAATGTCAGAATTTGAAACTTACGGCGTCGTTGCAGACGAGTTTCTATTACATCAAAGTTTTATTTCATGCAATAATATTTAGGCATTAAAGTATAGTTAGAACAAATACACGAAATTTTTACAAGCCATCAATATTACAGTAGCAAATTTAAATGAAATATTGTTTAAACAGACTTTTTGTACTCATAATTATTTGCTTTATAGTTCTATCATTTAGGTGGCAGTTTACATTTAAGTGCTTGTATTGTATATTTTAATACCTGTATAAATTTAATGTAAATCCAAGATTGGAATTTAAGCACCAAATCTAAATTTAAGGATATTCAACATTTAAGTACCACATATAAATTTCAGTATCCGATTTAGATTTCAGAGTCAGATTTAGATTTCAGTGCCAGATAGAAATTTAAAAGCTAACTCTCATTTTAGTTGAGAATGAAGCGCAGGTAAACATTGCCAGACCTCGACCAACATTGCCATTGCCTCGAGGTGTTTCTGCAGTTTTGAAGGTCCGCTCCAATCAAAGCTCCTCTAGATTAAACAATGAGCAGAGTTTGCCCTCCAAAACCTGAACAAACTCTCTGAAGTGGTAAAGTCGCGAAATATTCTAAGCCCTCGGTCGGATATCAAAGAATTTTCAACGACAGTCACTTTTTTTCGGTCGTCCAACCATTGGGACTGCGAAAATATTGTCGTGACAACTTGATGTAAAATCTTTCTTTGAAAGTTGAGTTTGTTTGAGTTGGAGTTCGTCTGATTGCATGCTGTCTTCATAAGCTTATGAAAACTGTGAGTATGACATCAAATTCTTGTGTTATGTAAAAATTATTCAGTAGAATCCTTTGACTCACTGACAGAGCAGTAAGGATGTCCTGTAAGTCTTCACAATGAAGGTGCGGTAGCTTGAGATAACGTGGTTCTGAAAACTTATAAATAATTTAACTAACAGCTTCGTGCTAGTCGTGCTAAATCGTTCCTAGCGGATCAGTGGCTGCTAATCCTAATGATTGATTCCAGGCTTTCAGGCATGATTACACGCCGTTTGAATGCGTCTTTTTTATGCTGATTATTGTGTGGCGATTATAAAAATAATAGTTTAGAAAAACAATAGTGACTGCTCTCTGGGACAAATATTTTGTTACGTGATTAATCGACGTTTATATGTACAGGAATTTTTTCCGGACCTATTAAAATCATCACCTTGATTTCCTGAGCTGAAAATCGAGGGAATGTTTTTTTCATGAATGTTTTGACGCCTAATTTTCATCTCACGATGCTTCACAAATTGAAACATAAATGCAAATAATTCAATTAATTATTCGAAATGTTTGTATTTATAAGGGTTATTTTTACATCTACGAGTATAATTTAACTCTAATTGGTGACTAGAGACAGTTAGTGATTCGATCAATTATTGTAGCAAGTTTACGCTGAACGGTTGATAAAGGCAAATATTAAGGTATCTGTAGAGGCAAATATTAAGGTACCCGTGGAGGCAAATATTAAGGTACCTGTAGGGGTAAATATCAAGCTACCTGTAGGGGTAAATATCAAACTACCTGCAGAGGCAAATATTAAGATACTTAGAGGTAGATATTAAGGAACCAGTAGAGGTAAGTATTATGGCACCAGTAGAAGCAAATATTCAGGTAGCCGAAGAAATAAGTATTATGGTACAAGTAGAGACAAATATCAACGCTCCCAACAGCAAGAGAACGTATCTGTTCACTTTCTCGGGTCGAGTTATCGTTTGAATTGTTTTATGGAGATATGATGGTGGGCTTAGGCCCATTTGGAACTCCCTAAATGATCTCGAGCAAATCTTTAAGGTTCCCACATGACCGATAACAGCTGGAAAATGCTCCTAAGTTCCAATCATAGGCGGATATTGCGCCTCTTGAGCTGTAATAGCTGCTGAGGCAACCTTTGTGGGGGCACAGCGGGGGCGTGTGGTGCAGGTGTGGTGAGGCAGGTCACACGGTGCAGGTGTGGTGAGGCAGGTCACACGGTGCAGGTGTGGTGAGGCAGGTCACACGGTGCAGGTGTGGTGAGGCAGGTCACACGGTGTAGGGGTGGTTAAGGAGTCCGTGTTGTACACAGGTACGTAGGGTAAGACGAAGCTGCACTGTGAGGCAGGACGGTACACATGACGGTATACCAATACGATGTACGTCTGTACGCGGTAATACGGTGCTGTACGTTTGTACACAGTCATATGGTGCTGTACGAGTACATTTGTACGCAGTCATACGGTGCTGTATGCTTGTACGCAGTAACGCAGAGATGCCTCACAACACATAAAAGAAAATTCACATTGAATACGGTCTCTCCTACTGGCAATCGAAGTGTCATATGGGAAGTTATTTTTTATATCCAAATATACGAGGGCTATTTTTTTAACCTCCAATTTGGCAATTAAAAAGGCAAATTTATGCAACATGTTAATTTTATTTCCAAAAGTACTGTAGGATCTTACTTATTTCTTTACGCAATTGCCAAAACGGATACATCCCGATTGCCTGCGGGTAATTGAACATGGCCTCTACGATCGATGCGATAGGCCGTGTAATCCGTTTTCTGCAAGCAGGACGAAGTAGTGCTGCTGAAATCCGTCGCCAAATGAGCCAAGTGTACGGTGACAACTTTGTGAGTGACGGTAGTGTATAGGAATCGTGTAGAAGATTTAAATAGAATAGAATAGAATGAGGCTGTAGGAACGAACCTTCTGGCCCATTCCTGGGTCGGACAATTACTTCGATAATTATTCGGTTGTTTACCCAAGTCCCATGCCGGATTTCTAGCCGCGTCAACCATGTCGGCAGCGGGATTCGAACCCGGGTCTTTCTGCTCGCAAGCAGATTCGCTCACCAGTTGACCAAGCTGGTGATGAGGCAGCGAAGAAGATGGACGAAGGCTCAAGACTCACTACTGTTGGCCTCTTTCAGCGTGTTGATCAGGTGGTCAATACCAAACGAAAGTTCACAATCTACGAACTTTCTGAATGATTTCCAGATATTTCAAGGTTTACTTTGTACACAATCGTACGAGACCTCGGATAACGGAAGCTGTGTACCTGTTGGGTCAGAGCCTGTTGTGCCCGTCAAAACACATCGATCCTCACAGTGGCTAACTTCTGTCAAGAAGGATCGAGAAGCTTGTGTCACGACATTATAAATGCCCCAACCGTTTTGGTGACTATGTAGGAAAATAAGTAAAACCCTGCAGTACTTTTAGCAATAAATTTATCATGTCATGTAAATTTGCCTCTGTTTTATAGTCCACTGGAAGTTGAAAATTTTTTTATCAGGAAGTACACATTGATGGCTATCAACGCTAGTCCGCCATTACTGCTACTTCTAGTTCTATCTCTCGTATTTCTTTTTATCGCAAGCATTGTTATTTCCTGTGTTAGTAATAAATATGAATTTCATTTCGTGAACTTCTGTCTCCAGTCTGTTTTTTGTTTTTTAAGTATTTCTTCCCAATTTCATACAGGAACAATGGCAGTTCCTTTTAGCTTCAACTTTTTTTTGTCATTCGTGAGCTAATGAAAAACTTATTTCATCCGAGGGACAATAGCCATTAAAATTTTCATTTAATATTCATTAAATATCACAAGATCCTTTTCAAGATATAAATCTTAGTATTTTAGCAGGTCATATCGCATAATAAGAACCAAAGATAAACTAAAGATGCTCTCCCCATCTTTTGTACTGAGATATTCTCTTAATGAAATGCTGTACTAGTTTTCCAATTGATGGAAAGGCTTGGAAACTTGAGGGTCTAAAATTTGCGCTTCGAAGTTTTAATTACGGCCAAATAATGAACCTGTCTTCAATTTAGGAAGAGCAATCGACCGACAGAGAGAAGAAGTAGTTGAATTTTGTCAAGCGGAAGACGGTGAGGGAATTAATGTATGTGGAGTTCTGCCAGACTGGAAAATCACAGAGCCTTTGCGTTCGAGCTCGCGGCAACCCTCAGATAAGGGGTAGATGATTCTTAGTTATACCGTTAAAAAACTGAAGAAGTTCTAAGTTAATTAGAACAACGATATTCAATTTGTTGCCATTTCAACGATCTAAAAAATGCTGTGTCGCTTTTTGAAGAGCAGACATATTCTCGATCGCTTGGTGGTGTCAATTATTGGAGGACGTATCAGTTCTCTTTAAACTCTTCCAATTGTTACTAACGCACGCCGTGTGTGTTTGTTTAGCTTCACTTTTAAATTAAGATAGAATTTAAAATTACTCTTCATTTGTGCTAAAGCTTTAAGAAATACTTATATTCTCATAATAACGTAGCTGTATTTTCTTCTATAAAGTTGTAGGTCTTAGACACAGACTGCTGTGCAAAAGTCCAAAAGTTTGAGTTCAAAATTCCGATTTCAATTTCGTGTATCCTGACTTTTTTCTGACTATAACTAAGTTTCGTGAGGCGATCAAATTGACAAATTTTATTCCTTACTTGACTACACTCAATTATTCACCACAGTCAATACTAATCCTGGTAAATACTCTTACCCACTCAAACCTAGCTCAGTGAGCCTGGATATCAAACTTGTATACAGAAATATTTCATAGCGACGGCATGTTTCTTATTAAAAATGTCTATTTGCTGGCTGTTGCCGCTAGTTTTTGTGACATATTCTACTTTGAGTCTTGCATATTGTACGTCATTTTGCTTTGTCTGAAGTCAGTGGTCAAGCTCGTTCAGTCCTTGTTACAGTTCAGTCCATCAGCTGAAAGTTTGACCATGGAAGGAGGATAATATCCGTAGAGTTAGTCTTCACAAGAGCTCTTGAAACCACGATTTAAGTGGCGTCCTTTGAAACATTCAGGTCCGCCGAGCAAGAGCTCGTTCTCTAGAGGAATTTTCATTCATCGACAACCAAGAAGTGGAAACCCGTGCCTGAGCTTCTGCTGTTCGGAAAGGATTCAGAAGCCAAATGGTTTTGGCAGCCACGATGCAGTTCCAGGGCGGGCAGGAAGACGTTTTGATGCAAGAGATATTTTAGTGTTTGAAGAGCTTCTGTGTCTGATACTCGTGAAATGAAAGGTTCTGTAGCGCACAGTACAGTGATGCAAAGCGTAGTAGAGTAATGCTAGGTTGCGATACTCTATGGTCATCCATTATGAACTTTGTTTCATTTGAAATTTAAAATAACCTAATAGTGGGAATCGTGAACCCTTTTTTTAGATTAAATTAAATATATGCTATTGGTGAGAGTTCAGTAAAGTCATCCTGGCCGCTTCCGCCAAGTACCTACGCAACAAATCAATACTGAATCTAAATTTTTACACTATTGTGATTACATTTTTTCCAGTATCGATTAAATACTAAAATATATTAGTTTTGTACAGTCTAAAAATAATTTAATTTTAAATTTATAGAGTTTTTTGTATTCCTGCTGGTATTTTCCAAATTTTAATTATTATGGCCATCAGTTTTGGTGCGCTCAAAGCTACAGAAGTTCCTGAACCTGTAGGCTGAACGTAAGAATTTTACCACTGCTTGTTGTGATTATTTCTTGCGACAGTGAATAGATACTCAATATTAGAATTTTTTGAGTCTTCCATCTCCTTGAATAGCGAACGAAGAAACTTATTACATAATAAACAGTAAACAATATGTAAAATATTCCTACTATTATAAATAATGGAGTACAATTTATAGAACTTGCATAGAAATAAATATCATGTATGATGTCTTCCTGGTGTCCTTGCAGGTATGAATGCCATATACCGACAAAAAAGTAACTTCAGCGCTGGATATTCCTAATGAAAGCTGAACGATTCATCAGGACCAGCGAAGAAATTGAAGCATGGCTGTCAACCACTTCTAATGCCTGCAATACCTCGGAAGCGAAGAACTGAGCAGCCTCTTTTTCTGTGAGTAAAACTCTCCTACTTCAAAGCAATTATTATTATTATATTATTCCATCTGTTTACAACGAGAGAAAAGATTCTAAGTATGGTATTATTTGGGAAATAA
>VCRD01000761.1:93925-175815 GCA_006783055.1 Trinorchestia longiramus
ATAATAACTGCAACGTTTAAGTGTAGTATGATAACTGTAACGTTTATGTGTTACATAATAACTGAAACCTCTTAAGTGTTGCATAATAACTGAAACCTCTTAAGTGTTGCATAATAACTGAAACCTCTTAAGTGTTGCATAATAACTGAAACGTTTAAGTGCAGTATAATAACTGTAACGTTTAAGTGCAGTATGATAGCTGTAACGTTTAAGTGTTGCATAACTGCAGCATAGCATAAACGTTTAAATACGGCATAATAAATGTAGCATTTAAGTGCTACATGAAACTCTAATATAATAATAGCAGTGGAGTCACGAATAAATACAAAAAAATACGTATTTGGCACATAAGTATATATAATACACAGGGTGTCTTAAAAATATCCAACCCTTTTTATAAAAAAAATACTAACTCTACAGTGTTGAAATAGATTTTAATAGGAATAAAATTTGGGTAACTTGGTGAAAATGAGTTTTGAATGTAATATCTTGTCAATGATGGCCTCCGTTGTTTTGATAACTTCATGTATCGTTCATAGTTATCTCAACTACATTAATCGGGATGTTAGGCGTCAGTTGAGCATGGTGACTGTTGTTTTTCAATTCCTAAAAATTGCGTGGCTTTGTAACATAGACTAAGGGTTTAAAATATTTCCATATAAAGTCGGCTGGTAGCAAATTAAGAGATGACCTAAGGATGTGTTTGATTTTCGTATTGCAACCACTCATCTCCGAGTTTCCCGCACACTAAACGTGTATGCACTGTGTACTGCATACAACATCGGTAGTTAAGGACTAGAATGTGATCTGAGTTTTAAGCCCACGACTCACTCACTTCATAACTATGATGCGATTAAGATTAGCTCCTGTACGCTAAGAAATCACCATATAGTCAAACAAATTTGTTCCATTAATCTAATTTGATGAATCACCTGTGAGAAATTCACTCATTTTACATACCATATCAAATCAAGTAATGTTTTGCTTGAGACAGTCTGACAACTTTTTCCCACGAAAGATACTAGGTTTGAACATACCCGTTATTGGGTGCTTTGACCTTCGACCTACATCGACCTAAAAACTGGTAGCCCTACCAGTTAATTGATAGCTTGTTGTTGTCAGTTTCTGTGTCAAAAACATCATCACGATTTAAATCAGCATACATCACAAAGTTAAATAGCTAAAAACTAAACTATGAGTAACTGCAAACGTTCAAGACTCAAAAGGTAATTTCCAATCTTCTTTGATCATGCTTACCCCAAATCTGTGCAACCAGCCGGTATCAGAGAGTCTGTGATTTTAATGTTGTTCTTCTATGGAGTAGAGAAGCCATGGTTAGAAGTTATGAGGGCATTGAATTCAAAGAAGAGGAGATTCTCGCACCGACCTCCGCACCCTTCTGCATGTTCATGTCTCGCTCCCTTTTTTCAACTTTTCCCCGATGCGATATCTCCCCCTGCTGCTAGGGCCAGAGTAGAACGAAGTATTGGAGGTCGTTCCAGAGTTTCGCTCAGCTGATCCACGCGATGGTCCGGTACGAGTAACCCTTTTTTCACGGTCAGTGTTCTGTGGCTTATACAAGTATCATCTTCGGTCGTTTTATAACGCAAGTGTTGCACTATTTACGTTTCATACACCATAGATTAAATAATTTCTTTACTTTGAAGGATAAATATTAATTAAGCTTAATTATATGTGTTTTGCATCGATTTTTCAAATTTGACAAGTGAGTGTAACTAGGGTTTAGCGTCATATTTAATCTCATATTTTCATTTCATCACAATGGTTTATTATGATTAGTTATGACAATAAATATTTGAACGTAAATTCTTACATGAAAGGATTTGGTACTACTTTTATGGACTGTAAAAGCATCCCTATCAACGATTGCAACATCATCATCACAATGCCGTGTGTTTCATGACTAGCTCAGTTTTGAAGCAGTTCTAGCACTTTGCTACACTCGTCACGGACTGGAAGCACTATGTGTTATTCCTACGGACTGAGAATATTTAGTTACAGCAACCAGCAACTCCCACAGTCTTGAGCGTAATTTTGAATATTTTCGTATGGGCATTGTTATAAGGAAAATTTTCTTGTGTTCAGTCTGCTGGACAGCGTGATGTCTTTGTGTAAATTTCCTGTGCTGAAAGTAATGTACGCATAGCCGCTCGAGCATTCTCATTATTTAAACTTCTCATTCAAATTATCTGTACCCAAACACGCTTTCTTGGCTTTTAACAGGTACTCGCATGCGTAAATATTGTCAACGAAAAAAGTGAAAAAAGGAAAATTTATTTTGTGTTTGAAAGTCTACGTACTTTAAAACGAACATTATACTATCTCCTCTCGCTGTGTGTTCAGCAATTTTTTATTAAAGTCTACAGAGTTTAAAACTAATACTATATTATCTCTGCTCCCTCAAATAATAATTATAAATACAGTACATACAATTTTATTCTAACAATACGGATAATTTCATAATAAATTAGGGCTACTAAATGAATACCATTGACGTGAATTTTTAACACCTGTTTATAGAGTAGACTCATGAGCTATGTACCTTTGCCGGGACTCAACTGCCATTCGTCGACCTGAACGCGGGCTTAAACTTATTTTTTTTTGATGCAGGGTAATTAGTGCAACGTCATCAATGATAAGTGAATCTAAAATAATTTGACTATATACTTTATTCTTAAACATAAAGTTGCATGGATTGTATTACTAAAAACATATTTACAAAGACAATTTTTTCCCTTTCATATTAAATCGTATGGAAAAGAACTTTGTGTGCAATCATTATCATATCATAAGCCGGAGCTTATAACAATCTTGATTGTTATTATAACCATTGAAATACTTGCTAGGAACAAGCTTTTTTCAACTCAGTCTCACTGTACGTATCAGCCACCGATTGAATCTTAACTAACATCCATCTCACTTTTCAAAAATTACCCTGCAGTATTAGAACAACTTTAGTGTAAGTGAAGCCTTCAAATTAACTAATTGTGAGTACATGATGAAGTATTCGCGTACAAGTATACTAAAGAGGGTCGAAGATGCAATGAGACACGTACAGAGTTGCACTAGCAAAGCTTGACCAATAGTCATTCTCTTTGAAATTTTTTATAGTGGTATATGTATGTTTCCGAGGCTCGGGGAGTAACTGCACATGACTTTGCTTTAATGCAGAGTTTGCCACTGACCAACTCTCAGTCGTTCATAAAATTTTGTTACGTTTATTTTTCAGCTTTTAGCTTCCGACACAATTCCTGCCATGCAATACGATTATTATTTAGCTGTGCATCATCCCCGGTGCGTGTGAAATATTGCCCCACTGTTATTGCTGCGTCCAACAACACTTCTGCTCACAGAAAGAATGCGAAGCTAGTTTTATTTCTAAACTCACAAACGAAAATTCATACTCTAGTGTTTCTATTTTTGTTTTATTCTAAAGCTTCCACAAGACTTTTGCCTGTGTTTTGCAGTTCTACTCACGTAAACAAACGATCCCGCGTCAGCATAAAACTGAATCATAGGAAACTTTGTAGGAGGGACAGTGTAACTCGCATCTTCCTCTTCGTAACGCAATTTTTTGAAAGTTCGAACAAAAATTGGATAATGAAACTTTTATGACATGCAAGGGGTGCTGACCAAATGCTCGAAATTGGCCGCTTAAAGTCCCATTTGGAAAAGATAGCCAATAGGGAGGGTCGTTCACTCGTCGTCGTTTCAGTACCCACGCGTAGTAGCGCTGTTTTTATTGCCTGCGAATATGACATGGATTTAATCGGCTTAATTGTTTTTGAGCGAAGACTGAAAACAATTGACGAGTATTACAGGCTGCTCTAACAGCTCTGTGACACAACAGCGTTCGAAATATTCAAGCGCAGCCCTGAAAAATAGTAAACTGGCAATGGTTCGCAGTGAGAGCATTTTGTGCATGATGGTGTGTAAGTGCTCAAGTTTACATTATTCTAATGCAGCTCACGGAATAAACGTTACGAGTTTAATCACAACTTGCTAGAACGGCACTTCAGGTAGCGCCAGAATATTTCTACTGGTAGACGATGGTTATTTTAGTTTGAGTAAAATTACTCCATGAAATGAAGGATTTTTAAATCATTTTAATTGCATCGCTGAGTGTCTTTTACTTCTACAACATTTAATTTGGCAAACAATGAGTTTTTCAGTTCATATGTGGCTACTCATGGGATGACGGGACTTTTTATTGTGAATAAATTACATTGAGAGTAAATTTGCATAGCACGATAAAAGCTATTGTATGTAAAGTTATATATAACGGTAAGAAACTTAGAGCCGCATTTTCTCCATTATGTTGTGCTTTACATTGCGAAATGAAGTGTTCTACACAAAAGTATGGTTGCAGAGCATAAGTTGGTTGCGCTGTGAGACGTAGTGTACGTGCGGACGACTCTCTGTTCATCACGCATTTTTATTATCTTATTTTATTCTACCTGTGAAGACGTAACACAGCAAGTCATTTGAAAAAATAGACTGATGCTTTTTAGCAATTCTATGATTCAATCATAATTTAATCTCTTAAAATTAAAAAGTTAATTTCTAAGTTCCCTTAAGTTTCAATTTCACGTTACTTAATTAAATATGAATGATGGGAAAATGAACTACCAAAAACGCCACTAATCTTGGAAGCAACATTCACTGAAAGGGACTTTCTACTCCCCATCTGACAGGGCGAGCTGCAAAGCAATAAACTGATGTACAACCAAGATTGTACGAAGCTATCCCTGTTATGTGTGCGTTAGATGTTCCCCTGCAGAATATGTGCTGGGGCCAGCAGCAGCATCAAGACTACAGCTCTGAGCTTTGCATTATTGCCCACCGCAATTCGAGCTTATCTTCTTCATCTGGTGGTCCATCACTGAGCCTTATTGAGCGACTCGTTACCAGGGATAAAGCAAAGCACTGGCCGAATTACTACGCGAATACTTCATCCCTTCTAACTCGCGCTGTCAAATGCACCAAGAGATGCTAAGGAGAACCACAGTCACTGACGCAGGGGCTTGTATCTGATTTCAAAATCACAAGTTACAGTCATCACGCTCTGGCTTGTATCTCAGCAGTATGATTTTCAAGAAAAATTTTGTATTTTGTGCCATTTCTAAAAGAAATTTTCCTTTAAGAAAAATCCACCAAAAATTAATGATATTTTTTCAAACTGCATCAACATAAGAGTACAAGAGTGTCAATAATAAGACTA
This sequence comes from Trinorchestia longiramus, assembly GCA_006783055.1. NCBI lineage: Eukaryota > Metazoa > Arthropoda > Malacostraca > Amphipoda > Talitridae > Trinorchestia > Trinorchestia longiramus. Next base: position 99,168 of record VCRD01000761.1, read on the forward strand.
AAGCTAGTTTTAACATTTGCTTCTTACCTGGTTTAAAAAATTGTCAATTTACCATCAAACTATATCAAAACTTATGGAATATACTTTCTACTCGTCAAAAGCACTACAAAGAACACTGTTTTTGTAATCTATTGGGCCTCTTGTGAAGCAGAAACACTCGTTATTTTTAAAATATTGAAGTACTTATGTGCACAGTGGCTACAACATAAAAAATGCTTCGAAGTCTTCAAATGAAATTTATAGTTATAGTACAACTAAATGCCTGTCAATATTCTTTGGTAACCGAACTTTATTTGGATCTAGGAAATCCATGGAGACTGAATACCATTCGACCAGCAAAATTTCTCCTCAAGTGTCATTTTTATGACTAAATAAATTCAAATAACGCGTTTCTTATATCGTTATTTGTCGTTGAGCTGCTGTCTGTCTAGCCTAGCTCCTTGTCCTCTGCTACATGTACTTAACAGCAAGAATTTGTCACCATTGTATCTGCTATTAATAAATGCATGAAACTCCTTCACTTAAATTGTCCAGCGCCCTTTGAGTTGCGTACAATGAAGGTAGGACTTTAACTAGCGCCGGACTGCAAGCTAGATCAGTTTTCCACACGTCTGCATGGCTGTGAGGACGGCAAATAATGGTCTACCTTTGCAACAACTTTTTGATTTGCAGCTCATGGAATATGCAGAAACGTGTGTGATGTGCAACTTATGGGCCACGCAGTAACGTGTGTGATGTGCAACTAATGGGCCACGCAGTAACGTGTGTGATGTGCAACTAATGGGCCACGCAGTAACGTGTGTGGTGTGCAACTAATGGGCCACGCAGTAACGTATGTGGTCTGCAACTAATGGGCCACGCAGTAACGTGTGTGGTGTGCAACTAATGGGCCACGCAGTAACGTGTGTGGTGTGCAACTAATGGGCCACGCAAGAACGTGTGTGGTGTGCAACTAATGTGTCATGCAAGAACGTGTGTGGTGTGCAACTAATGGGCCACGCAGTAACGTGTGTGGTGTGCAGCTAATGGAACACACAGTAACGTATGTGATGTGCGGCCACGCAGTAACTTGTGTGGTGTGTAACTAATGGGCCACGCAGTAACGTGTGATGTGCAGCTAATGGGCCACACAGTAACGTGTGTGGTGTGCAGCTAATGGACCACGCAGTAACGTGTGTGATGTGCAGCTAATGGGCCACGCAGTAACGTGTGTAGTGTGCAACTAATGGAACACACAGTAACGTACATATGTGATGTGCGGCCACGCAGTAACGTGTGTGGTGTGCAGCTAATGGAACACACAGTAACGTGTGTGGTGTGCAGCTAATGGACCGTGAAATGATGTTCGATTGTTGCAAATTCCGCTGCACTGAGCGAAGTATGTACATCCCAGTCTTGCCATCACAGTATTGCTGCCTGGCACTGCAACTGTGAGATCGCTGAGGGAAACAAATCAAACCTCAGCTTTCTAACTGTCCAACTGAAGGAGAGGCTGCTGTCATCAGGTGCACGAAACTTTCGGAACTATTCTGAGCGCGGAGCTCTCCTAAAATCAGGCAAAATCAAGTCCTAAGTTTCCCAGCAAACATCAAAGGCAAACGGACGAGTGTCAGCGCTGGCAGAGTTGTGCTGACACCGAAGCGAGGGCCGCTGGAGAGTATTTTGGAAGCCTTTGTCCCACTTCGAGAGCCCTAAAGCTCATCACAGGGTCCACTCAAAGTGCTTCAATTAGAATAGTTCTCCCGAGCTCGTTTTATCTGAAATACAAATTGAGAACTAAACTTTGTTGCCAACACTCGGTATGAGTTGTCGTTTTGCTTCATTGTCATTAGCATTTTCATGAACGCAATAGAAATTTAAAAATATCCGGTGTGGCACGGTGATTATTGCTTCTTCGTTTTAATTATTTACCATGCTGAACTCAAGAGCAACGAAACAGATCATATTTGGATAAAAATTTGAATCATCCCTAGCTTTTCCGAATATACAAGTTGACACAATAGTTCTGACAATTGTATTTTTCTCTTTTTTTCTATTTAAATTTATGACTAATTTTTTGAGAAAACAGCAACTAACATTTAAAATCTCGGATTAAATCATTTTTAGATGGTATTGAAGTTGCCCTTTTTGTTCACTGTAATGGAAAGAAAATGAAATGAAATTGTAATTCCCTGGTAGGAAAATCGCAAAGTGAGATTACACATATCCTCAAAATATTAAAAACTAGACGCAGAACTGTTTACCAAATTATGGAACGCTTCCAGAGACTGGTAGATTGAAAGATCACAGCACGAGTGGTCGTCCAAGAACTGCAACGACTGGAAATATCTGGAAAAAAATTCCTCAAGTATTGCAAAAAATCAACGAATTTCGATAAGATAGACGGCTACACTACACGGAGCATCCAGGGAATCAGTTCACCGGCGGGTAGAAAGAGACATGGCACTTGAATTGCTCGAGCTGAGACCCATTCCCAGCCTGAATAAAAGCACGATGAAGAAAATGCTGAAGAAGTGTGTTACTTCGTAGTCCGCAACTTACACCCTAGATGGATCCTTTCAAAGATGAAAGTTTTATGGTGGAACAAATTTTGAATCCCTAAAATGATAGAGATCCTTCAAGAACCACTACATTGATACCAGAAAATATTAGAAGCGTTTGGCGAATTCAAAAATCTCATTCTACCATGGTCTAGGTAAGAAAGTCTGCAAATGGGAAAACTCCTCTTGCTTTTGTTCCAAAGGGAGTCAGAATCAATGCATAAAATTTCGTAGAGCATATCCTAGAACCAGTGGTATAAAACTTGAACTAATTCGGTTCTAAGGAGTACAATTCCTTTTTCAACAGGATTGGCTCAAAAATAATATCCCCGACTTCTTAACCAAGGAAGAATAGCCTCCTTAAAGCCCAAACCTCAATCCAATAGACTTCTGTGTGTGGTCTGCTTTAGAGAGAAAAAATTACGCAAAAGCCTATTTATCAGTAAAAGAGATGAAACGATATTTGAAGCGTGAATGGGCCAAGTTACATCAAGAAATACTAAGTGTGACTGTTGAGGTATTTTCAAACAACTTTGAAAAAGTCGTGAGAAAACGACGAAGATACGTTAAATAAAAAGTTGTGAGCATCGTCTATGTCGATTTGGCCAGCCTGTACATTACTTTTTATGTCATAACCTACCATTATGCGTGGATTTACATAGAACAATAGTTACCTCAGAACTTTTGTGTTCCCTTGCAATCGAGCTTCATAAGTGAATGGTCTACCTCCTACAATCCATTCAGATGGTGCATAAAAATAGAATTGAGTAGTATGTGGTGACAAGAAATATTTTATTTCAACCTATAACACAAAGGGCTTTTGAAAAAGGTATTAGTTTAGCTTGAAAGAAGGGATGTAGTGAAGGCTCTGTATCATTGAACCAGCTTCTTTGAACTCCTTTTTGTACTTTCCATTGCTTAAAAATATGTATTCATATCTGCACTTACATCTAGCCTTTCTATACTGAAAATTCCATATATTTGGCTTTGTTTAGGAAATCATTCCGACAAAGTTAAATATATTTCAAAATTAACTTTTTGAGGGTTACCATTATCCACTATAGTAAATTCCTTAGTTCATATTTCTAACGAAAACTTCGGGAATCTTGCGTGTACGTTTTAAACTCTAGTCTTTTCTAGCCTCGAAGAAAAGCGTTCACTCGTTTCATTTGAGGAACTTCTTTGGAATAAATGCATGTCCACTCATGTCGCTGGAGCGCCAAATAGCGAAGGGTTCCTCACACACACTTGCAATTCTGTCAGCAGCGTTTAGTGAAGTGTTTGGCGAGCGCGGCAGACCAGCTTTAGAACGTGCTGAAAAGAATTTCATAAAAAATCTGCGGAACTTTGCAGGACATTTGACGCAGCGATAAGAAGGAGAACACGGTGCATCAAAGAAAACTGCTCAAAGATTTTGGGCGGCTAGTCAACAGAGTCTCGCTGATAGTGCCTCAAATAGAAGGCGATAATACTTTCCAGCGATGGGTCTGAATTGGGATCGAATTGAATCGTCTTACCCCCGATGACAGTTCAACTTTGATGCTCTCACGTCTCCAGGTTTCAATCCTCTATTTTTTGGTTCGCAATGGCAGATCTTTGGAAAAAACTGAGATTGTAAACTGTTTTCCTTTAGATCGAAGAATGTTAAAGCAAATATCATAGAAAAAATCGATTTTGAAACATTTCCGGCGGTTGACGTGTTTCAAAACTAAACAAAAACTATTAAATGATGAGATTCAGCCTAAAATAATCATTTTGACCGACAGTTGGGTTACCCAGAAGAAGTTTTGCAAGCCACCCTCATACTCAGATCACGGCATGGACATACCGATGGAATCTTGGAGTAAGTGCAGGCTTTTAATTTGTGTATATTACAGAGTGTGGCAACATGACTTTCTTTTTTTCGAAGCGCTGCTTAGAAAGAAAGAATTTTATGTTGCCTCACCCTGTACATATAAGAAACAAACTAACGCCGGGCAATAGCCTAAGAAAGCAGTTCATAACTAGTGTTCTGTCATGATCTAGGAGAGGAAGTTCATTGTTCACCACGCATGGCAATACTCAGTAATGCAATGAACACTTGTATAGAGTTTATCTTGATATTCATGCATTCAATATTGCCGTCATCCTAGCTTGAGTGTTCTTAATGAAAGTTAAGGGTAGGGTTTACTAAACATGTGTATATATATACACATATATATATATATATACATGTGTGTATATATACATACATACATATATACTCGTATGTATATTAAATGTATATATGTACTGTATATATATATATATATGTGTGTGTGTGTGTGTGTGTGTATACCATGAAGAACATGTCATTAAGTCCTACCATTCAGCAAAATTGTAAGTTAGATTACTGGCAATATTTCAGCTAATTTTCAGCTTAAAAAATCCTGTGTAAGTTGAAAATCAAAAGAGTTTGTAATGTTTCTGATACTCTTGCGTATCACTATAAACATACTGTATACATACAGTATTTGTGTATGTATACGGACATATGAACCAGCTTGGTATGAACCAGCTGGTCGACCAGCTTGGTCGACTGGTGAGCGAACCTGCTTGCGAGCGGAAAGACCCGGGTTCGAATCCCGCTGCCGACATGGTTGACGCGGCTAGAAATACGGCATGGGACTTGGGTAAAACAACCGAATAATTATCGAAGTAATTATCCGACCCAAGAATGAGCCAGAGGGTTCGTTCCTATAGCCTCATTCTATTCTATTCTATTCTATTCTATAATTTCCTGAGCTGCTTTAAGAGAAGGTAGAAAGTATCCATAACGTGAGTGGGACCACGACCTGCACATTGGGCCCAGCAGCTGGCCTCATGCCTCGTTCCCAAGGCGGGTCCCACCTCTGCACTCATTCGTATTCAGCGAAGGGCTTGGCCTCCACTAAATTTAGTCTCGACTGCTGAAAGCAGCCTAACATTACGACGCTTCTCAAAAGTTCAAATTACGTCCCATTGAAAAACTTCTCGAAAAATCTATTTGCACTTGCTACCCTCTCTGCGCAAGTGAACGAAATGCCCTCAGTCTTACTCATCGTTGCACTCCCTACACCGCCCAGCGGTGCTCTAAAATGTATCCTCATTAACGAGATCCTTTCAGAACGGAATGCACTTCATGCAGCAGCTCAGCATTGCAGATTACGTCCGCGTGGCAAGAAGAGGTTCTCTATCTCTGCCCACACTCCAGTGTGTGTTCCAATACCTTGTCCATGACCTGATACTGTGAATACATTTTGCCGTGGACCATGCAGTTATAAATTTTAGACCATGTACTGATTAGTTTGCCATGGAGTGGTAACCACTGGTTGCTAGTTTCAATAAATTTTATCTTCACTCCAACGTGTAATCTAACACCTGGTCTATAACCTGATGTTTGCAATGAATTCTGCAATGTTCATGTACAAGTTACTGGTTCCTGTATAACTTAATGGTTGCTGCATAGCTTACTGGTTCCAAAAAACTCCATCCATCTTCAATCTGATGTTAGCAATATGTTCTGAAATATTACTAGTTCCAGAAAACGAGGAATATTATTTTTCTTTGTTATTTTTAAATGGTTACGCCATACAGTACATACTTAGGAATTGAAATTAAGATGTTTTTGGTTGAACGGGAATTATTGACATCGATGATGTTATTTTATAATTATCTGTGAAAATGCTTCTCAAGTAGCCACAAATTTAATTTCCTAGTAATGATTCCCATGTTTTAAATTTTTTCTTCATAATTCATTGTATTTTTTATATTAAAGAAGTCATGCCACACATGAAAACAAACCGTTTTTAATAACAAAAATAATGAATGTAGAACTTTCAAAGTAAGACTAAAACAACTAAACGGGAAGGTATGCTTTCAAATTTTGCTGTGCGTCCCTATGTACTATACACAAAAATATTGTCCCTTGTTAAAACGTTGAATGATATTTTTCAGTGAAATTTGCTCGTTACAAGAAACACCTAAATTTATCATGCTATGAATTTAATATAGATAGTAAAATCCCATTCGTGATATATGAATACACATTAACTAGCCTCAAAACTTACTAAATTCATTCTTAGAAGTAAAACAAACTTTAACGTACATGCATCGACCCTTTAACGAAGCAGCTATATTCTTCCATTCTTGAGATATCTCATGAAACATCTGAAATAGTTTTCTCAGGATTAAATATTGACCAAACACAGAATGAAGAAGAGAAATTCGAGAAGTCTGGTTGGACTCGCCCTGTTAGTAATTATTGCTGCTCTCACTAGGACAGTGACCCCGCTCCTCATTAGGACGAGAGGCTCACCTAAAAATATATCCATAAGTCAATTTGCAAGTTATCCTTCATTTAAAATTAACTAATACCATTAATTTTGAATTAACAGAGAGTGAAGGCCAGGCTTACAAAGTCGTAATGATGAAGTTGTTATAGAATTGGAGGCCACAACGTAATCTGAAAGTTTCTTTATGCTAACTCGGTACAGCCGTTGTAGAAAATCGCAACTCTGCAAATGTGTTTAGAACATTTCTGTACGCTGGAAGTGAGGAAGATTCTTGCATGTGTACGTGTGAGTATTTATGTGTCTGAGAAACCTAAATTTTCTCACTCATCAGTTATAATTGCATTATTTTAATTTCTGCAGAGCAGAATATTCAATATTCAAACATGTTTTTTAAAGAGAGATGATCTAAGTTCTCCAACTTTGGATATACACCTCACTTTTACTGTATCCTTCTTGAAGTTAACTTAATATATTCGTAGCTGGACCCCAATCCGGACATTCCTGCAGACTGGGCACCTCAGGAGGGAAGCGTTGAGAGCGCAGACAAGCGTCATGTCGTTGGGACGCTTTATTAAGAGAACTTTTAGCAGTTAACATTCGTTAGGTCACAAACGTGTCGTAGCAGAGGCTTTTCTCTCGCATAACTGTCCAGGCTTCCCTCTCTCTCTTAGCTTTAGAAGACCATTTTATGTTACACTTTCAGAGCAAGACCATTTAGATTCTCTGAAGTTCAACTCGAGAGACTTTATACCATTGAACGACCCCCAAGCCGATCGGCCAAGAGATTCTGTGCTAAGTTGATATCTTCGAGAAATATAATTGAGTCCATTCCCTGCATTGTCGCCTCCATCAACTATACTCGTAAGCGTTGCAGGGAACTTTCTCCATCTGAAAACTTATTTTTTTCATGGCATGTCACCGAAATGTTATTGTCCTCATAATTGCGACAGTATTTTCATGTCACTAAAGTGCTTTGCTTAAGTCACGTTAAAACTTGCTGACTTAATGATCAGTTAACGAGAACTTCTTTCATTTTTGTGCGGTTCAGTAGCCCCAAATTTACAAATAAAAATCGCAAGAACAATGCACTACGACCAGTTCATAAACATCTGAGCTTTAGTGTTGGTAAAGCAAGGCACATTTCAGTCCAAGTTAATTCCTTAGTAAGTGTTGAAATTTACTTTTTCCTCTGGTCCACAGTACCACTTCAGTAAAATATCTCTCCCATTCTTTATCAGTCGAAAGGTAGTCAGTTCACACGTGATTGGTGTTTAACACCTGAGTAATTATATTTACCCTTCATGATTGGTGTTTAACACAAGTACTTAGATTTTCCTGTCATGATTGGTGAACACCCGAGTACTTATATTTTCCCTTAATGATTGATGTTTAACATCTGAGTACTAACATTTTCACTTTATGGGTTCGTTAGACGGTTGCTCGTAGCAGTCTCCGCAAATTGAAGTTGGCGGTCTTGATATATGGGGACGATGATGCTATGGCATGCTTAACGAGCTAAAAGGCGGGGCCCGATATAGGGCGAAGTCATTGATGTTATTCAAATTAGAATATTTCAATAAGAGTATGAGTCTATACAGCGCATCACAGCTATCAGAGGCGGTAATTTAAATCTACGGGAAAAGGAAGTCAGTTTTCACTCCACAATTCTACTCACAAACAAGCAAAAGTTCTGAGAAAAACAGTGCGCTCAAAAGAACACGATTAATGCTCGTAGATTAAATCTTGGGCAGGAAATAATGGCCGACCATAAATCAAGTTGCCATGTTATTTCGATGAAGGCATTTCAATCAGGGGTCTCCTGCCCCTCCTTCCGGTCGTTTCCTTGATTAATTAATTTAGCTTCAGCGTAATCTGTCTCGCCTGATAATTACAGGTTTTTAATATCAGCCCGTTATGGTGGAGCGAGATAACTCTCATCTGTGAGAACAACTGTGCTCAGGTCCCCGCTGTGGAATTAAAATTTACGTCTTCGGTGAAGCACAATTTTACGAAATACGATTTGGAGAAGAGAAGGGTTTTGGGCTGGAAATGATCGCTTTCTAATGCTTCTTACTTTATGGTTACCTAGTTTAATGTTTGATTCCTCTTCTATATTCTTGTCACAAATATGGATAATGATTGAGACAGTCTAAATTGCTTGTTTCGAAATGTTTTCCTCGACTACTAAAGGAAAGTGTTATCAACTCAAGTAAACACCTCATGTTTTGCACAGTTGAGTAGTTGCTTTTAACGAGTCTACTTCATTTTTGTTTCCACCGATGAAGACGTTAAAATAAAATCTAAAACTTCATGACCTCTCAAATTGAACAATTGTGTTAACGACTAAAAAATGTAAATTTTTATTATTTTTTATCGAAGATACAACATATTAAACGTGACTGATTTATCCACCAGTTCCTGAGGCTATCAGCGCTCCTCAAGCTACTAGTTCTCACCGTATACAACATTGTTATTTTCTACCAAAGCATCAAGCCTCTTTTATCTCTGAAGTCTCCTGCGTGACTTAGAATACAGTGCGTATGACCATTGAGGAAACCATATGCAATTTTTACTCAACCATCTTATGCACTTTCCTTTTTCTCCATGGCCTATGAAACCATTTACTCTTTTAATCAATGAGAAGTTCGAAGGGCCGTATTAATAAGAACTAATTTTAAATGAGTGGATTGTCTTGTGTACAAAACTTAGCTCAAATTAGGCTACTTTTGTCGAGGCAATGAGGTAACACTGGGAGGAACACGTCGCTCCTACCGCTGTGTACTACAGCTACTTTATAAACAGAGCCTCCAAGTCACAAGTTCCAAGCTTGCCACAAAAACTGCGTCTCTCCAAATGTTCGCTGTTGATGTTGAGTTCGAAGCAAGACCGAAGAGGGGATTTAACTGAGTGTATCTTGTGTCAAGTGAAACCTGCCTTTTTCTCAATCAATGACGGGGTTGTCGTTTCTTTTTGTACAAAATTTACAAAAGGAGGACTTCCGTCGTCGTACTTGATAGAATTAGGTCTGTTCAATCTCTGGGCTACCCGGGCTAAACATCATCTCTGGGCTGCCCGGGCTGAACATCATCTCTGGGCTGCCCAGACTGAACATCATCTCTAGGCTGCCCGGGCTGAACATCATCTCTGGGCTGCCCGGGCTGAACATCATCTCTGGGCTGCCCGGGCTGAACATCATCTCTGGGCTGCCCGGGCTGAACATCATCTCTGGGCTGCCCGGGCTGAACATCATCTCTGGGCTGCCCGAGCTGAACATCATCTCTGGGCTGCCCGGGCTGAACATCATCTCTGGGCTGCCCGGGCTGAACATCATCTCTGGGCTGCCCGGGCTGAACACCATTTCTGGGCTGCCCGGAGAGCACATCATTTTTGCTGGTGCTATTGCTGGTGCTGCTGCTAGTGCTGCTTTTGACAGGGTTGGTTAGGCTGATGTTAATGATGCTGCTCCTGTGGATGTTATTAATGCTGCTGAGGTTTCTACAGTGTACTCACAGCTCTTGATTTCTGCTAAAAACGGACAACAGCAAATTCTTCTTGCAGGTATACAGTTGAAACTCACTTGTAAATCATGCAGGATCGCAGCAATCCTTCACTAACTGATGTAGCGCGATCAGAATTAATTGAACTCAATCACGAGCAGCGAAGAATCTTAGCAAAGGTTTTTTTAATAACAAGAAGGCGTGAAGCATGAGAACCTTGGATTTACTACAACTCGGTTTTGGGATCCATTGATGCTTCATTCTTGATGATTTCTGACGTGTTCAGCTTTCCGTTCTCATTTCACAGTCTCTTATTATCAAGTGTAACTTTCAATTTTATCAGGGGCGATGAATTCACCTAATTACTATGATAATTAGAAATTTGACCATTATTCATCATCACATTACGCTGAACGATTGACCAACGAATTGAGAATCGTAATTTAAAGTTTCATTCTGATTCGTATGTAGATTTTTTTATTGTAATTTTACCTTATTTTGTTCCAATACTATTATGGTGCTCATTTAAAACTTCAAAAACATGTTTATCGCAGGCCTTTAATTTAAATTTATTTCATTCGTTTTGTTCGAAGCGTAACGCATTATTGGCGTATTACAGGAAGGAAGGAAGCGTATTACATTATCTCATCTATTTAATTGAAGTTAGATCATTGAAATTTTTAGCATCATTCTCCTTGATAAATTAGCATTATGACTCAAGACTAGACGTATAACAAGCTTTGTATGCATTATCGTAATCAATGTTTGTTTCTTTCGACAAAGTGAAGAATATTATTAAAGGTATGGTATTATTCATAGTTCCAGTGACTAATCTCCTTGTAAAGTTAAGTAGAAATTCTGTCTTGGTTTCCAATTGAAGAAATATTAGTCCCCCTGAAAAAATCATTTATTGAGAGTAAAAAGTTATTCACACTGAAAAAAGTTCATTTATGGACAGTAGAAACGTTGAGTAAGTGTCATGTACAATGTGATAAATAAAGCCCATGAATAGGGCCTGCTTTTTTCAACTCTTAACTAACACTTGAAAACGATGGAACAGCGAAGAATTGCACAGGAAAGCGTCTGTCTTCGACTCTGAAACCGCATCCTACTACTGCAGGATCTGAAATGGCTTCTTCAGAACTAGTGTATGGCTGTCACTTCACATATATGAGAGTGAAACTTTTCATCGTTCATTCAATCTTCATTTCTCATTTTTGGGGGTCTGTGCGTCGAACCAGAGACATCTCGTGGTGTCTTTAAAACCATTTCAAAATGTTTTTTCAACTACTTTTGCGATTCGTTAAAATTTACAGTTTCACTGTTAGAAAACCTGTGTAGCAACTTTCACTGTAAAATCATAATCTCAACAAGTCCAATTGGACACTTCTAACTTACCCTTTATTGACGCTTAAGTGATTACTTACGAGTATATTCTATGACCAAACCAAATGAGACGTTCTTAACTTTGTTAATAATCTATGTCTCTGACTGAAAAGAAAGAGTGCGGAGCGATCACACACCGTGAATGGAGTACTGAGTTTGGGTGCAGGAAATATGCGGTCAAACGAGCTTCTTGGAGCAACTGAATCCATTGTTTAGCAGGTAGTCCAAAGCGAATACAAAAACTGGACCACGGCTTACCCAGCTGCTTAAATGTAAGAACAAATACATGCCATGCCCACATCAGTTCCAACTCCGCGGTTGAGTGAGCAATACTGTCCAAATTACCGCAGGCAAATGTAAAAAGCAAAATTTCACAGATTAATTATGATACATTAAACTTGTTTTTTCCCTTGAGTGCAAAAAATATCCTCGTAATCGTAGAGGAACCAAAATAAGTAAGGCATTTTCGAAATACGTTATAATATGAGCAAATATTTTTGAATGTATGAAGTTTTACGCCCCAATGAGTTCGTCTGACATGGTAGTAAACAGTTAAATAGTACAATGAATAATAATAAATTCAGTGGTGATTCCCTGTCCTTTCCCAGGTCTGCACACCCGCCATGCAGCCCCTGTACAGAGTTTGATGCCTACACCTGCTTGCAGCGACATGCTGTTTTTCTGTCCGAATTTCATCACACAAATTAATCAACTTATGTCATTAAGCCTTTACTCATTTGTTTCCTCGTTGCTTCCATGTTCAATTTTTCATTGTTCAAAAATGTTAATTTATTTTTTCCGAATGTTATGGTATTCTCAGTTATTCTACCATAAATACCAGGATATTGTATCTTTATTTCGGATCAATCGCTCCCCTGTTCTTATTAGCTTTGTCATGTATCGCCTGCACAAGTATGATGCGATGAAGTCGCTTCCACATGATAATTTAGTAAAAATATACCTGCCACCAGGGAGAATTGAACTCCCGACCCCTGGTTTACAAGACCAGTGCTCTAACCACTGAGCTATGGAGGCTACTTTTTGATAGCAGGGCTTACTGATAGTATTGCAATTTTTTTTCTCGGTATCTGTGTACTATTCTGTTTTTATTAATAGAAATGACAGTAGAAAAATAATTTAATGTTTTTTTGTTTTGAGGGCTCCATATCTGAGCAAAATGAGAAATATTTCCTGGGGAATAAAGACAAAGCTACGGTTAGATCGATTGGAGCAGTAAAGAGACGTACGAGCACCTGGAGTAAATTATAAAGAAATTACGTTTAAATTAGTTTACTGAGAGGGCCATTGCTGGACACAAAAAAAAACATCATTCCTAATAAATCTATTTATGTTCGAAATTGACCGAAGTTTGAGAGCGGTCAATTGTACACAAAATATACCAAATTTGGGGGCTTTGTCTTACGATTTGACGATTTGGATATCGTGTAGTTTATACCATAACAAGTGTTGCGAATGGGTTCTGGTATGAACTAAAATGTCTAACCAACAGAGAAGTTTGGTGTAGAAAGTTCAGCAGTTTACGGCTACTTCTCATTTACAGATATTGACCAGCAAAACCTATTATAATCGCTCACAGTCTACGCAATGTTTGAAGTGGTGATAAGAATAAAATTTCAGCCCCACAATGAGAACAACTTTACTGCCAGAGAAATAGCACGGTTGTTCGAGCAAAAGACGATAATGGTGCTGGAGAGTCCAAGTCACTCACCCAAATCCTGCTGAAAAATTATTGCAAGGATTTGAGCTACGAATTTAGACAGAAACATAAAAGATGGACCTAGTCTAAGAAAAGCACTGAGATTAGGAAGTTAAAATACATTTTAACATATAACAAGAACCAGCAAAACAAACAACCGAAGCGATTATACTTCAGAGAATAGAAAATAAATGTCATTCTTTCGAGTACTTCACGAATTTGGTCAGCGAACCGATGCTGCTAGAAACTTTATTATCAAGCTTATGATAATACAGCAGGAATAATTCATTTTTATCAGATCTAATTCAAAACACAATTACTGAACAAAAATATACATAAACCATATAATTTTTGCCTCTACAGTAACTTGAAAAATTAATAACAAAACTTTTGGTGAGAAATATGGGTTACTTCACTTAAGCTTCATTTATATTGGTAGCAAGTAGATTTAATTTGCTAAGTGAGGTTTTAATTACTTTCCAAAAAAAGAAGTGAATCTAAATTTCAAAGCGGTGAACTCTACGCCTACTCAATGATAGTGTGACTCATTTTTAATTGATAAAGTAACTAAGAAAATAAAATTCGATTTGAATGCATTTTCTCGAACACTCGTTCGACACAATCTTTGATTTCATTTCCTCCGGTCTCTGTTTTTCCTCGTCTGATATTTCAATGAAGCTTCCAATTAAACTTTCTTGATTGAGTCTGAAGAGCGGAAGATTTTCTGTGTTCAGTTTTTGCCCGTGACGGCTCGCCCTTCTGCAAAACTGCACACCCAACAAAGGAAACTCGGGAAATTTAAATTAATTGGCTCCTTGTTTCAAGATTTACGACCAAGTCAAATTAGAACTGATTTTTGCAGGAACAATTTTCGAGTCTACGCCGGGCCTCATTCAAGTTCAGCCGCCTCACGCTTTTCTCGAGTGAACATTGCTATTGAATCTTTCAAGGAATGCAATTATTATCCGCCTATTTTGATGTAAAAATTTTCTTTGTTGCTAAATGCGGAGATAATTTGGTGTAGGTATATATAATTATGACTAAACTTGCAATATATGACACAAAATACATCAGGGTACTGAAAATAAAAATGACAGAAATGGTCTTGAAACATTTTTTGATTTACGAAAGTGTAATTTTCCCGAGGTTTCGGTTGTTCTGGAGATGACTAAATTACTCAAAAAGTTTGGCTTCCAGTCATAGGATATACTCGAAAGAATAAGAAGAAAAAACCCATATATTGGTAAAAGACCGATATTAAAAACTTGTCGATATAAAAGTTGTGAAATTGATCAATGAGAAGCTCGAAGTTCCCCAATAAATTCTAAACGAAACACGTGTGTAGATTCTTGTAATGAACGTCAGTAATACAAATGAACTTCCATGTGTAGTCATAAAGCAAATAGAAACTGCAGAAAGCATCGAAACTATCGATGAACTGAATAAACTGTCAGAGGAAATCTTTGTAAATGTTAACGGTGATGGAGCGGTGCTAACTCAATTAGGGAGGGGCGGCTCTGACGCGCCTGCAATAAATACTGTATATCAGCGAAGGAAAATAAATATATCTGTGAGGGGAACTGATGATTAGTGGCCCGGGCCTGGCGCTCTCATGTTGTCCCGACTTTTAAATGTGATTAGCTGCGGAATTATCACCGGAGTCCTGCTTTGATGATGAGCGATCATAGAAAATGAAGTGTGCCTACAGTTTTATTCGCGTAGTGATTGTGAAGTGTGATTTATTCATTCGCGTAGTGATTGTGAAGCGTGATTTATTCATTCGCGTAGTGATTGTGAAGTGTGATTTATTCATTAGCGTAGTGATTGTGAAGTGTGATTCATTCATTTGCGTGGTGATCGTGAAGTGTGATGAACATGAACTAAATGCTTTTTATTTCCTTTATTGCTAACTGTTCCAAAAAACCGACAAGTCCTCCGGGTCTACCATAACAGAGGGTATTACATTCGCAGTTAAAGGAACGCTCTTAGGGATTCGATACTCAATGTTCGTGAAGTAAATTGAGGACTTCACTTCAAAGTTGCTCTGCTCGAATAAATGTATTCATGGTCTCCGCTGTGAGCAAGAACTCCCTAACGACTAATAGCAATTGTGGGCTACGGACTCTTGAGAAGAAGCGTATTGAGTTCTGTGCATTTGATGTGGTTATTTTATAGTGTTTGTACGACGTAACTGAGCACCTGTGCTTGTGTTTCACAGGTTCAGCCGCGTGGTCTTGGCAAAATTATGCATTTGAGCAGGGGTTACGTCATGCTGGAATAATTCATAGCTACATTAAGAAAATATGCTCAGCTACTACGACTGTCACTTGTTTTTCACAGTGATGTGTGTTCTGTGTCTTTTGTATGTAATCATGCGAGAAGGGAAGAAATTCGACGTTTCAATGCTCAACTTTGATATGTTTTCTCCTTAGTTTAAGCTTTTAGTGTTTTTAACTATACTAGTCTCAGTGTCCCTAAAATTCATTATCCCTAAAATAGTTTTGAATCAAGCTTATTTCACTTTAACTTTCGCCCTGTGCCAAATCTTCCTGTTCTTGATCCCATGCACGTTCGAATTCTATTCAATAAATAAATGCAACCAATAAAAAGGTGATTTATGGCTTTCTTCGCTTGCCCCAAATTGTGACTTGAAAAAATTTTACTTCAGTTGTGTGGATCTTAGATTGGCAGCTGCTCGAATATGCGATCTGGTGCATGCATGTTGCCTGCGAGCTAGTGATTAAGATAATAAAAGCGTTATTCGAATAAGACGTTCCAATGTTTATTTTTCACTGATTTATTCTGATGCATTTCTTTTTTTGTGTGGACGTGAGGGGGGACAAACACTCAAGAAATAGCATGGTTCAGTCATGTGGGTTTCAAATCAAAATTCATTCCCTCTAAAATTACGTGAATTTTTAAGTTTTTAATTATAAAACAAGATATCGTAGAGTTCCCTTTCTAGTTTAATAATAATACATTTTTTCTAGAAAATTATGGCGCTTCAAAAGTAGAACCTCCTCAGTTCTATTGATTTCAAGATTGTCAACTTGGGTAGCAATCGAAGAATGGATGAAACGGTTCGTTCATGTTGCCATATTCTTTCGTATTCCAACAACTTATGCACAAAATATGTTCGGTTCATGGACTTAGTTTGCCTGAATAAATTATCCGACCATATTGAACCATTAAGTCAGCGAGCCGACCGCTCTGCAGCATGCAGCAATCTTGACCCAGTCCCGACTCGGTCACCATCAAGAACTGCATCTATGTAACAATTTCCTTTACACACTATTTTATATTTCTATCATCTTATAGCACAGGGGTTCCCTAACTTTATCCCCATCAAGTTCTTGTAGATGTCAGGAGCCTTCACGTACCCTGAACTTTTCGAGACTCGATCTGAGCCTGAATTACGCTAGAATTTCACTGATCTTCCTCCAGCCAACACTGTTATTTTGAATTTCAGAAACGTCTCAATGCGCCCTTAGGATATATTCACGCATCCTATGGCGGTTCGAACCCTCAATTTAGGAACTCTTGTCGTATAGCAGGGGTTATACTTTCACTCCAGCACTCTGTGGTCCTACTAACGTACGCACCAGGACTTTCTGATAAGTGTACGCTTATAGAAAAGGAATTCTTTAATTTCAATCACGTTCAGGGATCAAACTGTTATATGTGTCTTCTCTCAATATATATTTTCAAAAACTGAGTAATTTACACGTAGGTAAACCCAAGATGATCAGTCTGGCTTGTTACTTTGTTCCTGCGTTTGTATTCACTTTGATTTGGGCCCTACATAG
The DNA here is from genome assembly GCA_006783055.1 of Trinorchestia longiramus. NCBI lineage: Eukaryota > Metazoa > Arthropoda > Malacostraca > Amphipoda > Talitridae > Trinorchestia > Trinorchestia longiramus. The sequence goes on from VCRD01000761.1 coordinate 116,406, forward strand.
CCCAAAGTTTGAACAACGCTCTCTAAAATAAATGAAAATATGAAAAAGTTTGTCTTCAACTTGATGAATTCTTGAGGAGTGTCGCGCTTCTGGTTCAAATGGCGGCGGAAATGGACGGCATTTTTAAGGATATTTTCATAAGCCACATCTACAATAAATTACTAGCAAGTGTGACGTTCCAATGACCTCATGAGCAGCGCTGTCAAAGCTTTGCATATAGAGTTTGTTGTAGTATTAAAGCAACAGAGGCTGGTAAACTGCAGGCTGTTGTAGGAAGCTCTCGCTGTTGCCCCTGCATGTACTGATAGAGGGCAAGTAGAACACAAAGTCATCATTTACTTCTAATTTCATGCTTACTGAAATTGTTGCGAACGCCCTGTTCTGTACAGTTATGATGAAAGCAATTTTATGCTTAATATTCCCTAAATGCTTGTACGTTCAATGGTCAACATTCACTAAATGTTTGTGTGTTCAGTGATCAACATCCACAAAATTCTTTTGTGTTTAGTGATGAACATTCACTAAATTCTTGTGTGTTCAGTGCTCAACATTCACTATATGCTTGTTTGTTCAGTGCTCAACATTCACTATATGCTTGTATGTTCAGTGTTCAACATTCACTATATGCTCGTGTAACTAAACTTTCGACACTTGCATTTGCCGTGCATGATTTGTTATAATAAGCGCTAAGTAATTAATAGCCTGAAACATTAATGATGAATGCAATTAATTGAGTTCTATGAGAGTTGGACTGTTCCATTAGTTGATGAAAATTGCTCACTCAAACACAAAGTAAATTGCAGGATGTGCTCCTACTTTAGTTGTTGGCAGAGCTCGTATACCAACAGTGCTGTAGCTAAACACTACCACTATTATTGGCATCTTTGCTTTGTGAATACGACCCAGCTAAATGAAGTAATAACAGCATTTTTGGTAATAAATACATCTGACTTGCAACGATTGGGTATTGATCAAAGGTACACCAGTGAATTGCAGTGTTTTTGCGCGTGACGCTTTTCAAGCTGTTATAGAGCAATTAATGGACTTTAGTGAACATAATCTTCGACTAAACTCTTTTTCGAAGTAATGTAAATACGAGTACAATACTACTAGCTTGAAGACAGTACACTTCCCCCCCAAAACAGGAACGAGGGCCGACGGTATTTTTCAATGACATTCCTTCTGTGCTAACCATAGGAGCAATTACCTTCGAATAGACTCGTCATGTACCGAACAGAGGCTGCCAAAAAATATTGTCGTCCTTACATCTTTTACACGCCAGAGCTTGGACGATGTTCTTACTCTTCCATGCTTCTCCAATTTTCCGATTAATGCAGGTAAAATCATGAGAATTATAGAAAATTGAAACCAAAATTCTGTTTCCTCTTCCCGGTTTTCATCGACTCTAAGTTTAATTAATTCAAATTGGGACGTTCGTAAAATCGTGCCGTTGATAGAAGAGGAGTTTAAGAGTAGGCCCTCGGGAGCTAGCCAGCTAAGTTGGGCCAAATTTTCTCGCAGAAACTTACGCCATTGTCGGACGCGGACCCTTCGATTTGAGGAGAAGTTTGATTGCGAAGAGAGGACCAGGAGCCAATGGCCAACGTCGTCAAAATCGTCAAAACTTTCACCTCAGCACCAAGCATCAGCATTGGCCTTTCGTGTTCCCTATGACGCTTTGGTCTGTAATTTTTACACACACCACCTGAGCAACTTGGTCAGGATTAAAATAAAATCTGGTCACGGTTTGGACAAAGACTCGTACCTCATAGTTCCGATGAGTCAAGACTGAGTTATAGCTTCCGTTGTTCATATCTTGTATTAATTTTGCGTTGAATTTCTTCACAGATGAGCTAGTATTTTGTAAGCGCCTTCTGCCTTTCTGTATGATAATTTTCATTAGCACTGGCATGAAAACTCAGCATCTTTTCTCTTTTGATAGTAGATACCTACAATACATGCTGATGAACAAAAGCGCTAACTCATTGATACATAAGAAAATTTGACTTACGTGTTCTCAAAAATGAAGCATGCGTTCTTACCTGTGGTCGCATATTTTATTCACTCAATACTTAAAGACTGTTTTTCGGTTCAGCTCGGCAAGTAGAATAAGTTGACCGAGTAGGTATTATTTGACTGTATGAATGCGTCAAAGCGTACAATGCTGACTTCCTCATAAAGTCCTTCCTTTAACTCTGACTTTATTAGAAAGCAGAGTCGATGCAAAAGTAAGTTGAAACATAATTTTGGTAACTTCTAGAACTTGAGCTTATATCGAGTTACACTACAGTTTGTCCACCTAACTCCTGATTTACAGCAGGTTAGACTTTGAATCCAACACCTTGCGCACCATCGAGCATTTAACCTGATATTACTCGTACGTTGTGCAGCATACTACATATTGAACTTTAAGTTTACACCGTTGTGAGTGAAGCTCACTGTTGCTGAGGTTGCTGTGTCAAGCAAACTTGAGATCAAGAGAAAGGAGCACGACCGGTGTGACCACTCCAATAAAACCTGACTTCAAATGTAGCCTTCAAATCGTTTTACTTAGAGATCTACTGTAATGTCCTTACGTCTATTTAACTAGTGTCTCTGGGTCTAGTTTAACTAGTGCCTCTAAGTCTACCTGAACAGTTTCTCTGGCTTTAGTTTAACTAGTGTTCCTAGGTCTAGTTTCTCCTAGGTCTAGTTTAACAAATGTCTCTGGATCTAGCTTAACAATACATTATTGATTGAAAAGTTTATACATGGCCTGAAATTGCTAAGTTTTAATATCTGTTATGAAATGAATATCCTCTGCCTTGGAAAGGAATTTGTTTGCAACGTTCAACTTATATGCTTTTGGGATTAACCAGAAAATTCAGAGGAGAAAAAACAACCTTTTAAAATTTAGTGATTTCTATTCAGAAATATGAGAACTATTTCACGTTTGTTTTAAGACAGCAAATGAACTACCGAGGATCAGGTCATTCATGTTGCACATCAAATGTGATGAGAGTAAACTGGTTTTGTCATTACTTCAGCGAGTCAAGATTTGCCTAGAAGGCCAAGTCCAATTTTTACCTTTCTACTACGTATTTTTTTCTTTAAACTCTGGTATGTGTAAATAGTACTTTCGTTATATATTAATTGAACTTGGTAATTCACGCTCATCCTTATCTCTACATTTACAAACTCCTACTACTTTCTGTACTCAATTACCAGAACCTGATATGGGTACAACACCGATAAAATCATTGTCTTTTTGAACTTTGAGAAACTTTTTTAGATGATTATAAGTATTTTCCATCTAATTGATCCATTCAATTAGCGTATCAATTGAACGTTTGAATTCTCGGAGGGTTACAATAGATTTCCTTTTCCCCCAAAACAACAACATGGAACACTTTCACCACCAGCGTGTTGGTGTTGACGCACTATGCATGGCAAACAATCTTCCAGTACAGACATCATTCGGCTCCCTCGCTTCACTTTGTAACACAATTCTTTCCTTCTTTTTTAAACCGTGTCGACCTCATTTGCATCTACAGCAAGAAGCCATTTTGAACATTTCTTCAGGTTCGAATCCGACTGCAGATATCATATTTATGCACTCAGCATTTCTAGAGTAATGTTTTTCCTTGCAAATACAGAGTTTCCCTTGTGCTAATATTTTATTCAGTTTCAATGGTTACACAAATATTTTAACACCTTCCGTTTTGTATTTTTTAGTGTCGAAATGATTATGTTTCGTATAAACTGAAATAATAAATCACTTCGGTCCAAATAACACTATTTCAAAATATTCATTTTCTACATTCATTGATGATCCTATCTTTTTTAGTTTTCTTGTGATGTTTTCGAACCAAGATAATGGGTCTTCAATTTGAATTGTAAAACAAATAATTCATTCTACGTAGATCATTGGGGAAAAAGTTAGTAACGTTTGTTGCCTTAATAGAAGTGCATGCATATTCGAATCAAACTTTTTCAGCAAAACTCTAACGAGTATTTGTTAATCCTTGAAGGAGCTATCGCTTTATGGTGAGAAACTTTTAATAAGTTTATATCTTCATTAAGAAAAGTCTTTAATTACAGAATGTCACTCCATATATTTTCGCCATAAAATTTAGATAATTTGTTAACACGAGTAAATTTTTAAGAATGCTTGTAAAAATAGAAGTTGTAGTTCATTCCGAAGTCAAAAGCTTCCTACAAGTCTATAATTTAACAGCTCCGTTCTTTGATGGATGTAAAGATCTTCAACTTCCAAAATTGACATTGATTTTTTGTGAAATTTGCAATATTTTTCCTCCTTATGTTAATTTTCTTTGATCCTATCCACATAACCTTCACACCCTTCGTTTTTATTGCTTAGTCACTTCATGTGACGCATCTTGGGAGACACACACACACCACACTAACACACACACACCACACCAACACACACTACACTAACACACACACCACACCAATACACAAACCACACTAAAACCCACACCACACTAAAACACACACTACACTAACACACACACACTACACTAATACACACACACTACACTAATACACATACACTATCTCACACACCACACATACACACACTCATACACCACACTCACACACACCACTCACACAGGTCCCATGCACAAGCCCGCGCTGATTTCACAGCAGGCATCCATTCCAATTAAAAGACCGTACAAGCGCAGTGGGTGCAAACCAATACTTTAGAGAGAAGTTAAACCATCAATTGTGAAGCTGTCGTTATTCTATCCAAGTGCGCATGACGGACGCTGTAGAGCGCGATGCTGCACAACGCTGGCATGTCGCAAAATAAAGAGACTTTCATTGTAAATGTGTCGGCAATCCCGGACATTGTTCTCTTGCAGTCATAACTGAGAGAAACGCGACTGCTTTTGTCGCTCTGATGAGCAAAGTAATTGTATGGGCTCCGATTTAATGAGAGGAAAGAGCGATTGTGATGCATGCACCTACTTAGCTGCTGTCAAAGAGAAATGTTTGCGTTGCGAGCTCAAGTGTTCATTATTATTCGTGGCTGTCATCAGCAGAAGACAAGAAAATACGTCACTTGTTTTAAAAGTTATTCTGTGAATAATATCTAACTAATTATATTTTCCCTAGTTATGCAAGCACAGACAACTCTTAACGTTAAGTTGATCTTGTTTGCTGTTGCTATTTGCCCCGAGACTAATGAAGTTTATTTCCTCATTAAGACAAGATATACACTTGCGTTGCTTCATTAGGACACAGAAATTTTAGTTCTTTCAGTAGAGTACGACTGCAAAAGTCTGTGGTGAAATTATGCGCACTAATTCTTTATTTTAATTGTTATTAGTAAAAAATCATATATCCTCGTTAACATATGCAAACCACAATAAGGTGCAAAATGTAGAAAATAAAAGTTAGTAATTATAGACTGAAAGACAGCACTTGAACTGCATGTCTACATAACAGAGCAGATTGATGGAGGTCTTTTGAAGGAATTTCCGCGCTGCGCAACTGGAGCCCGGCATGAGAGGCCAATATTCGGGCGCGCGGTGGCCGACTTGAGGAGAGTCTGCAGTTCTGCTCTGCTGCTGAAGATTGCTTCCTTAGTTTGATCGCATGAAATGAACAGTGAAACTGCTTGATGAACCCACAATTTCCTGCACCATTGAAAGTTCCAACGTCTCGTTCGAGTTTCTACATCTAGTTTGAATATCTCCCTACAGAACACGCGCATTGCACCGTTATGTATTCTATGTATTTCTTTTTTATGCTCTTCTTCTTAAGGGCTTAAGGGTAGTTAAATGTGCTGTTGTTCAAGTTCATATTTTCCATCTTGTGAGTCAAATTTTGGTGTTGGGATCTTAGTTTAGCCACATTTTACTATGGTAAAATGACGCCTTGGAATGACGTAGAAAATTTTTGTTTTCATCAGGAAAATACCCAATTTTTTCGTCAACATGTGAGTGATTTTAGATTACTCGCTTGTAGGTTCAAAACCATGTCACCTAAATGTTAAGATTTGCCCATTCTAACAAAATGTTTATCCTGAAATGTTTCTTCCTTAATCATTTGTATGTTTACTTGCACTTCTGGTGTTTGCACGCTGACAATTTTCAAGTTTTGCAGTAGAATCCAAATTTTGTATCCTGACTCGGTTTTATGCGCAGAGTCTAGAATCTTACCTTTATCTTATATGTCATTGCGTAAATAAACCAAAAATAATGCAGGACCTTCCCGTTCTGCCCTGTGAACTGCTCAGAATTTTTTAGTCGGTTTTCTCTCATCGAGGTCGCCGCCAACATATGTGTCTTGCCAAAAGTTGTTCCAAGTCAATTTCCTCACGACGATGCAAGCCAGTGAAGATACTCGTGACAACACGTCTCTAGTGACATTCGTTCGGAGGTTTCTTGATCTGAATGGAAGTTGCGGGACAGCTTTTCTGCATAATCAATGTGTTACTTAGTTTGGCAAGGAACAATCATAGGCAAGACAGAATTTTTGGAGCAAGAATTTGGCAGCAAGTGCCAACACTGAGGAAGAAAAGACTGAAATATTGAGCGAGATTTGCAGGCGTGAATGGAAAGGATCCAGTGTGATCGCACGGCTTTAGAACTGTCAACCTGTTTCTTCTTATCTTCTCATTCAAAGGCCAAACTTCGCCTCCATTCTCTCTAGTGTCACTGAAATTCAACACTACCCCTGCCCCCTTGTTTCTTTTTGTGTAAATTTTTTCGATGTATCATGGTCTATTGACTTAACCTTAAATTTTCTGCTTCATAGGTTCTGAACATTTATTAGCATTGATAAAAAAATATTTAAGCAATGCTGTTGTGCTTAATCTGTGGAATTTTAAGCACAAAATCGATGAAGTTTTGACCGGAATGTTAACGACGTCTTCACCAATACTACAGTCACCCATTTTGTTCTTTGACTCAATTTTGTCACTTCTAATAAATCTGAGTATTTTTATCCAATCTATTTACTACTACATAACCAGTATATTTTAAATAGGAATTTCTTCTGCTTGAAAGAGTTTCATATTTCTACCTATCGTAGAGTCACATCCTTCCACTAAAGACTCAAGGATTTTTTTCAGACATAACTGATCAGGAGCGCCAGTTATATATCAGCTCTATATCTACAAACTTTGTGTAACACAGATAACATTTGTCTCAATAATTTATGACCCCTTTAATCAGCCACTAATTATAATAAAAAATAAAAAGGTTAATGTATTCTACGGCCTTCATGAGCATGGAAATTCTCAATAAGTTGAGTATTTCCAATTCCAATTAAAATGAAAATACAAAGCCTGGACATTGTTGTTTCAGCTGGAGTGCTTCCATGACGCAGTTTCACTCAGATGACCAGAGCAAGAATTTGAGAGAGAAAAGGCTACAAACTTGCTGAAAAGGAAGTGATGCTACATCTAAAATCAAGTGGTCATTAATACTCGTTTGGATTGAACTGTTGGTATTGAACAACGAGGATGACGTGGCATCTAGGAGAAAATATTCAGCTCCAGAAACTCTTACATGAACTGAATTATTTCTCATGATCCAGGAACTTCCAGAACGATGGCTGGCTTCAGGCCGTGCAACATGATGCCTCTAGAGCTTGGTATTCCTCACCGCACGGTATTAACAAATTAAATGTCCACAAATTGCAAAAGATTTGTATTATATATCATAGCATGTATACACTGTCTAAAGCAACTCCTAACGAAAAAGGCATTCACTTATAAAAAGTCTTACTATTTTCTTTAACTTTTCCTCACTGTTTTTGAAATGAAGTAATACTAGGGTCGTACCTGGAATGCGATGTTCAATGTCAGCACTAAAACGAATTGAATTCGATGCTTGGAAACACTGTCGAACTTTACCATAGGATTATTTCCATCAGATCGCATCTCAAAAGGATTACCAATTAGATGGATGGGACAGGACCCTTTGAAAGAAGTTCTATTCTATCAGCTCTCGCTCAGTGCTTTGACCAAGTTTTTTCAGCGCTGGATCTCTGGAATACTCTGCGGCAAAGAAAATGTTCATAGTATCAGGTGTACGGCTCAGCTAGTCTTTTTCATTTTTGCAAGCTCACATAATACTACCATTTCTTCAGAATACTAGCTTTTTGTAATGTTTTTTATTTTGTGTAATGTTTCTATTGAGGCATCATTTTTTGACATAATCGTTTGCTTGTTATTTGTGGTCAGTAATTCTTCGAAATTTTGTTTTCAGAGGTCATGTAGAGATCATTGACAATAGGTTTATTAGTTCAATAGTAGGTATTCAATGTGAGCTCACTGAGTTGAGGTAAGAGTCATGATGCATTTAGAACGACTCATCATTTCAAACAGGTTCTTTACAGCCAAGTCGTACTTTTGTAGGCTTTTATTCACTTCCGGAAAATATTCAAGCATTTTGAATTATCTTACTACGCATTTATGCAAATAGACTTCTCTATCATAGAGAAATTTATGTTGGCATTGTTGCTTTTGCACGTAGCTTTCCCATCATTATTTAATGTTCAAAGTATTGTAAAATAACTATAAAACTAAATGGTTAAAAACTAACGGGGAATTAGACCAAGCTCCAACTATGGAGATAATTCCTTACAATTAATGTAAAATTAAACTTCTTCTCTTGTTGGTGTGTTCATGCTAAATAGCAAGGCTCTCAAGCTCTTGTCACAATGCACATTTTTCGGAAAAGTAAAAGAAGTAAATTTCAATTAGATGTTAAACATTACTGCATTCCGGAACTTTTACCATTGTTGCCTGTATGTTTGGTAATCCAGAGTTCGCTTCATGATTTCGACAAAAACACAGAACCTGGAATGCCGGCCTGCGAAAAGAAAATTATATGCCATATTCACTGACATAAATTATTATGTCGTGACACACTGATCAGTGTGTCACACCAGGCCTAGTAGTAGGAAAACAACTGCTTCGGGAATGAGGATGTTTAGTTGCATGTAAAGTTGAAGCTCAGTTCTTAAGCTAAATTTGTTTCATAAAGATGTTTGCACCCAAATCAATTTTTTCATTTAAATTAACGCAAATGAAGTTAACCGTTTTCGCCCGTACCTTTTTTTATATATTTTTGAGCGCTTTTCTGTGACACAGAGCGCGGAATATAGTCAAAATGATCTTAATTATAAGCGATTAGCAATGAATTTAATAAAACAATGTATATACAAGAACTACACCTGAGTTGTAGCACGTTGTGGGTGCATGTGGATGGTACAGGGTGGGGACTTCAAATTATCGCCGTAGCTCGCTTTTTAATGAAAAGAACATAAAACGGTTATTTTTAAGATATTTATTTTGAATAAAAACAATGGAGGATTTGATGCCAGGAACACATTCTACTCGACATAGCTGCCCTCAGCCTTGATGACGCGCTCGATCCTGGTCCTGAAGCTCCCGCAGGCCTTCTTCACAATCTCCCTGTCCATGGAGGTGAAGTGCTCCTTGATGGAGGCGATGAGAGATGCCTTGGTGGTATGAGGGCGTTGGTTAGTTCGATTCTCCAAAACGTCCCAAAAGAAATAATCCATTAGGTTTAAATCCGGGCTGCTGGGAGGCCGTTGGTGCTTGGTTACGAGGTCATAGCAGTAATCCTCCAGCCAGACGAGGGAGTGGTTGTAGACATGGCAAGGAGCACTGTTCTGCTGCCACACCCAGGGCCTGTCCCTGGCCACCTGCTTCATCCAGGGCAACACCACAGTCACCCCCAGTTCAGCAACTATGGACCTCATGGACTTGGAGGAGTCGTTGTCGATCATGGTCTCAACCCTCTTGAGACAAAATTCGCATCTCTCGACTTCCAGTGGTCGTCCAGAGACTTTGGAACCCTTGTGATAACTCCACGGGGATCCTTACTCTCCTCCAACTTCTTACAAGTACGCTGGATGGTCCTCATGTCCACCCCGATGGTGTTGGCGATGGTTCTGTTGTCTACTCTCCCGTTGTTGTGAACCAAGACCATGACCACGGCGCATCTCACTTCTGCCTCAGTGAACGAAATTTCAGATAACTCCACGTTTGTTTGCTCCATCGTTTCAAACTTAACACTGGTAATTAGATGATTTCTGTAGCTTTCCAATGATATATTACACTTAAATAATCTGAGAAGTAAAATGGAATATATCATGAACATGAGAGGACGACAATTTGAAGCCCCAATCCTGTACAGAGTGTTGCAACATATCTTCCTTTTTCAAAGAAAGTTTCCTTCAAAACGAGGAAGTTATGTTACTGCACCCTTTATAAGAGAGCTCGAAAAGGCCACTTACATAATTGCAGGAAAACTCCTTCTCTTTTAAAACACAACTCTATTCTAAAGTTTTGTTCCCCCATTTTCGGGAGTTTCGTTTTTATTTTTGGTAAAAAATTGACATGAAGAAATTAGTCTTGTTTTTTTAAGTTGTAATGTTGTGAAAATAATATGGTCGTATTATGAATAATATGGCAATTTCTTGAGTTTTCCAGTTAATGCGCTTGTAAGACCTGTTGCAGCTACTAGTACGCTAATTCAGCAGACAATTTATCTGCTACAAAACACTATAACAAATTTTCCTTCGTCTCTCCGCTTATCTAAAGTAATTAAGCCAGGTGAATATAATTGTAATGGGTGACTGGAGAAGTTCTGCGGTTGTCTCTTTCGTACTCTGGTAAGTGTAGGAGAACAAACAAAACCTTTTGCCCCCGTGATATGTTGATTCCACAAGGAAAGGTATTAAGGTTTTTTTTCTAAATTAAGCTCACTAAGTTGTTACCACGTCTTCAGAATATGCATGTAGACGGTTGTACAGTTCTCAATTTTGAAAAAGCAGAGAGGGAGGGGGAGGGGGAATTCAATTCAAGTTATTCGCACTCATGGCAGAAAAGGAATGGAGGAATAAATGGCTGCTGACAATTATTCTCAATGAACGATTTATTTTCGTGATTTTTTTCACCACCATACCAACAGAGAAATGTTTCGTCAGGTGTCTAAACGAAGACGTCAAGGATGTGATAAAAAATTGTTCTTTAAAAAGATAAAAAGTTCAAGACGTGATGAAATTCACTGTGTCATTTTAATTCACTCCCGCGTATTTTTGCAGTAAGTTTTCATAACAAAAAATCTTGCCATTATGAAATGAAGATTCATGTCACTGGAAAACATGTACACGCGTAGTGAATATTGTGTTCGCGAATGAATACTTAACGATAAATACTCGGTAGTAGATGTATTTTTATTCTGTCTATACTTGTCGTATTCTACCTCCTGAAGAAATTATGTTCGTTTTCTGATCTATCGATTAAACGACGAGAATAATTGAATCCATTGAACTTAACTGAATAATATTTTGTGGAATAGATTGGTTAGTGGAACATAAAGATTAGCGTCTCCTGTCGCTACCCAAGTTCTCTCAAATTCTTGATAAAATAGTGATGAAGAAATCTGACCCCCATATTTATTGTGTAAATTGCTCGTTGTTCTCCCTGCATTCTTTGTGTTGAACTGAAGCCTCCTTTTTGATGGAAGCTTATGGAACTGCTGATCCCTAAATCTAATAAAGCATTGCTTTCATCTCGTCGTCATTTGTGGACTCCATCTCCAGCGGAAACTTTTGAAGCTTCCCCCTCCAATTGAAAGAACGCCTCGTTCAATTGCAGGGCGAGGAGTTTTCTCGTTCACGACGGTGCGCCAACACACGATGCGCATGCAAGCTGTTCGCCGCTCGGTAATAATCAAAACAAAGCTCCACAGTGAAGTAACTTTGCCTCCTGCAGTGGAAAGAATGCAACGGGGCACATCCAAAGTTATGCATGAGAGCGATACCATATGCTATGATAGGAGCTCGGGAATTTCCTATCGTATTTGCTCCGTGGGTGATATCGAAAATTTAATATTTAGAGTTAATAAAGCTTCGATATTTTATAATTGCAGTTCTCATTACGTGCTTTAATCTGAATTAGTAGAAGATGAAGGATGTATGCCCAATACATAATGTTGACGAAAAGAAACGGAAACTCTGGAATGCATCTGTGCCTCTAAAACATAAAGCAAAATAAAGTTTATGATGTATAACACCAACATTAACTTGAGGTCCGCTGGTTTATTTTATAAAGTCTATGTGCGTAGCAGAAAGAACTGTATCATTTCAAATAAACGATGCTTAGTAACGGGCCTATAACAACTACCCCTGTCACCGGTCCAACATGACACCCTAAACAACTACCCCTGTCACCGGTCCAGGTTGATATCCTTACCGAAAGTAGGGTTGACGATTATTGATCGATTGTCTTTTAAGCAGGACTGGGCTGCTCTCACATCTTTTTGATGTACATTTCTCATTTACTTGATGTATATTGAACTGTCATATCTGAAACATGGCAGTAATTCTTTCTTCAAATTATAAACTTTCTCTTAAAAACTGTTAAAATATTTCCTCGTTGTGTCCGTATCCTGAAATCGCTAGAGCCTATTATGTTTGTTCAATGCTCATCAGGGAATTCAACTAAAGATATTTAGTTCTCTCCTATCTTTTTGAAGCAATCAAATGAACTGAGACATGAAGCATGCTAAAAAATCACATAATGCACAGCGCTTAAAATTTGTTCCAGGACTCAGGTGGGCTTGAAGCCTGTCAGTAATATTTTGTCGAAATTCATTATTCGTTGCAATCTTTTCCAAGCTATTCCTCAATGCTGCCAGGCGTGCTGGCGTGGGTGTATGAAAACAGGTTTTACCTCAGCAAGACCGTCCCGCCCAGCACTGCATTATTTCCCGGGTATTTTCTTAAGTCTGTCATCAAATTTTGTTGCGCTGCCAAGCGTAAAATGAAGCACGCTCTGGAAGTGTGGCCAGAACAGCCCCTTCTAGATACTGACAAGCTCCGCAGGGCGCGATCGGCCAAAAACTTCACTTCTTTGTAGCGTGGATACGCCAGTGTCGGCCTTCACATTTTCAGGCCAGGTCGTGACAGTGGCAGGACTTGCTAAAATATATGGAGTAAACCGTCCATATACTCGAGCTCTCGAAACCCAGCCTGCAAGATTGTTCAGACGATCTCGACCACTTGCCGGCTGCTGACGCTACACAAAGCAAATCTCGCACTCAGGTCTCGAAGTATTTAAGCGAACGAAATTTTATCCGAGAATGAAACACTTCAGCTTAGAAAAGTAATCCCCAATTGGAAATTATTAACCACTGTACCACATTAATATCACGATGCAAAGTAATTACAATAATGTAGCCTAGTGTGTTTCGATGATGATCGCGCATTACTATACTGTTCTCTGAGTTAATTTAGCACCTCTATGAGCCTCTCATCTCGTCTATTTCTCGCAGCAACAAGAGTTTGGTACTAATAATACTCAAGCTCAATGCTTTCTTTCTTAACATGTGTGATGAACCATATCATATTAACTATAACTATATGAGTTTAGTACTTAGTTAAAAATATTTAAATTAATAATTATCAGTAATAAGAATAAATAGATTAATAATTACCAATAGCAATAATAACTAACTTTATAACAATAATCAAGCCTAAGCGTCACAAATCTTCATGATGGAAATTTTTAATAGTGAAATATGATACATAGAAAAGAGAGATTTAAAGTATGTTATTCCGCTATTTATTTTTTGCTCATGTTAGCTAGATCCCCTTTTTGCGGTAAGTTAACAATTGAAGTAATATTAACCCCGTAAAGCATATTTTTTTAGAAAAATGCTAGTCAATTTAAAACTAATTTTTTAGAAACTATACAACATGACAAACTGTAAAATGAGCAAAAAAATAATTTTGAGTTATAATAAGTGAGTATGGTGCTAGCAAAATTGATTACATGCATTAACACGAATATATACGTCCAAACGACAATCAATGGTTTCAATGAGTTTGACAGCTTATAATATTAAAAATACATAATAATAAGTTTGTATGAAATGAGTTATACTAATCTTGTACGAAAATAGGATACTCACATTTATTTAGTACATATGATATTTTTCGAAACATAGGATGATGCACAGGCTTTCAAGGCAAATCTTACATAGGTGTCTTGTCTCTCTTCTGATTTTCTTTTCACTATTGTCCCATTTCAAAGTACACATGACGCAGCGTCGTGTTGGAGTCGTTTTCTTATCTGTCGGTGGAAGTTCGACTGGAAAATGTCCACCTGAGTATCGCACAGGATGATGAGACGAAGACAGTCTTTCACCTGGACACTCTGGTCTATATTTTTCTACTGATTGGCGAAGTACTTGCGTTCTGCATTCCAATGGTGAAAGTTTCGGTTTGGCAGCCTTGTTGTATAGAAGGTAGGAATTCCAGACAGCCATGTCGAACATATGAAAAAATAGCTTTCTATAATATTTTTTGGTTTGTTTTTCAGTCACTGGGTAATCGGATAAGTGCTGGTCTGCTTTATCAATGCCTCCCATTGAATGATTATAGTCGCAGACCACCATTGGTTTCATTGTTGTTCCTCTTCGAGTTTGTATCTGTGACTGTTCTGTGCTGTGAATTGTAGAAAGAAGTGTCACATCCTTCTTATCTTTCCATTTTAGTGCCAGGATTTTTTCCTTTCCGTAGCCTTTCATCTCTCCTCTTTTCAGAAATGTGTTGCGTAGTTGAGAGAGCATGTTCTTCCTGTTTGCCCGCACTGTTCCATAACAATCTGTCCTTTGAGAAACTAAGAGTTCTGATAAATTTGGACTAGTGTAATAATTGTCCATTGTTATGCAGTACCCTTTCTGTAATAATGGTTTTGTGAGAGACATAACAACACTTTCTGACATACCTTCAAGTTATTGCATTACTGGGACGAATTGAGTTCCTTTACCTACATATGTATTGAATGCAAATACATAACCAGATGTCGCTTCACAAAGCATGAAAAATTTTATTCCGAAGCGAGCACGCTTTAGTGGAATATACTGTATCCAATCCAGTCTGCTTTTATAAAGCATAAGGCTTTCATCAATAGAAATATTTTGCTCTGGAATGTAGCAACCGGAAAACCTTCTCTGTAAATGACAATAAACTTCACAATTTTTGTTTAGCTTAGGATTAGGATGTGAATTTGGATCGTAAATTACATTATTTGCAAAATAAAGGGATTGTTTTATTTTTTCATATCGTGCTAGTAGCATTACACTTACATAAATTGGCATGGCAAACAGTGGATCCCTTGACCAATGCATGCAGACACATGGCGCTCTAATTATTCCCTTGCGGATATTCAACGCAAAAAACAAGCGTAATTCTGGAACAAGTAAAGGCCTCCATTTCAGAACGTTAGTTTGTTCTGCGTATCTATTAGTCCATGTGCATATCATATTCAACAGCGTATCATCAAAGTACAGTTCAAAGTACAGTTGCATGTCATCTGTTACTTCCACTTGCAATCTTGGCGTCTCTGTAAGAGGAAAGTGTGGTGGAGCTTCATCATCCGGCCGCACAGTGCACCAGACACCTGAAGCATCATGAGAATTTTGAAGGTCTCCTTCACTCGACGACTCATCTAGATTCAGTTCATTTTCACTTGATGCTGCACTATTTTCTGAACTTTCTAAGCGTTCTACTACAGATTCTTCACCTAAATAGGTACTGAGCTCGCTATCAGTTTCTTCGGCCAATTTCATGGGGCTGTTTACCACAAAAAATAACGTAAATAACACTACTGATACAACACCGCTGCGACACAAACACAGCAGATACCGCACATGTTTACTCAGTCATGTACAGCTATAATAATTACTGCCTAAAGAGAATTATTGTCACTCTTTATTGAGCAAGCTTCAAGCGGGTGTGGTGGCTGTCAAATGCATGATAAAGCAATCAGGACGAATATTGCCGATTGTGTTTGATAATGTTACAGCTTAGTGCGAGTAAATACTGCCAAATGCGAATTCAATGCTTCAAACAATGACCTAGACGAATATATACGGGATAATCCAAAAGTGATAGGGTACCGACGGACAATCATATTCGGGTTAATGCTTTAAGGGCCACAATATCCCACCCCCTCTACAATTCAAGACGGGGGTAATTAGTTCTTAATTAATTATTCAGCTACTGATTCGAGAAGAAGCCTTTACTATCATAGAAAAAGAGGCTTATTAGTCTCCGGCTGTCGAGATTTTTTTGTCATTGCATAGAAACGTAAGATTTGCCTGTCTTTGCCACCCAGCTCTCTTTATTATATCGTCAAGCCGACGCTAGAGAATCGAACCCAGCACTCATGCGGCTTCGATTCTCGTGCCCAACCTGCATACCAGTGTCGTTATTCATTCGGTGACTCATAAAATGATAGCAATTCTAAAAAAAGCATTTTGCGAATTTGAGTCTTTATAACTAGTCGAGAAAAATTTATTTATTAATTTGTCTGGAAATTTTTTGTTAAATTTTATAATGCATTAGCAACCGTATAATTACATAACGAATATAAGGCAAAATTTGTCGAAATGCTATTTCCAAAGGGCACACACTCTGCCTTTCACTAAGCAATCATTTTCTTTGTGTATGCGTTAGGACTTTAGAATACAGATATCAAAATTTAACGAAAAAGAGGACAGAAATGTGCATTTAATTAGACTCTAGAGACGAAGTAGTCATGCAAATATGTGTGTTGACTGACAAGATTCCTTTGGGGGTATGAGACTGTATGATGCGCAGGAATTATTTCACGAAAAGTGCGTATGAAGTTTTGAAACAAGTTCAGACTAAATGCTCTAACGTAGTCACCTTCGAATCATGAGGAGGAAGAGAACTGGGATTCGTTTCTTTTTTTGCAGGAAATGTGTTTTTTGTCAGCAAGCGAATGCCCTCTTGTTACATGGACGGAGTTGACGAGTATGTCATGATTTTGGCGTGCCAGGAAGGTCTCACCTAATCTTCCTCTGCTCACATTTCCTCCAAGACCAACAGAACACAAAGCTCAGGACTTGAAAATTGACATCAGAAGCCAGTCTTCGTGCACGCTGTGCGGCATCAGTGTCATCACATGCTGCAGTAGCTAAAATTACAGCCAGACATTCAATGTATCGTAAACTCGCTTCAAAAATAATACAAGCAGCATTTAATTTTCTAAATTTAAGACTTTTGAACCGGTTTTTTAAAAATTGTTTCATAGGTAGTCACTTTTAAAGTAAATTTCACTATCAAAAGTTGTCCAGTTAATAACATTATTTCGCATAACTTTTGCTTCCTGTTTCTTAATCAAACTTCTGCAGTGCGTCATGAAGAGGAAGATTAGGTTCCTCCATCTTACGTCAGTCACAGCATCACAAAATCTTGTGCCCACGACACTGCCATCATTTTCTCGAACTCTGAGTTTGCCGATCAAACTTCTGATGAAATTCGAACCATTCCAACTAGAACAACGGCCCGTAACTCGTGCATAAAATTGTCGTAAAGATTGACACGGCTTACGATGCGAGAGCGTTTCTGAAACATCGTATCCGCATCCCTTTCGCATTTACTCGAAAGTTGCGTCATAAAACCACGGTAAGGAATCAGCGTAAGAAACCCTTCGTCTCTGGGTGATCAGATGCGTCACCGCGGACCCTATTGTTAAAATGAATGCTATTGAAAGGCACGAACCCTAGTTGCATGGGCTCTGAACACCAGGTGGATGTTGAACCTGGGTGTGCTAGATTGTTGCTCTTATGTATAAGCCCTAGAGCTTCGCGGCGTTTTGACTTTATTTTTTCGAAAGAAACTTCAATTAAGCAATTTCACCTATCTTCATCCGAGAAAGCAGATTGTTTAACACAAATGTTGGGGACTAATTATTGAGTACGATATGAGAAAAACTTTAGGTGTGACAGTTCAAGTTATGTAATGAACTTGGTACGATGATCACTAGCCTCTATTTATGTAGTTGTTGGATTAATATTTGACTATAAAATGCTGAATATGGTCCCTGCATTAATTTGTTCAAATATGTCCCATCCTCAGGACTCAATGAAAAATTGTGAAGGTCATTTATTGAAACTACACAAGCAGTAAATCGAGTGCACTAATCCTGTTCTACATGTGAGCATGACTTAAACTTTTCAAAATTTTAGTGTTATCGAAATTTCCAGCTCGGTAGCCTCCGAGATATTTATTCAGTTCATCATTGTCACCGTCAGTTATTCAAACTGAAAACACTCTTATTTTCTTGAAATTCATTCTTCTGAAATATTCATCAGCTGAAATGCAGTGCAAACGTACTGTTGCTGCAGCTTTAAGGTATCTATGTTTACCTCAGGAGAAATGCTCCCTCGTTTCGAATTTTAAGCTTTAGAGCCAAATATCCGCATGATTTCTCAGACCTGCATCTGCACTATTAAATACTGATATCATGTGGATGTCTTAAATAATGCATTATTAAGTAAAAAGGTTATATTTCCTTTCATTTTGTAGATAATTGAAAACCAATTGACTAAATTTTATGCTGTGTTTAATAAATATGTACATCTTATAGTGCATGTATGATGCATAGGACAGACAGACTGGGCGCAACAAGAGTGAACATCAAATACCATAATGAAGAACTTTGCCAAAATTATATTTCCTAAGAAACTACCGCAATTATTGACAAATATCAAAGAGTGGAGCGCATACAGATCTCAGAAGATCCTCTCCTTTGGTGGCACACGACTGCTCAGTCGTGTCCTTCCCTTGCTACACTTGCTAGACCATGCTTAGCCTGTCCCTCCAGCAGTGTAGCCAGCGAGCTCCTGTTTAGTGGAACTAGCATCCTCTATGATGATAAAGAAACCAGCTCCAGAGCGAGCACAGAAACTTTTCTTTATGAAACACAGCTTGCTAATAATTACCTACTTTTATTAAATGTAAGTAGCAGCCTTTTCTAAATGGGTGGGGGCTGGGCAAAGAAGTTGGTGAGGTGCATTTAAGTTGGGTCCTCGTCCTGTATTCCAATAACACAGGTCATCAAGTCACTCAATACTATTACTTTTGAATTTAAGCTATTTTTGCAACAAGTTTTTATTGCCTAATTTCATTTATGAGCTCACTATATTACTAAACTACTTCATTCATTTGTTGCATCCATTAAAGAAATTATTCCTTTCGACATTATAACTATTTTCATTCATTATCTGAGGCTGAAACTCATTTTTCATGGGTCAATATAAAATTAGCAGGATATTCGCATCCGTAGATATTGTAATTCAAAATCCACATCCAGACACTAAACCATACAATTCAAGAAAGAGAGAAAGACAGTTTATTCCATTATCATCAGCATGCAATATATTCGCCAATGGGTTTAAAAATGCCTTATCGTTAAGATCAGTCAGTGATAGAGGTACATTAGTTGATAATACCACAAACGCAGGTTGTGTTTTTACAATTGAAGCAAAACTCAAAAATAAGAGTGTGTAAAAATACCATGAAGAAGTTTACTTCAAAAAAAGTTGCATTTAACAATGGGAGAGTTAAAGTCCTCAACAGTAAGGCTAAAATCTTGCTATTAAATACATACACAAGGAAGAATGAAACTTTTAGGTTGCAATTTTTAGTTTACTGGTCGATCGCTCAGTGTGATAAGTTGACAGTCTATGAAGTGGCAGCTATTTACGTATTTAACAAAGGAATTCATAGCATTTTATTAAATCAAGAGTTAAATATCAGAAAAAGTCGATAAAGGAGGAAGGAAATTTATATATCTCGTGAATTGCGACGAGGGAAATACGAGCATGTACCGATTGTTAAAGTGTACTTGCTGTAGATCGAAAGTTCCAAGTTTTTACATCAACTTATTATTAAAAAACATTCACTAAAACTTGTACATGAGCTTCATGATAACACTTAAATTAAAAATATACACGGGCAAGATGGTGTTACCAAGACATATCTGACAAGTATAGAATGCAAAAAAAATTATTAATAAAATAAAACGAGGAATAATATCGAAAGTTACATATCAGAGAAAGACCAGGAAGTAACTAAACTAATTGTACTCAGAACTACCATGTACTTTTTATAAGTTTGCTGTAAAAGAATAATTCATTTGCTTGCTAAGTGTTAGTGAAGGGAATCCCTCATGTGAAGGCCGAGGTGCAATCTCAGCTTGTCTCTGAGGCGTGCGTTGCGCTAATGAGGGAGGCCATCTAATTACAAATTATGAGCTCACACTCCATCCTGCTTCGGAGCGCCGACCTAAGCGTCTTAAAACTCTGGTCTCTTTAAGAATAATAGCTTACTCTTATTTAAGTCCGTCTCAGCTGTGTTCTCTAAAACATCGTAATTGCAAAACCCTTTTTCCAATTATTATCTCCCTTTTATACCGGCTTCATGGTCATCAGCTAAATTTGACAGATATTGCATCAAACTTGTAATTTGTGCCTTTTCATTTTGAGTTGAAAAATAGAATATAAGGAATCATGACGCAGTTTCTCGCTAAGAGAGAGAATTTCATTATTGGAAAGGATTTTAAAAATGGCCTGATAGAGTAGAGCAGCAGCTGTAGGGAAAGTATGTTTATTATCATTCTGACATGTATAAAAATTCCTCTCTGCATAGCAGTGTGAATTGCTTTGTGTCTAAATGACCTTCACTTCATTGAAGGTAAGTCATCAACAGTTCTGAGTGGCCATTCAATGCCACATCGAGCACAGACACATTGAGAATTGCAAATGAAGTGCGAACGAACAGCAGTAGTACGTCCGTCATCAAGCTCGATGTCGCTGTTGAAATTACCCGACAAAATAATTCACGTGTTGTTTATGACAATGTGCAGACATGATACGTTCAAAATGAAGTCACGGACTCTTGTTTTCCAAGCTCGTCATTCTCATTACGACTTGGAGCCAAGGCCGCGGCAATAGAAGGTTGAGAACTTCTGTATGATCGAAGTGAAGGTGCTGTAAACCACTATAAATTTTAATCGATCTCCGTATAATATGTTGACAATAGGAAAAAAGTATCCGGGATTTTATAAAATCGTTAGTTTTTGAAACTTCAGTCTTTATTTATTTTCTAGTAGAAGGACAGAGGCAAACATGAGTTGAGTCGCAGGTACATATTCCCAGGTAGATATATTGACCATGCAAACCTTTGGACATGACTGTAGAGTTTTTGGGCTTTGAGAGATTCAGATTATAGCAATGGAATACAAAATATATGCTGTAAAACTCCATAAAACGAAACGACAGAGCCAAAATGTCAAAAATGATAAAGTTATGAGAGTTAATTGAAAAATGATATTTGGACAATAGGAGCCGTTAAGCTGCGTCCACCTTTTTTTTCAAATTACCTGTCACACTTTTTTAATTACCTTTTGTGATTTCTTAGAATAATTTTTTATTTCATGCAGAAATGAATGTGCTAAAACTATTTCCTATCAACTACTGTTCCGCATAAAAATAAACTAATAAAGTTTAAACCATGCAACAACCGTTGCCATGAAAAACATTGGTCCTTAAATTTGTCGAAAACTTGAGAAATTTATAACTAGAAGAGAGAATTTTTCAATACTTGTTTTTCATCATAATTTTAGGCTTCATGTATATATATATATATATATATATATATATATATATATATATATATATATATATATATATATATATATATATATATATCTAAGATAATGTGCTTATATATGCATAAAAACACAATATCTAAGCTGCTTTCACTTTATGTGATCTTCATCGCTTAGTGTTACTGCAATTGATTTTGTTACGCTTAAGCTAAAAACACATTTAGGATTCTTGATTGCATCATTCCCATATTTATGGCCAGTGGAGAAACGTTAAGCTGAACAACGAATGGGCAGTTCCAACAAGCTCCCGATTTTTATGCCTGTCAGTCACTGTGACGAAATTATATATGACCGCCGGTCGGCATCCAATGTGTATCTTACGAGTTATTTCACTACTATTGTCAAATGCGTATTTCCTATATCATTTCTATTATAGTCAGCTGGAACCTTCTTCAGTTAAGGTTCTCTTATGTTGTATTAGTTGTAGACCGGAATATTAAATGCGACAGATAAAGTCTTTGTATTATATGTCCCCTCAACTCATACAGATTATATGTCGATGATGAAATTATTGAATTCACTGTACACTTGAAAAATAGTTAAACTCATGATTTTAACGCTGTGTTGATGGTTTATATGATGAAAAATACAGAAAAATTCCTGCTCCTTCTTCTTTGTTCTTTCGGGAGCGAGAAAGTAATACAGAATCTAATAACTTTAATTTATGAGACCACAAAAGCTACTGGATAACCACAATAAAGCTTAAACAGCATGCAACGACCATTCATTCATCACCAGAAACAACTATTCGCACGCATACAGTCAAAGATACAGCACATTGCCATACACATCACAAGAAACATTTTTGAAAACTTGTACACGAAATATCATGATACTAAATTTAGTTTTTCCGTACAAGATGAACATAACATCGATGAAAGCAATAAACCTTCATATGCTTTGGCGTATTTACACAGAAAAAATCAAATGAATGAGTTTTTATAATAATTTTTGTTTCAATGATTCAATAGTTTATTTATTCAAACGTAAATGTGTACTTACATTAGTTTTCATTATTTCTGTGCTAATATGATACAGTACCGTACAAAGTTTATATGACGGAAACATCGTCGACTGTCTTGAATCATTCTAATCCCTCTAATGTACCCTTTGTGTGTACTGCGAGTGTTACACTTTACTTTCGTGATCTCTCCGGCGATCGGCTGTTAATTAAGTGGAGCAGAAAGTCTGCGTTTTAAAGACCAAAATGTCTCTTGCTCAGAAGATTTATCATGGAATGTTCAAGAAAACATCCAGCTTTATAGCTGTGATTGTTGTAGGAGCATTTTTTATCGAAAGTGGCTCTGAAATGATGGCCAACGCTATCTGGGAGCGCAATAACCAAGGGGTAAGTCGACAACCCATTGTGTTTTTAAACTATAAATCAAATTTCTCGAGTGTGTATCAGCCTTGACTTGGGTAATCATTTTTGTCTACTGTTACATTATTACATGAAAGTTTGTTGTTTTCCTATAGTTTTTCAATTGGATATGCTAATCTTAGACCTCAGTTGTTTTTGAAAGCTGTTATTGCTAAACATTTGAAAATCCTAATATTGAAACATTTTCAAGAAATAAAATTGTTTGATTTGTTCTGGTATTACTGTTCTAATATTACTAGCCTCCTATTCCAAATTAGGATGATTGTTTATTGGCATTGAATTTTGTTTACATTTTTATTTTACATACATTGTAACTTTGTAATGAGTTAACAGCTTGGCAATATAGTACCATGTTATGTAAATAGGCTTCCTAAATAATTAGTAGCTTGATGATGTTTAATTCTTACCTTTAGAAGTAAAAGTATATTTAAAACCTAGGTAATTCTAAACTAATGCTGCAGTTACAACGCCCAAACTGGCCCACCTAGGAAAGTAATCTGCCATACATTACAGACTGGTCTCCAACTTTAAGCAAATTACAAGATATTCTAAAGTATGATGCAGTGTTTTAAAAGTTTTCAGCAAACCAGTTGTCAGATTTTCAGCTATGCAGTGTTTATAATTTATTGAATATGACTTAGGCAAAGTGTTGTTGCTGCAAGTTTGTTGTATTTGTATGCCAAGTGGATATTGGAGTAGCAGTTTTGCTCTTGATTCTTCTTGTTCATGAACATTGCAAGTTTTGTGTTGTGGAGCTGCCCTTCCATGTTTTGTGGTATAATTGTAATTTGGTTAAGTTGGTTGTTTAGTTTTACTTTGTATTGTACTTTTTAAAATTAATTTCACCAATATAAAATTATACAAACTTGAATTCTGAGAGTGCAATTGTCACTTTCAATGATCATGAACTCATTTTATTATTGTGAGATATGTGGTATGGACTAAAAATATGCTTTTACCAAATTTCTGCTTCACATTGGATAATATTCATTAAGTCTTTACTTTTAAAATGTTAGGTGTTAATTCTAATATCCAGGTAGCAATAATGATATATTTGATACTCTCGGTGTTTATTTTTAATTTATTTTTGACATTGATGTGAATT
Organism: Trinorchestia longiramus; assembly: GCA_006783055.1. Lineage (NCBI taxonomy): Eukaryota > Metazoa > Arthropoda > Malacostraca > Amphipoda > Talitridae > Trinorchestia > Trinorchestia longiramus. The sequence continues at coordinate 140,433 of VCRD01000761.1, forward strand.
TTATTGTTACTTATGGTTGAACTATGAAGGCATTTAGCTAAGACAAGTATAATTGATATTATCCAATACTAAGAATTACTATCATTGTGTGTATATATAATTATTTATATGTGTTGTGTCACACTCAAAATTAGAGAGATCTATAACCTTATACACTGGAGTCCGTATCACGGATACCGAGTTCGGCGGGGTATTGCATATATTACAATATACATACACAACCTTGCTGTTGCTTTCAGTTATGCTGAATTTCTGTATCTAGGATATGACACAAATGAGTATAACTACTTCTATTATGGCTTAAAAATACTGCATTCTAAGTGCTTATTACTGTCCTAAGAAAAATAAGTTACCTTCTGAAATAAGCTTAAGCATGGAAATGCCACTTGAACAAAAAAAAGACAACTGAGAGAGAAAAAGAAGAGCATGAGAAAGATTATCTCAAGAACAACAAGCTGTTGTAAGGCAACAGAGGTGGGATCAGTATGCAAGTGCAGTGTGCATTGCATTCTTTTAAGTAATTTTATTTAACATGTTTCCAACAGTATTTGCCATTATTTTTGATGGCATGGGTACACTAGTTTGTATCATGTTTGCCAGTTAGTTTAGTAACTGCTGCTAGTATGGTTACTATGTTCACAACTGATATTTACACGCATTCAACTGTCTATAATTAACAGTATAGAAATGACCTATTCTGACCAGCTAATACAAATACCTACAAACCCATCTCTTGAGTTCATGGCTAGAGATCACTTATATTTAAAGTGTTGTGCCATTTAAACTATAGTATTTTCTAAATGATGCACAAATTTTGTAATTGCATAAGCATCAAAAATGTTTCATTTCTTCATTGTATGTTAATTAAATTTACAAACATAATTCATTATTTCCAGTGCAGCTTCAGTGCTACTGCTGCTGCTTCTTGTCTTCAGCAACAATGGGTTTATGTGTTCATAAAATTAATAAAGCAGTGAAAACATTCAAAAACAGTCAAATGAAATATTTATTTTTAAAACTTTGTTAGAAGCTCATTGTTTATTCTTAAAGTAGTTTGGTAATTTATGTGAAACCAAGTAAATCCTACAAATTATTTTTGTTTGTGAACATATTCAAAAAATAATTTGCTTTATATGAGTAAATAAAATTAATCAATCTCATTATTTTAATGAAAAGCATTTTCAGTGTTAGTAAACACAAAATTATTACTGATAATGGGGAAATGTTGACTATCTGGACCAAGTTCAATATAATTGAGCACCATAATCACATCCAAGTCATGTCAACAGTGGTCACTGCTCTACACAGTAAAGCATATGCTCATTACTAGCCAGTTAGTGTTCACGTGTATCCTCATTGCAATTACCAGGTAAAAGAGAAGCAAAAAGCTATTGAAGGATTGTTTTCATTATTATTGCCTTAGAAGGGAATGTTCAGTGTGTGCATTGTTTTAGTATTTATTGTATTGTATTTTCAATAATTCTAGTTATAAAAGCATCTTAAATATTTAGGAAAACCATTGTGCTTATTTTCTGAATTTATTCTCTACTATTGTTTGCAGAAGCTGTACCATCACGTGAAGCATGAATTCGGGTCATTTGCTGAGGAAGAAGAGTGAAGATGAAGTGGGACATGCTTGTCTTGACTCACCTCCATTGCATCATTTTACTTCCCCATATGTATAGGAAATATTTGAAAGAAATGTTTCCATTCTTGAATTATAATCGATAGGCTATAGCATGAACTTTTTATCTGTATCAAGGCTTACCTGGTAGTGAAAGTCTTCATGTGGCACTCCATTAAGAAATTTTTTTCGTTCCAACTCAATGATGGATACCATGGTTTTTGCCAACTAGCAGCACTTGACTGTTGTTCTGCATAATGCAATCCTATTTCCTGTATGAACTCGAGGGTTTCTGAATTGAAGTGCTGCAGCTTTATTCTTCATCTATCACCAATGTACCATCTTGATTGTAAATAGTTCTATCGGTTGAATGGGAGTTCATGTTCTAATTATACATATTTAGAATGAGTGATTTTTTGCCTTTCCTGTTTAATCTTGGTTTTTAGAAGACAATTTTAGTGAGAGTTGATAAGGTCCTGAATTGTAATTACTTACTTAAGATATTTATTAATTATTCCAGCAATCCTTTAAAACTATTGAAATAAATAATTGAAGTAGTAAACTGAAATAACAGATTTAACATTCTTGAGACTCAATCCTGAACGAGTTTACACATAAATAGAGAAATAAACTATGTCAGAAACCGTTGAAAAGAATGTAAATTATTAAAATTAGAAATTGATAGAGTTTGTAAAATGAGTCTAAAGAATTTCATCAGAATACTAGACTAACGAACTTACGGATTTCATAAATTAAAAGTATGAGTGTTCACCGGAAGTTTTATGTCACTTGTTTGAGAAGTCTTAGCATATTATAGCCCATTTAATTGGAAGTATGTTGTCTTTCTCTACCGATCACATGTGTGGGTTCGATCCTTCAAATTCCTCTGCTTTAACACGTTGCCTCCGATTGCCTGACCGGTGTAAATCTTCACTTTGTACGCATAGTCACTAGAAGGATCTGAAAAAATTACAGAACCTAACCTACGTGGTACACATACGTACCACTTCGGAGTCAACGTGTTAAGAAAAGGGTCTTGAAGAATCATGTTTCGACGTGACTGGACTTGTCTGTTCTCCTAGTAAAAAGATTGTGTATTTTAATTTTTTATTCTACAAGATCTCGGCTTTAGTTGCGAGAATTTCTCTTACTTTATCATCCAAAAATGTCTTTATACATGGTGCCTGCGTGCATGATTCTAATGCCATCATGACATGATTGCTGCAGTATACCGTTTCCATTTCAGTAACGCTGATGTTAAGTACTATGGTCTGTGTTTGCTGAACTCGATCAGTCGCTATTTGATGTTCTAAAATCTCTGAGCATCTTTATTGAATGTATATACAGAGTGTACCAGCGTTACGGGACCCCAAAAGAAATAGGCCTAACTCGAAACGTTTCGGTCGTAGTTAAAAGATGAATCCACCTTCCAACAGGAAGTAAAAGCTTGGTTTAGTGCCTATTTTGGAAGACTATTTTTTCCGACGGTCTGCCTTAACTCTTGAACATTAATGTGCTCTTATGACCAAGCTATGCATTAATGGCTGTATGTATTTTAAGCATTATATTGTGATACCACACTATAAACTCGAAACAATTTTGAGTTGAGTCAGTTTGTTTTTGGGTCCCGTGATGTTGGGACACGCTGAGTCTCACAAACTTTGTGTTGAGAATTTCAAACATTGATTATTAACTTCGTATGATCTCAACCCTCAAAGTTCAGCTACGATAAACGAGGCTGTTTTTTAAAACTCCAGTAGACTATAAGCAAAGATCAATTTTAATAGCCTAATTTTACTCTCGAAAGTCCTGCATGGGCTTATGTATTTCAATGCATAATCGCCGAAAAGTGTCAATAAAGCTATGATGTTTGTGAGATGACAAAATTCAGTAAAGAGGCTGCATTAATGAAATAAGTACAATGCATACTACTTTGCACTACTACTCAGTACAATGCATACTACTTTGTATTTAGAAAGAACAATGGCAGGCTATACATATACTCGGAGATCAGCAGTTAAGATTTATCTGAGATATATGTTTAAACAGGCGCAGTATGTAGTGACATGTACGATGATTCCCCAACATAGTTCAGAAGATGTGATATTATTTTTCGTTCTTTCTTAGGCGTATTAAGCGAAAACGGTGGTCAAATGTGCAAACAAAAATACTCATAAAAAACTTTCAATCAAAATTTATGCCAAAGAGCGGAAATATATTTTTAAATTACTTGCTGCCCGAAGGTTATGTACCAATGTGATACAGAATGATAATATTTATTTTGTTTGTGGTGCGACATATCGATGATTTATTGGTAAAATATATTATTTTCTATATTAAAAATTTCCAAAATTGATAGAAAAGATTATCGTTTCCAAACATCTTAGATCAGGGTAACGCCATTCGTAAAGCAAATAATATGTTAGCACTGCTTCTTGAACTTTCTTTGATTTGTTTGTTTGTACATAAGAATTCAAAATTATAATGACTATTCAATTCAGCGAAGAAATTCCTATATGTCCGGCTAAAGTCTCTAAGCTCCTATCTAAGTTAGAGACAACATGAGCTAATGACATACATTGCAGTATCAATGAATATGGCTCCATAATTCAGAAATATTCAACCAAAGAATGAATTATTTATTAAAATAAATATTTAATGCTTACCCACATGTATTTCGTTTTGTTATATGTATGAGTCAACTGAAATCGGGAACCAACGAAGTTTTACATGTTCCGCATATACGTTTCTCGTGACCACAATTACGAGATGATGGATTCCGCAGGATTGTGCAGCTCTAGAGATAAAGACATCGTGACGCAGTGGTGGAAACACGTGGTTAATTTACGTTGCAGTACTGAGCATAATGTTTGGCATGAATGTTATGGCATGGAATGGAGGAGACCTTGAAAAGTTGGAGGTGCTGCAGAATAGGGTAGGGCGTTTGGCATTAGGTGCCCCGAAATGGACGGCTGCAGAAGCTCTTAGAGGGGATCTAGGTTGGAGTGTGTTTTCTGAAAGAATGGTAAAGGCTGTGTTGAATTATAAGGTGAGAATTGAGCTAATGGAGAATAAAAGGTGGGTTAAACGAATCTTTGAATGGAATCTGAGTGAAAGTCTTTGGGAGAAAATTTACTGGGGGCATGTAAGAAGACCGTTTGTATTAGAATTGAAAGAACTGTGGCCAATTGATTATTGAGACATCATGAAGCTAAAGGAATGGAGTGGGATTGCGATAAGTGGAAGAAAGAAATCGAAAAACTAACAAAAGAGTATGGCCTGAACAAATGAAAGCATAGTATGAGTGGGAGAACTACTTTAATTTGGTATGCCAGTAAGAATATAACCAGGTTTGAAGTGTTTTATGATGGAAGTTTTGGCAGCCAACTCTTGTTTGCTGTCAGATGTAAGGCATTAAGTGAGAATAGGTGTGCATGGAGGTGGAATGAGGGAATACAAGGTTATGTCTGCAGTGTAACAGAGGAGTAAAAGAAACAGTTGAACATCTGGTGATGGAATGTAGTATATATGAACATAAGTGAGAGCCTCATGGATGTAGTTCATGAGCAATGTGGAGAAAACAAGTGGAATGCAAGGTGTGTTGAAGAGGACTCTGGTATGAGATATCTTGTAGGGCTGGATGAGGAGTGTAACATGACTGTTGTGGATGCAATGAAAGATTTCTTAGTACATGCATGAAATGAGCAACAGTTATGTTGAATAGTCCTTTTTTTAATGTGACTACCTGCTAAGCATTTAGTTCTGTTTATGACAAGCTGGATCTTCCAGTGATGCCCTCACTTGGCTGATTTATTTGCATGGAATAACTCAGGGTGGCTCTAGAGGAATTACTGTAAATAACCCTGGCTCTCAAGAGAAAAACTCCAGGATGCCATCCTGTTGTATGTGTGTGTATTAGAGGGTATTATAGGCTGTTACAAAGGCCTCAACCAAACACTGGCCTGAAATCTAAGTCTAAGGTCCTTTGATGTGGAGGAGTTATGTGCAGTCTTGTAAATATGAGCATGAGTGACAGAACTTAATGGGTGTGGTTTATGAGCAGTATGGATGACTTTGATGAAGAATTTGAGAAACAAAAACAATTCTGTGGTTGGTTTTTGAATTGTCTTGGAGTCACCCACCCTGTTGTATGTGTGTGTCTTAGAGAGACAAAGGCCATAGCAAAAGCCCCAACTACAGTTGGCCCCAAAGTTGGACTCACATGAGCAATATTGTAGGGCTGGATAAAGAATGCAACATGATTATTATGGGTGCAATGAAAAATTTCCCAGTTCATGTATGGAATAAGAGATATAGGTGTTAAATTGTCAGTTTCCTGGGTTAGAATGTGACTACCTGCCAAGTATGAGGGTCTGTTTATTACAAGCTGGCTCTCCTAATGATGCTCTCACTTGGTTGGTTCTTTTGCATGGAATGACTCGGTGGCTTTTTAGGAACGCTGTTAGTCAACCCTGGCACACAGGCAATAAAACCTCTGGGATGCCATCCTGTTGTATGTTTTAGTGGGAATTGGATGCTGTAACAAATACCCCAGTCTGAGATGGCTCTCAAATGCAAGTCTAAGTGACAATACATAGATTAGTAATTCTATATAGATTCCATGTGTGCCTATTCAAATCAAATATTGAAAAAAAAACAAGAATAATGTTGTATTAAAACTACAGCAACAGATAATTAATAAGTTAAACTGAATTCTATATTTTATGGTTTTAAAAAATTTAAATGGAAGAATAAGTTTTGATCATGTGATTGAAAGAATAACATTAAAACATTTATTCCTTGGTATATTAAAATGTATTTTTTTTAATAATGCCATTTTATTTTTTATTTTGACATTGCTTCTACAGAGTACAGTAAAATAACTCTATATTTGAGCTTCATAGTATGTTTGTAAATGCCTTTGAGTTTGTGTGTACAGGAAAGGTATCAGATTAACTTATAAGTTTTAAAACTAAATGACACAAAGTGATAGGTGTAAATATTTTGAATATATAAAAGTACATTTAAATTATTTACTACATTTTAATCCCATTAAGCATACAAATAGGTCAAATCATTCTGCAGCTGTTCTTAAAATTAAATTCCTAAGCAATAATTCCCCCACCATTCATGTCTTACCTTATCAAGGTAACATGAAAAAACTTATTTATGTTGCTATTTTAAGCTTTATTTTGTGTACTTGAAGCATGTTTAAAGTATGTTAAAACAATAAAAAGTTACAAGTGATTTATTGTGCTGTATCTAAGGCAATGAAATTTTTTAGTTCAAATTCATTAGATATTTGCATTGATTAGCTTGTGCTATGTATCTATAGGCTTGTACTGTGCATCTATAAGTTTGAACTGTGCACCTATAGGCTTATACTGGGCATCTATAAGTTTTGTACTGTGTAACTATAGGTACTGTGTGGCCTTTAATTTCCTCTAAAATACACTATCCTACTGTATGTGTGGATTTATTAATAAATTAAAAGCCATAGCAAATGTCCCAACTGCTGTTGGCCTTCAGTTTTAGGTTTGTGTAGTGTGTGTACCTGTCACCTTTTTACACAGAAATAGAAATCTTAGCAAACCTAAATTTTTTTTGTTGTATTACAATGAAGAGAGGTTTAATGTATTGTTTTATGAATGTTTCAATAGGGTGAATGATATGGTAATGAACTATTCAAAAGAAATGTTTCTGTTAGTATTTGATGCTCAGTCTTACTGAAATTCTTGTGCCCTAGTGATATACATATGTATGAAATTATTGTTGTGTATTATAATTCATTTCTGTTATCAGATGTATTTCAATTTTATGTGTATCTAAAGTTTTATCTTGATTCCTATTGATATTTTTCCTAGAATTATTAGGCAGTTCATGGAAATGCAACAAAAAATTGAATTCTTTCTAGTAGTTCATCATTGTTGTTTATCTTGATATGATGAAGTAACATTTTTTTTGCTTTGTTCTATGTCCTTGAGTTTGATTTTTTACCTGGAAAGATGAACTTTTTGAATTCCAAATATTTATTTGATTATATTAATTGATATTTCTACAGTCTGGAGTCACAAGTGCAACTCAGATCAAAGGATGCAGGCACACATAGGATATACAATTTTTTTAAAAAACTCATGATGCTAACATGTTAAGACTAGTAAACATGCTTCAAATAACAGCACTTCTCCATCCAGTGACTTGAGGCAGAGGCTCATAGAGATATGTTGTAATGATATGGAAATTTAAGGTAATAGTTTGTCTCAAAGCTAGAAGCCTTTCACCACAAGCATATATCACTATACACTACATTATGGTGGTATAGCTGATAAGCTTTACATAAACCTGGAAAAATATTCACAAACAGCAACAAATGAAGAATATTATCCAGGTATTGCAGAACATTTGGTATCACTTTATCATTCCCTCTTAAACACTTCATTTGCAAATTTCATGTTGAAAAATTGCTGTTTCATAAGGTACATACAATATAGCATAGGAAGGATAAAAGTACAAGCTTCACAGATCCTTTTCTTAATCTTATTTTGAAGTTTTAATCTCTTAGGTTCTCAATTCATTGATTGAAAGTTTAATGAAAGAACAGTAGTTGTGTTTGAAGTCTGATTATTTTCTAATATTATTCACTTAGAACTACTAACTTTCCTATCTAGTTTTAAGAAAAATGTTTATGCACCTGTCAACTTCCCTGAAATATATGAGAATAAGAAGCAAATTAATCAATTTTGTAATGTGAATTTCAGCCTTTTATTTGTTACTCAGAAAAAACTTACTAATTGAATTTTATATTATCTGATTATTAACACAAAAACTAGATGATTGATAGTAGAAACAAATTATGATAAACATGTTAACACAGATTCCACTGAATATCATTTAATTTAATGATAATTTACATTGCAGTATTAGTCTAATACAGTGGTGGTTATCCTTGTTGGATGTACTGAACCCCACCAGTTTCATCTGCACATTCACTGAACCCTTCTTAAGTGGAAAGTAAAATATGATTTTTTCAAATTCAAAACACAAGTCTATGTTTTACTGGTGCATAAAATGAGCTGTGCTTAAACATCACTGTGTTCAAAGAACAAAATCAATAAAATATGATTTTCACACAAAAACAAAATATGATAATAAATATTTGCCATAAATCAGTGTGACTTCTGCTGTTGCCTTTCAGAGACCAGTTCAGAAATGTGGGGCTTCACCTTGGCAAGTGCCACTCTTATGTCATTTTCGCAACAAAGTCTGTTCCTTTTCTTCGTCTTTATGTTCAGCATCCTCGAAAAGGATTGTATTACTCGCAAAGATATGTTGTATTAATAATATAATAACAAACGGTATGAAAATCTTTAGAACTTTCTTAGCCATAACAGGGTACATTATCATTTGTTGACACCAAAACGTTGAAAGCATTGTTGTTCTGTTGTTCTCTTGTAGGGAAGTATGTATCCATCAAGAGACTTTATGAGTCCATCTAAGTGTGTGGCAATTGCTTGCTTCAGTTCAACGGGTACAGAAATGTCGCCGATTACAGATACATCTTCGATCTTGCTTATGCTGTCGTCCAGCAGGAGAAAGTTTACGAAGTTATTGTTCTCTGTTCATCATTTCCATAATGGTCGCTTTTTTTAAAGCCTTCAGGTTTTCCTCGGCTTTGACGATGTTGACTCTACCGCCCTGCATCTTTTGATTAAGAAGATTGAGAGCTGTGAAGATATCAGCCAAGTACACTAAAATGAGAATGAACTCAGAATTTTTGAAGCAAACTGCATGACAATGTTGGTGCTCGTGCAAAAACCGGACTACCTCCACACGCAAGGCAAAAACACGATTCAGCACCAGTCCCCGGGATAACCACCGAATGTTAGAATGGTACAGAAGTACCTAGAATTCAGAGCTCATTTCATTACACAGCTCACTGAGGATGCGGTGCCTCAGAGCACTAGTTCGCACATAGTTCACACATTCCACTACAATTTTTAATACTTTGCCAGTTTTGGAGGCAAGGTTATTGTTGCCAATGCATGCTTGTGCCGAGTACAATGGGTAAGAATGTGTGGTGCATCGGCTTTCACTAGCACACCAAAACCAGACTTTCTTCCCAGTTTGACTGGAGCTCCATCCGAACAAACTGCAGAACTATATCCCACGAAAGACTGTTGTCCTTGAAGAAGTTATCCACAAGTTTCTTTACATTGGCTGCCTTAGTTGATGTAGGAGGCTTACAAAATAAAAAATCTTCCTTCAGCATGTTGTCTTTCTCATAGTGCACGAATACAGCAAGCTGGCCTAGATTGGAGAGGTCTGTGATCTTGAGTTGAAGGCTGAATTTTGCTGGGCTTGAAATCAGATCTGCAACTACTTGAGCCAAAATTTCTTTATTCATGTCCTCTATTCTGTCGCTGATGGTGTCATTTGAAAGAAGAATTTGGGAAAACTTTACTTCAGTCTTTTCCCAGCATGATATTCACCACCAGCTTGTTCGACTGGTGAGCGAACCCGCTTGTGATGCGTAATGACCCGGGTTCGAGGTTCCCTGCCGCCGTGGTCTGTTGTGCTTGACCATTGGCAGTTAGAATTACTGTATGGGACTTAGGTACCGACCCAAGAATGGGCCAAAAGACTCATTCCTATTGCCTCATTCTATTCTATTCTATTTTCAACACGGAATATTTTACAAGGGTTTCACCAATGGTGTGTGGTTTGCCCTGGGTTGCGATCAGGTAAGCAACTTCGTACGATGCTGTGAGGATCGGTTTGCTGATGATTACAAAGCCGAGAACAGGCAGAGTAGCCTATTCATCGAATCTGGCTCTTTTCACCTTGAATTCAGCGAGCGTTGTGTTCTTGTATTTTCCATCTCCATGCAGCTTAAGGAAGTGTTCTATTAGCTTTGCTGATGCGAGATTAGAATTGTTCAACTTGGCATTGCAAATCATGCAGTTAGGACGCTGACTCCCATCACATTCTGTTGTACATGTGAATCCAAATTGTACGTGTTCATCCGACCACTTTCTTTTTTTGTTCGACATAGTAAGTATGAAGGGATTAAAATATTAAGAAAGAAATCAAAAGATGTTCTATCACGAGTCACAAGTCGACTACTGAGCGCACCAAATTCCTTGCAGCACAGATTGGTCAAGTGATGTAGCATGATTACCTGAAGCCAATGATGGCCAAGCGGGGCGCGTCATCACAAATCATATGAATCGGATGTGTGTCTTGACCTCCGCCGAACCCCCTCAGACTGACTCACAGAACCCCTGGGATTCGATTTAACCCAGGTTAAGAACCACTGCTCTAATAGGTGACTACTAAATATATGTATAATAACTTCTACACAGATTATGCTCTGCTCAGGATGCTGTACTTTTCATGGAATTACTAATGCAGACTATAAGATAAAATTTGTCAAATTCTGTGCCTGAGTGTTTGTAACTTATCAATCCATCAGATAATTTAGCAGTGTTGAGTTGGTCAAAAGTCCATTTGGTTTCTGTTGATGTCGAACTTCTTTTAAAATTGATTGAACCTTATGATAAGCTACTTGCAATACTTTCCTAAGAATTTATTTTTTACATTTGCCTCAGACTGTATATCTATTAAACTTGCATATCTAAAAATTGTTTTTCACTCTTTCCTTGAGGAATGATTAACAAGTTAAGATGTAAACATAGTAAAAAATGTAAGCTATCAAAAAATTAGTTGGATTGTAATTGTATAAGTCTAAATGCAAGTTTTCTAAATTAGAGATGGTGCCTGCCTTCTGTGACCAAAATGCTGCTATAACTTCAAATTTTCTTTTTATAAATGTGCTTATTACATCAAGATGTTGTTGCTGGTAATCTATTTTCCTTTTGAAATTGGATTTGAATCCCTTAAATTATGTAATTCATAACCTTTTTATATCTAACTTTGAGGTAAGACCTTGTACCTATCCTTCATTGATGACTTGTTTGAGCAGACAATAAATTTGAAATTAATTTTAATTGTAAAAAATAAAACATTTCATTAAATTTTACTGGACACCTCTACAGAACAGGATGATTATTCTCATGAAAGGACTATTTTGATTGGTTGTAGAATAAAATATTTTTACTTTCTTTTCTCCCTAGTCCTAAAAGTCTACCCCAAACACTTACAAGGTTCTTGAAGTAAAAACCTAGCCAATGAGTTTCCAACTGTTGTTTAAGTTTGATACTTGTGGCAATGCAGCTCATGCACTTTTAGTTAAAGTCAAATGAAAAACTTGATTAATAACATCAATTCTGAAATAACCATGCAATATACTAGTATTTAGTACAACATACAAAGTTAGTAGAACTTTTGAAAAAAATTGTTGGTTGACAAATGTGATTGCATATGTAGTGAAAAATAATAATTGGAGAAAGGTGTTTGTATATTTCACTGAACTTCTAATGTCTTGTTTGCAAATCTTTTCCAGGTGAAGTTATGCTGATTAGATGATGACCTCAGCTTTGTGCAATACTTTTTTATTCATTTTTATCTATCCTAATAACTTCAATACTGGCATAGTAATTTCTGGCTTCAATTTTATTTGATGGACTCAAGTTCTAGCCATGACAGTTCCAAAGTGTTACTACATCCAAATGATTGTAGTACTGCACCAAGTCTTGTTACCATAGAATGGCACATGCTTAACAAGCTAAAGTTTTTCCCACTTTCCTTAACTTCTAGCTTCTGCATACGAAGTCTGCTATACCCTCTTACGGTTGTGAAAACAAAAATCCAGGTATGTTGTGTAAATTTAATACTGAAAATTTTCTGGATTTTCAAGGAACTATGTGATTCTTGAGTTAAATTTATTTATGCCTTATAGCTATATTAAGCTTCAAAAATAAATAATTATGTACTAATACCATATATCATTCCTGTATTAATATTTGTTCTATTTTTTATTTCTTGTAATGCTAAAATAGGTTTTCATATAGTAAACCTTTCTTATTATTTGCAGGTTCAGAAGCACAATAGTGTGTACAAAGGCACTTTTGATGCATTATGGAAGATATCAATGACAGAAGGCATTCATGGCCTCTACAGAGGCTTCTGGGTCAGCGCCTTCCAGCTGTTCTCGGGTCTTGCCTATATATGTAAGGGCAGCTGCTAAACATGTCTATTTTTTTAACTTCTGTTTATTTTAATCATTGGAATTTGTGGATAGCAAATTTCCAAGTTACATATTTTGTAGTGTTATTGAAATTATTAGGATTTTTTCACCATTTGCAGCATTTAATTTAAAGTTTGTCTGTTGAATCGCTTGCCTAATCATAGTAAATTGTGAAGGGAAGAGAAAATTTCACTAAAACTAGGAGTTTAGATGCTCATGCATATCACTTTAGATTGAAATCATTGTTTGCGGTGTTTTACCTTAGAAATGTACCAAGACAATCCTGATTCACACACTCACAGTTTAATGAATGTGTTCTCAACAGCTAGTTATGAGACTGTGCGGGAGATGTTGCTGCAGCAGGGTATCACAGACAGCAGACTGAGGGCACTGTGTGCTGGTGCTGCAGCCTCTGTTGTCGGCCAGTCTATTGTGGTTCCATTTGATGTCATCTCACAGCACGTAATGGTTATTGGACAACAGCATGGCAGATCTGTTCTGAACCCTCTCAATATTGAGTACCAGGTTTGTTTTACTTTATGTCAATGCTAAATATGGTTATTAAGCTTTGGGTGTCATTCACTCACTCATGGTCTAGTTGTGCTTTCATAAAGTACTGAATACTGATTATTTTGTAGTATATGTAAATGACATTGCTTTAGAACCAAGCTACTGGATGGGATGGCTTCTTGAAAATTCATGGAAATCTTTTATTGCTAGGGTTACATTTTTTTAAGTTATTCCACAGTTTCAATGTTATATATTTACTTTGAGCGTTGTGAATGGGAAAAAATCAAATTTTATCTTTAAAATTGTTAGGTCAACACAATGGAAAAACTAAATAATTTCTTATTCAGTACAAAGTTTTCAATTTTTTACTGCAAAATTTCTGATATTAGTCTACATACTTTGAAGTTTTTTGGTTGAAGGATTTCTCCTGTGCATTTAAGAAACTATAAATCTTGGATCCATGCTTTTAGAAAGGACATTTATTTAAATGTATCCATATACTTTGCAGAAAGTGAGTAACCGTGAGGTGACTGCAAGAATAATTCGTGCACTGTACACTCAGCACGGAGTATTGGGGTTCTACCGAGGCTATAAAGCGTCATTGCTCATCTATGTGCCCAACAGTGCTATGTGGTGGAGTTTGTATCATACCTACCAAGGTACTGTATTTTTTAATGTAGTTTATAGCACTTTATTACCTCTTATACTGTATCAGATAGTTCTCATGGAAATTCCACATTTTAAAAGTGATAAAATTAAGAATTTTTTAATCCATAATTGTGTTGTAAGTTTGATAAGATTTGACCAATTTGAAATTATTATAAAGACGAATATATTAAAGATTTACGACGAATTATTGTGCTTTAAATGAAGATCTTTCATGAGTACATACGGAACTTCAATTTTATATCTTATCTACCGATAACATGGCCTAGATAGTACCCATGGAAATTCCATGGTTTAAATTTGATGAAAGTAAGGATCTATGAAAGAAAATACATTTTTCAGGTTTCCTGGGGTACTATCAAACCTAGAATATTTTTCATGAATATATACAAAACTTCCATTCTGTATTTTATCCACTGACTAGTGTAGCTAGCTGTCAAAAATGACGGCAGAGATTCCGTGATAATACTTCAGTGGTGCTCGGCAATGAACAACAATTCCATTCCAACAATTTCAATTCTTCTCCTTTCGTGCAAGTTCTCTTGCGCCATGTTAGCTGTCCTTTCCGCAAACCTCTCTCTTTCAATTCTTCTTTCGTTCAAGTCTTCTTACGACGTGGTGGCTTTCCTTTCCGCTAATCTTTCCCTTTCTAATCTTCTCCTTTCTTCCATTTCTTCCTGTGTCATTGCATCGCATGCTTCAGCTTTTCTTGCACTATCCATCTTTCTTCTCTCTTCACTGCTTTCTTTCGACGAAGTTTGCCTCTTCAAATGCTTTCATTCACGATCGCAGTCCATCCTTGCTTCGCGATTTTGAAAAGATTTTTGAGAGATAGCTCTCCTCTTGAGCTTAGCATCCATGGCTCAAACATTGGCTGTACCACTGGTACTTTGCTGAGATCTTTGCCTTCTTTTCCTCTCACATGCTAGTGTTAGTCTGCGTTTCCTTCCTTCTGGTGTTTCTTCCATTGTTCTAATGAATTTTTCAGATTCGATTTGAATCCAAAAACCTACTTGTAAATGATACGGCCTAACCCTGTTCTACGATAATATGACCGTTCAGGAGCATCTTACTGTTGAGAAAAGTTATATTCTATTTGTTATTTTTGGGCTGCAGCAGGTAGTTGATAACTTCTTGATGATCAAAGGTTTCTTTCAGTAAATTACTAACGCAGAAGAGCAAGCGGAGCTCCTGGCACTTTGTGGCAAAAAATATCCGAAATAGTTTATGCACGACAGGATCGAGAACTCAAGCACAGAAACAGCAATTCATGTACCACGCTCAAAAGAGGGATATTATCAAATCAAATAGTATCGAGCTACTGTTCAAAGCGAAGCGGTTTTTAGAGACTCACGGTGTGTCTGTTGGATGAGGCAGTCGATGAAAAGGTGCTGGTCCAATAGCATAGTTTGAAGTACATCGAAACTTGCAGCCATGAAGCAGAAGACTGTATCTATGCTACCTTTTAAACGAATGTTTCCCCCATAGTGGTAGGGAACAAAAAATTGTAATTATCTAGCAGTGGGTTCCGTATCGTGACTACCTGCAGTGACCCTACCAGGGGCCTGTACTCCGAATATTTGGCCTCTACTCTGCGCGAAGTATTTGAGCGCGCCATTGTTTGACCAATAATGGAAGTCATTTGAAAGATATTGTATTCCATAGTTAAACGTATTTTATTGTTTCATTTTTAAATTTATATAAAACTGTGAAATTTCTTCTTTCATTCTGAATCAACCAAATCTCTTTGCCATTTTTAGTTTTATAGCTATAATAATTTTTAAAAAGTACCTAACTTATGTGCCACCCTGTACAAAATTTTCATTTTGTATCTTACCTAACAATAACATGGCCGTGTAAGAGAAGAAAGTTAATAACTGAACAAATTGCTTGTTTTACAGTGATCTGACGCCTTTGGTATCCACAATACAATGCTTGTAATACATGCATACCCGTTCTGATTTCAGTTCAATAATTTTTCTTCAGCAATAGATAGGAAGTAATGGAACGGACACACACAGATACAGCAAGATGGAGATACACAATCGATTATATATGTAAATACTTGAAGTGAAAAGAAGGGTTATCATTCACTTTATTCTAATGTTTTGGGTGGAAAACATCTGTACACTAGACTTGTGACTGTGTCCCCTTGTTTCTTCTGCATTAAATGACCAACCAAATAGTGGACCAAACAATACCCTACAGACTTGCCATTTTTTTTAGTGGGCATCCTTCATGAAGAATACATAAAATTCTGTATAGAACTTCAGTTTGCATAAAACTTGAGCATTGGTGACCTGTGTTTCAGGAGTGCTGCCCCAGATGCTGCCGGTGACGTCACCAGCGCTAGTGACGCAGTGTTTGTCTGCCTCGCTGGGTGGTGCCACCACCGCCCTCCTCACCAACCCTCTTGACCTGCTCAGAGCCCGGCTGCAGGTGCTGCTTGTAGCACGTCTTTTTCTTTAATTAACATCAAACTTCGTTAATTACCAAAATTTTATTTCTGTATCTATCAAATATGTACGAGTATTCGATGCCCCTACAGTATTTCGATAGATGAGTATGTACCCCTGAATTGTTATGACAAAGGCGATTTGAAAAATAAAATTCCACTGAATTTTTAATAGAACTTCTAGGTTTTAAGAACTGTAAACTAACATTAAATGTACCCCTTTAGATGAGCAAATGTACCCCAGGTGGGGAACCCCTGCTATAGATGCTTGCTTTGTGATAGCCTTGATGTTTGATTTACGTCTAATTACTCGAATTCGATTTCTGTATGACAATTAATTATCAAATGTTTTTCGTGCGAGCCTCACTGGGCAGTGCGCTTCATTCATAGACGCTGCATAAGACTCATGTCGAGACCTCGTCATCTGGCCGTACGTTTATGATCACTAAAGTGCTAGTTGCGCTCTTTGTGGACTTGAATCACATCAGGAAGTTTTAGATGTAGTTTCATTTGTAACAATTCAATTTCTGAGACTTAGATATTAAAAAAATTTCTGTGACAGCCAAACAAAAAACGCCTTAATCGAGTACTCAGTAATCTCAATAGACACTTGAATTGCAGGTTCACGCATCAGAGAAGATGACGATCATGTCAGCGCTGCAGCACCTGTGGAAGGAGGAGCGGTGGCGTATCTTCAGCAAGGGTCTGTCAGCACGGTGCATTCAGAGTGTCGTGCACAGCTCTATCATCATCGGCGGGTACGAAAGCGTCAAGCGACTCTCCGTCTACGATGACTACCAGCACGTCGTGCGGTGGTGATGCTGTTCGCATTTAGGTTTTCCAATCATGTACATATATCATAGTAACGATAATATGATATACCTCGGCATTATTCGTCTTCAAGCAAATGCGGCTCAATGACTCGAATCTGTTCACATGATCTGTTACACTGGCGCCAGCTATACCAACATCCTTTCAGGTGAGAAACGTGACCTGTATGTGTGGGATTCTAATTTCTGCCATACTTCTAGAGCAACAATGGGGGAAAATGAGTTCGTTGTTCTAAACTTAGTCAATTGTTAATTATTCCTTTTTGAATTTCGTACTTAATTTAAACGTGAAAAGCAAAAGTGAGAGTTGCATGATACTAACAGGCATCTTTTGGGAATTATTAGAAAACTTCAATGTGTGCACTGAGTGAGTTGTAGATTATTGCGGTACTTCCTCTTCTTGTGTAACAACGCTATAGGTATATCTATTTACTACGGTCTCACAATCAGAATTAGTGAGAAGTGGACGCTACACTCTTATATGACTAGTTTCTCATCATCTTCGAAGATGACGACCATCTAATGAACATAATTAAAAAGATCTTTAAAAATGTGTTGGAGGAAGAAGTGTTGTGCATATTCTAACTCTCCTGTGTAATAGTGGTTAATGTCTTTTCTCTCAAAATATTCCATCATTGAGTTCTGTGCAGAGAAGACACGAAAGCCTTTCATAAAGATGAGGTTGTGAATGATCTGGAAAATCAACTTCTGACTACGAAAACCGTAATTCTTCAGAGTCAGAAGCTGAAGGATGGTAAAGATTTAGTGTACATTGGGGAACACGTTATCAAATCAGTTTCTTGTGTCAAGAAAGGTGCGCTTGTGTAGTGTAGTGTAGTGAGGGACATACCTACCTACTTGACTGCCTGGTCTGGTGCATACCTCGGCCGAATTACATAGGTTCAATTTCTCCGCTAACAGTTCTTCTCACATTGTAGAATTGTAACTGGTTGTTATTCTGTATGTAATGGGTTGTTGATTTTAGACTACCTAATTTCCTATGTAAGATATTATTCTTGGCTATTTGTTGTATTGGGAGTTGATCTTGTAAATGAATCTTCTAGTCTGTAATTCGCTGTTCCTGGAACCGTTGTGCTTGTTTGAGTGCATACATGCTTATGATAAATATAGTTATTTATAACTTGTATCAATACTTAAGCACGAAACCGGTGTTTACACATCGTTACTGGCGTCTAGAAGTCACAATTTTTTTCGCAAAATAATAGAGATAGCGTTAGTTAGTTGTCTTCAATTGAAGTGCTCTGCTAGTGAAATGGATCTGGAGCGCGCTGCGATTTGGCCTTCTGCTCACTATGTCGTGGGGACGAACTCGAGAAAAAACTGTCCAATTCTAAGAACAATTAAATTGAAAGGGCAAAAATTGCATTGGATGCTCGCATGTTGAGGCACTGCTTCTCTATCGTAGCAATGGTTGTTCGCCATTTAGCGGAATAATATTCCGTTTATTTTTTGACAGCACTACCAGCTGGTGAGAATTAACATGTAAGACTCCTTTATGGTAATGGCCGACGATGGGATCAAGCATGCTTGAAGTATACACATGCCCGCAATTATGTGCTGCATTTGATTCTGTTGCGCTAAAAAATTGAGCCTTTGATCACCCTACAAGAAAACGATTGGCTATGTTTTGAAAAGTTATTTTCTCCGCTTTGCTGATATACAGATAGTCATAACCTCCTCCCAGAGAGTCCACTAAGGAGAACTGAATCGTACTTCAGCAAGCTCTTTCTTTGTTTTTGTTATTAGGCTTTGCCTTTTAATTTTCCGCTCTTTCATTCTCTCGTAGCAGAGCCTGCGTTCCTAGTTAGTGACCACTTTCACGAGTATCTAATGTTTCCGTTTCTTTTCGTTTTTGCTTTTCCTTTTGATCTTTTCGAGATGCTTAGCTTATCTCTTTTTGTTAGCTGTGCCAACAGAGACCCTTAAGAAAAATCGACATCACGGTACCACTTGCACTAAATGTTGAATGAGTTTTTGGAAAGTCGTATGTGGTGGGTGAAGCTTTTTGTTATAATGCCGTGCAACTTTGGCAAAAATAGCACGCATATCAATGCTGTTCAAGTCTCCTTTTATGCTTCTTCAAATGTTGTGTTGAAATTATATAATTTTTTTGATGAGTCATGTTGACTTGCCGGTCGGCATTAATAGGTTAATAACAGGATCAATTTGCCTATGCTGCCTTTGCTAAAATGCGTCATAGGATCATTTAGAATAGAATAGAATGAGGCTATAGGAACGAACCTTCTGCCCATTCTTGGGTCAAATAATCACTCCGATAATTATTCGGTTACCCAAGTCTCATGCCGTAATTCGAGCCGCGTCAACCGTGGCGGCTGCGGGATTCGAACCTCGGTCTTACCGCTCGCAAACGAGTTCGCTCACCAGTCGACCAAGCTGGTGGTGCATTTCCGGGCACGACCTGCGTATTCAAACTAAGTTGGTTTAGTATCGAGGTGTCTGCTTGACCACACCACTATACAATTGTGAGTCGTGTGTTGCAATTATGTGAAGGTGCTAGAACACTTTCCCATCAAGGGCGTGTGCGGGATTGTTGGACTGGCCTGGTAGGACTGGGTGCCGCACGCAGATATACAGGGTGTCCATAAAGTCTCATAAAGTTTCAACAGCACCTCTTTCACAAACAGGATCCCTTTAACACACAAATGCAAAATCTGGTTAAAAACTTTGATAAACACTGAATACAATTAAACAAATCTGAATAAAATATCTTATCAATTGCATTTGTAATGAATTTTTAAAATGGTAAAGAGACTTTATGGACACCCTGTATAATACCTGACAGCAGGCCTGACCAGCATTGAATACCTGTTACTACGCTCTCAGCTCCGCAGAACAGGGCATATCGTATGAATGCCTGACGCGCGCTGTTCAAAGCGAGCAATATATAGCCGGCTCTCGCTGGGTAGTCGTAATGTAGGTGCACCAAAAAAAGGTGGAAAGATAGCCTGAAGAAGTCTCTCAAGGCTTTTGAAATTGAACAACGATGACACGAAATGTCGAAATATTCTGCGGTATTAACTCACGTGACTCCATTCTTTGTTTCAGAGTTGATTTGACTGGCGTAGAGTGGCTGTTTAAGACACTTGGACTGAAATTTAAGAAACTTATTATAATGTCAAACTGCTAAAGTTCTGTTCCATGAACCTGTAGATTTGGTTGATTTTTAACAAAGCAACAGGATGTGTTAAATGCTAATGGTATCCTTGTGGTTAGTTTTTATTTTCACGTTCTTAACGATTTTATTTTTGTGTGCAACTGTCAGAAGACGCTTCTGGCGTTGACTGCATGCGTATGTAGTGCTTATAACCAGATTAGTTTTATAGTTTTTCAAGCCCTGAAGTATTTCAGAGTAGCATTTATCTAATGAGTTACATTTGAGTGAACTGGAATTTGCGCCACGATGTGAAGATCATACCTTGTACAGTTAATCATATCTGTACAAAATATGGGTATAGCAAGCTGTTCTTGTTGGAGATTTGATCGTTCATCTGTAAGTAGTAACTCAGAAGTGTTTATTCACGTATGTTGATTTAGTTTATTTGTGTCGGCAGTGGTAATTTTCATGTGTTGGCCCTTATTAGTGATTTGAGCGCTGCATTTGTTGCTTGGCACTTCTTATCTTAATTTACTTACTTTTTCGGTTTGAACTGTAGTTTGTAGCTGGTAGCACGTTTATATTTTCTGAATGTTATAAACGGACAATGCAGTTTTATGATACTTTCTATTTGTTCTTGAAATTGTTTTCATAAGTAAGGTATCAGTATGAAACACAATATCAAGTGGAATAGTTAATTGTGGAAGTCGGTTTCAAATTTTTTATTGGCAATTGAACCGTGCTTTGTTTTAGCATTTTGGTTAGCGCATCATAAAAGCGTAATTCGTAAGAACTTTGCTAACATGCAAACTTGTAGAACTTTTTTTTTTCGGATTCAGGTTATTGTTCCCTGCAAACTCATAACTGAACTGTAACAATGTCAATCTTTTGCAAGGCCGTCACAGCTTATAAATTGTGGATATCCCACGAGTGTAGACGACGTGTTAGGTGTTGGCAGAAACCTGAAATATCTGTTCGGATTTCAGAAGTGCTCGACTCCCAAAGACAAGTGCTACGTCATACTAGAGCACCTTCACGGCAAAAAATTACGCACAGGCTATTGAAGTTGTCCAAAAACTGTCCGCGGTCACTCAGAGTTTGCAATACAGTAAATATATTTTTGCAGACGTTGAAAAGCTACGTTTTTCAGTAAACAGCCACTTTGAGGTTAGATGAAGTATGGAAAACAAACCAAACAGTTTTAAGTTACAATAGCTTATACTCGCAAGTTTAACATGTTCAGTTATTACGAATGTGCGTGAAAATGATGCGATAACCTCATTTAAGTAAAGAAGAACCTTTTACTGCCTATATGTATGTATATAAGTGCTTCAAATAGATTGTGGGGGCCTTTAGAACTTGAGGGTTGCAGTTTATGCAATAATGTAAGCAAGATGCAAATCAAAAAGCAAATTTCGTTTTGATGAACCTTGTTTGACCAGTATGAAGGATCAAGGTTCTGCATGAGGTACCAAACCTAGTCATTTTGATCCTTCATTGATTTAAGCTGAGAATATTTATAAGAAGTTTTCCAAATAATGATCGAGAGTTCCTTTCAGTGTCGTAGTTTCTACATAATTATTGAATTCTTTTTCTGTTTTGCACCTTATTTTGACCAATGAGAAGTCTTCGGGAAGTAGTCCTACAGAGTTGTGACAAAGGTTCATGTTCCATTTTGTCTACGGCTCTCAAATAGCAAAATGGAGATTCTTGCGTGTCCGGTTTCGTATATCATTTTTGTGTAATGTTTTCTATACGAAGAAACTTTTAGTTTGTATTTGATCCATGATGGTCCAGGGGTGATGTGGGCACGCATGTTGACAGCAGAGTAACTTACAGGATTGGAGCCGCGCTAACGCGAGCTCTTCTGCGTTAAAAGGTTCGGTGGTAAGACTCGGTGAGTCCTAACGCTCGTTTGCCATCAAGAGTCTATGGGGTGCGGGAGAACTGAGAAGCCTCTCCTTTCGTCAATAAAATACTCAAATGATAGTTTTCTTCACGATAGAGGAAAGTTACTAGGGCGTATTATTTCAATTATGTCGTATCATAAGGTCTGTTACGTATTTTTCTTAACCGGATCCTTGTCATTGATTTCATCACATGATTAAGAATTATATTTTCGTAATTTTCTCGATGCTCTTCTTGAAAAAAAAATAGGGACTGTACAGTTGTTCCTAGTCACCCTTAGTTGGGCCAGTAAAAGTTTTATTTCTTCACTCGCCATGTTTGTGGGTACCGATAAATTTGTAGGATGTTTGTTATATGTTGGCACAGCGATAAATCACTCATGTGTACAGAGTGCCTCAGAATAATGTACTTTTAAAGTGACCATTGCTGTTATATTTATGTATTTTTTGTAATATATGGGTGTAATGGGAGAAAATAGCATTTAATTTCGGATAATTTTCGTGAATGAAAGCATTGGTCTACTTTTTTCTTTGTGGTTGCAAATGGTCAAATAGGTCATTCCTATTTTGCAAGCTAAAGCTAAAACGCACACTAAAAATGTGAAAATGCGGCCCATTTAATTTAAATCGTTGAATTGTTCATTTTACTTCAAACTCGTTTCTGATTCTAGCAGAGGTGCGTTGTATTGGTGGTTCTCTGTGAAATTGACTTCAAAATTATCTTTTTCTACATTTGGTAAACTATGACAAACTTCCTTTCATCACAAGTTCATATTGTTCTGAGTTGTGGTACCTGAAGCAAAATTAGAGAAAAGTACTTGTCCAGTAATGTGAAAAAAAAATCTACACTAGTTATCAAGTGACGCATTATGGCAATGAGATCGCTTTGTAGATATTCGTTCCTATACCAGGCTGAAAAAAATAGGCGTGAATAATTTTTTTTATGTATTGACGGCAAGCAATAACATACATTTTGACCGTGACACGCAGTCTATATGATTGTTTTATATGCGATTAAGTCTATTTCGTATGAAAATACACTCATGTTTACACAATTATTCACTATTTTTAACTAATATATACATGCGATAGGATATTTAAGTTTCGTAACTCTTAAAATTATTCATTCTGTGTAATTAGCAAAATCTTTCTTTGATATCTGATAAACATCACGTTTATGTAACAAAAATAACCACGAAGTGTACACCTTAGTGTTCACAAAATATGCAAATGAAGCCGATAAGTTTCATACGATCAAGAGAAATCGCAGGACTTGTGAAGGAACGTTTTCGCACCAGCAAGTTGTACAAAATCAACGAGAAAACACGATTGTAAAATTGCAACACCAGGAAACTGAGGCACAGGAAGAAGAAACAGCTGGGGATATCCCACGCGGACTACACACGGCCACTATTGGACTCTGCAGACAATAGGTAGTATCCTGTATGCCGCGCAGGAAGTTCAAACAAATGGCATTTTGCATGCAGAGTTTCAGGTATATGACTTCACAAATATTATTCTGCCATTTGTGGTCTGGAAAACAGTTATGGTAAACAAATGATCAGCATAATATAAATGGCGTCAAAAACCCCTGATGAGATGACGAACTTTGTAAATTTAAAATATATGAAGTACGTACAATTTTAATTGCTTCTGAAATGTTACAACCGAAACTGTTTTAGAAGATCTGAGAACTTTACTTAAAATTTAGTCATTAAAATTTTCCTCAATTGTTTTCATAAGAACAGTGCTGCCATTTGTATGCAGTGAAATATTTAAGAATTAAAACTGCATACTTATGGTAACAAATATTCAAGAATTAAAGCTTGGTCTCTTACGTTACGTAAAATAAGTGGTCTTTGGACGTGGAATAATATATGTATTATATGGGTTGCATTTCGAATCGATCATGCCTCAAATTTTTGTAACAATTATAGCAGTGAAGACGAACTCTATAATGAATATAGCATTAGAATACATAGTGCATTAGAAAGCCTAAATCATTACGAAGCACTGGATCCCATCACTTAACTATAAGACACATATTGGAATGATACGACGTTGTCACTTGCATTGATAAAACCATCGTTCGTTAAAATTACCATTCGCTGTTGCCTCATATCTGGCGTTCATAATTCAGTAGTATAAGTACAAAAAAAATTGACGAATAGGCGGGCAATTAAACGTACTTTACACTAAGTTAATCAGAACAACAATAAATAGACGTTCCCAAATGAAGACTACTTAAATTTCACCTAATTTTTAATATCGATAAGGACCTTCAAGAAATGAATTAATAAACATCCAGGAGTGGAATTCCTACTTTTGCCTTTCAAACAGCCGTCAACGAAAAATTACTATTGATCTACTTGAATTCACGTATTCAGACCACCATAAACGTGATGACCAATGAAAGGCCTCATGCTTCTTGATTATAAGAAGAACAACAACTATCTAAACTTACGGATGACTCAGAGCTTCTGGATGATGTCGTATTTTTTGCGCATGTCGATCTCGCTGTGGCGGATGTCCTTCTTCTTCTTTGAGGCCAAGTATTCACGCATCTGCGCAGCACTCATGTTCATGTTGAGGCCACTGTAAAAAAAAGTGATTACAGACAGTTGCAGTTTGTGCAATCTTACAAAATTTACAGATGAATAAATTTACAGTTCATGAAAGAGTGAGGAAGAATAGATGCTGCCACGAATGTGTGCAACCCTGCGTACAACGGAGAAAATAAACAAGTTAATTTATGAGCGGAATACAATAATCTGCCTATTTGTGGTGATGTATTGCCTGGATCGTTTTCAATGAGTAAGTTAAACTTCTGAACATGCAACTACTTCATTCCGCTTTAATCTCTAAAAACTCATCTTTGTAAAACCGTTTCTTGCCCGAGTTAAGTCACCTTTATTAAAGTGTTCTACGACTAATATAAAAAAATTTCAGGTAAATTCGTGTGCATATTACAATTGATTGAAGTAAACTATCATTCTGACGTATTGAGAGTAACGTTTTTCAAACTGTTCGAACATATTGTTTTAATCAAGTTGGGGAACTTTCATTGAGACTATAACTCGAGGACATTATGAAGAATACAACAAGTAAAATATTATGAATTATCAAGCGCAAAATTGGTTACTACAAAATCATATATAATTCTGAAGCAAAACGAATATACAATAAAGTACAAAATTCATCCTCTCGCCCATGGACGCACACACACAAAAGCAGAATCCTCTCCCAGAAATTATCCCCAACTCCCCGAACACCCGGCACTGAATGATGCATTGTATGCGGCATGCATCGCATACGACGACATGCGCCAAAAACGCAAGGTCATCCTTCACCGCTGAAGCGCATCGGTCGTCGCAGTCCTATAATTGATGCACCGAGTGAACTTCCTTACAGCGAAAAGATCCATGAAGAAATGAAAGAAGATCCAAGTACGAACATAAAATTTACCAACACCTAGTAATAGCACGGTGAACCAAAATGCTTTGCATGGGTAGTCCAGGCTGAAAACTCGAGTGCAACTTTGATCGATGCAACATACTCTACAGAATACAAACGGCGGGTCTTAGTAGTAACGACTTCCTCGTCGTGAGGTGCACAGATCAATTTTTGATCGTACGCCTAGCAGCGTTGTCTCCGCATGCCATCTTGGCGAACCACAGAGATGTACGCACCTGACTCGGCTAGTCTCTGCAGTGATGCGTTATTACTAGTCATTCAACGGCTAGAAATGTATAGAACGTCCATAAAGTCTCTTATAAAAGTCTCAATAGCACCTCTTTCACACACAAATGCAAAATGTGACTAGAAACTTAAATAAACAATACAAAAGAACAAATCTGAATATAATATCTTATCAATTGCATTGAAATGGTAGACTTTATGGACACCCTGTACTTCGAAACGGTAAGAAACATTTAGGAAGAATCTTTATTCCGGAAGATGAGTGTCTATGGTCGCAACAGAAGCGCCGATATGAATGATAAGTCAAGAAGCATTTCTCTAAAAACAGGAAAACGTTAGATTGAGACACCGTTTTTTTAGAAATCTTCATAGATTAGACTTCGGATTTACAGTGTAACACAATAGTTGCCTTAGCAAAGGACTTTGAGAAGCGCTAATAAGCAACATCTCAAAAAACGAAACACTAACAAAGTAAGCCAAAACTGCTCATGACAACGTTCGTGTGAGAGTTCAATTGCGGAATACGCATGCCAGCCGCAGAAGAGAAATCAAGCAAAACAGGGACTTAAGACTCTGTAACTACAAACTTTATCCACAACAGATTTCTGCAGGAAGCGTTACTGCATCAGCGGAGAGCAAATGGGAATGCATTAAGATCATAAAGTTTATTGATGGCATAACACCAGGACTCTGCTCTAAACTTCGAGGGGAGTTCAGGCTGCCCTTGAACAGCGATCAGTCCCCAGGCTACGTTAGAAGGCGATATTCCGCAGCAGAACTTATGGAAGTGATTTAAACTGTACGAAGCGTATTATTTTATTAATATATCTTCATCTTATATTAAGAAGAGCCAGATTCATTCTTATCCACGAAGGTAAGATCATTAAATTCATTTGTTTGCTTAGGCTATTAATTCTTTAGTAAATTACTATTGCGTCCTATTTTAGGACATACTTTTCTCAGCCAGTCTAGTCATTTTTTCTTATTCTAAACCTTAAGTCAACACTCCCCAAACCACTGGTTTGCTATGTGTGTGTCTATACTAAATACTTGGCAGATACAGATACTTAGACTCGTCTGTAACGAGCACCACAATTTCATAACAACCCTGCACCCTGAACTTGAGCTGCGGTGTAAGGTATCGTATACTCAGTAAGCATAAACATGGGCTCAAACAGAGTTCATGAGTCGCGGGCAACTCAATGCACAGAAAACGCTCCGTGAATGCGGATGAACACAACCTTCTTTTATATCGTCTCTTGATGAATGGGGAACTGCAATCCCCCGATATAAATGTGTGCAGTGAACTGAGCCGAAGAAGCTCGTCGCTTGCAGGAGTTCTACAAAATATGAGGTTTGCTAGTTTTCCCCATTTCTAAATTGAGTAAAATTACGGGATAAACGCTCGACATATGACTTTTTACAATCTGGTGCTCATCAAAAACTAGTCCACTGAACACGAGAGACCAGACCTACTTGTCGACAATGCAGTCAGTGTGCGGTCTTGACTCCAAACAGAATGGCAAAATTTTCGGGCTTTTAGTCAGCGTTTCGAAATTAGGCAAAACTCGGTATAAAATTTACCACGCGATTAAAGACAGTAAAAAATTACTCAACTGGCGTAAACTTGATGAGCGATTGTGTCAATACTGCATAATTTATACTTTCCTGAAAGATGTGACGAGTTCGATTCTTAGTACCAATTGTTTCTCAATTCTACAATATTTCTTCGAGTTTTCATCACATTCGTACTCAATACATAATGAAATTTGCAGCTATAATGAACGTTATTGAATGTGAATTTGCCGCAGCGATCATTTCAATCATGTATGAAGCAAAGGTCTCTAAAAATCAGGAGTTGAGAACGCGATCTGCTGCCCGCATAGAACCAAGTTACTGCAAGACCTGAGCTGGCCAAGGCCATGACCATGGCCGTGTTTTGTACAGAGCACACGTCCTCCTCTTCTTACGAAACACTTTCTGAACCACCGAAGTTAGAAAAAAATACATGACGAAAAGATATAGATTGCACAACCGCAAGTTCTACTAACGTGTGTTAGGGATAGTACCCGCATACTGGAGATATGTCGGAACTTCAGTGCAGTTGATTTTTGTAGCGTTCTCACAAGAGAAAATAACAATCTAGACGTGTAAATAATTAACAGTGGGAAAAATTTTCATACATTAATCAGTCAACGAGATTATCCTTTATCTTTAAGATAAAATCTAAACGCATAAAGTAACCAGGTTTTTCTTATCGATGTTCAGTAATAAAGTCCAAATTAAATGATTAACGAATAACGATTAACGAATAATCAAATCGAAAGCGACACAAAAAATTGTGTTTATTAAATTTAAAAGTACATGGATAACGCTGTAGAGAAAAAAATTAATCCAAGTTTTTGTATTTAAATATAAGAAGCGTGAAGCTATATTTAAGCGTCACCTAAATACCATATAATCAATCGGTATCACTAAAAGAAAACGTATTGTAGGGTTTATATCTAATTGATTCCAAAATTAAATATTTACAATAAACAAGAACAAACATTTACAAATTGAAGGTTTCGGGGCGTACGTTATTTATACAGACAAACGAAATGTAACTGATACGTAATCGAATTTTAAATACAAGTATTAAATGATAATTCAATCCCAGAAATATGAACAGGAGCTCATTCAATGAAGAGTGGACTCGATAGAAGAAGTTTTGTGCACAATCCATTAGAGATAGTCCGTAAGTGGATTTTTCTACATCTGTGCTAATATACCTGATGGTAGTCAGTAACATTTTACTTCGATGATTCGGAATCAAGGAAAGTCCACGGATACACTAATATTACGCTGTAGATTACGGGAAAACACATCAGTTTTCGTAAATATCATATATTATAGATTTGGTATCACAAAAAACTTACGCAACATTTCGCCTCGTGAATAAAAATGTAAATACTCGTTCCAGTGAAAATTATGTGGGGAAAAAGCATTGCAACGTGATAGTACTTTTAGCACAATAGTATTTTGTTAGCCAGAAGTAAGTTTGAAGTAAATTTTTTTCGTTATTTTTATACAAAACGCAAGGCCATACCCTTGTGTTATTTTTTGCATTTTCTTCGATGATTCGTAATCTAACGAAATTCCACTGCCTATCACGACAAACACGCTTAAGACGTTGACTCCGATTGCCTGACTAGTGTAAAACTTCACTTTGTACGCATAGTCACTAGAAGGATCTGAAAAAATTACAGAACCTAACCTAAGTGGTACACATACGTACCACTTCGGAGTCAACGTGTTAAATATTAAAACAACACAAAGTACTCTGTAATCAGCACTGCAAAAATGAGCTAACAATACGACTATTAAATCAATACCATACAGAGTGAGTCAAATAGTTATTTACTTCATTACACTACTTATCACTTGTTTTAAATCATCAAATGAAAAATTAATAAGGGCATGCACATCACCTGTACCATACACTTGAAGACAGGACCATAATTAATGTGACTGTGACAACAAACCTTCAGAGAGCATTACATGTTTACTCCTGTTGTGCCCAGTCTGTCCCTTACACAAACACGTACCAGTTTTCAACTTTATCCCATGCATTAAACAAGCACTACAAGTATTTATTAAACACATCATAAAGTTTAGTTGATTGGTTTCCAATTGTCTATAAAATGAAGGGAAATATGACTTTTTAATATAATGATTCATCATTTAAGACATCCACATGACATCTGCATTAAAAAGTGCGGATGCAGATGCAGATCTGAAAAATCATTCGCACCACCTCTACTATCCATCGCTGGATTTGGAAAAGAATGGTTCCATCCACCCGGACTGTAATTATATGTAATGAAAAATTCTTTCTGGACTCCAGCGACAACATACAAAATACCGACACAGCAGTCTGTGTAATTGCCCACTTGTGCAAAACTCAACGACGATCTTCATAGAAATTCATTAAAAAAACAGGATAACAGTTCTGAGACACAAGGGCCACTGTCCTGAACACGCGCATGAAAAATCAAGTTATGTCTAAATGCTCTCATGCAAGTCGTCGAATGAGTTGACATTCTCGTAATGTAATGCACAACATTGCTGTTCATGTTTACCCCACGTGTTCTTCAAGATTCTTAGAAACATATGTACGTGGCTACATTCATCATTTCTTAAAAAGAAGACTTGGAAAAACACTAGTTCCTTTCAGTCTCTCAAGCAACTCATAAAAAAAACGCTTGTACTTTTGGTGCGGGCGGTCGTGTATAGCCAGGGGCGTCAGGTAAGAAGGAAGCGGCCCGGCCGATCAGTGTCAGTGGGCCTGGTGACCTTGGAGGGACGCTCCTACAGACGCCTCTCCACCTGCCTCCTGTCGGTTGTCCACTACCCTATCCACCTTCGCTTCGGGACCTCTTCTTCCACTCAGATCTTCATTTCCTTCAATAAATGTATGGAAGGGCCCGCGTCCATCGCTCACAGCCGTTGCATCCAGTTTATTTCTTTTACTCAGCTGATTTTCACTTCCTATCATTGACTGCAGTAGTTCCCCTAATTTGCCCATTATTTCAAAACCATAATTTCCAATAGGAGCAGTCGATTTTGAAGATTATTTTATCCACATCACCACATGCAAATAAAAGACTAAGTAGACACACCAATATCCCACACTAATGCCTCGGATCCTGAATTTTCTATCCAGGACTAACATTCGTACTCCACTGGACGTCTCTGGTCTAGTCCAGCAACCCCTTCTTCTTACACTCACAATTACATTGAAGGTCTCTAGTTCATTGTCCAGTAATTCATCATCAACACCATGAAATATTATGCTCATCTGTGACGTCAGATCATGCATAAAAAGTTAATAGTTTTTTCTTAATTCGTTTGTAAATAGCAATAACTTACCAACCAC
This sequence comes from Trinorchestia longiramus, assembly GCA_006783055.1. Classification (NCBI taxonomy): domain Eukaryota; kingdom Metazoa; phylum Arthropoda; class Malacostraca; order Amphipoda; family Talitridae; genus Trinorchestia; species Trinorchestia longiramus. Next base: position 171,324 of record VCRD01000761.1, read on the forward strand.
CCTATTATATAGATTTCCTTATGAAATAGCACAGTATTTTTCAAATTTGTTACAGCCACCAAAAATTATGAGAATAATTTCCCAAATTTGCTTCGTCCACGTATTTCATTTTCACCAGGAGCATGAACTTGTGCTCTTATATCCTTTGCCATTGTTATTTAGAGTTCCACCGAGTCTGTTCAGCACTTCAGCGCGAACGCAAAACGCCACTAAACGCTCACTTTAGATTCAACTCCCTGTCGTCAAACTGTCAGTCTATCACCCAAAGCTCATTACAATTTTCATTTATTGTTAACTCTAAACTATTTTATGGGAAAAATACTCGAGTAATATATTAAACATAGCCCCATTAACTAGTCTTGAAAGCAAGAAAACGAATTTTCAATCACTGTAATGTTGAAAACTTTTGAAGTAACAGACGCTTCGTATTTTATTTTCATTCATGCGAGTGTTGCTGGTAAGAACCAGTCATGGTTCACGCTTTGACCTTAACACACACAGGCCGGACAGCAGACATACAATTACCTTGCCCAGCACCACCGCCGCTTTCACAGAACCACAACACCAGGTAAACAGCGGCGGCGGAGCAAGAAGAGCGGATAAAATTGTAGAGAAGTTCCCTTTCAAGATTAAATTAAGGCAAGTAATGGAATTTCATTTAAAATTCTTCGATGCATGCATTAATATTAGGATATTATTTCGTTCTCTTCGTCGTTTTCTGCAAGTTGATATAAAATAACAACTGGATATCGAATAAAACAAATTTTTGTCCTGTAGGAGAAATTAATTGGGAGAAGGCAAACTACAAATCGAAAGTGTAGAGTATCAGTAAAGAAAAGAATGAGTTTGTTCGTTTGCATTAACTTTGGCAATGTATCATACAAGGATTATGAACCGATGATATTCAGCTGCTCCTACTACTACACTACTAATTACCCGGATAAAATATGAGCTAATTATACATAATATTAACAACAGGTTCTTGTTGAAAAAGTGTAACTACTACATAATCCAGCAACCATTCGCACTTGGAATCGACTGACAACCGAAAGTCTAATTGACATTGACACCCCGTGCTTTTGAGCGTACATGCGGGCAGAATGCTCAATATGAAGGAAAGGACGGTCTTCAGTTAGAAAGCAAATTCCTGCAGTAATGTTCTCTTACACTAGCGTCAAGATTTTCTAAAGCCATACAACCCACGAAGATGCGCACCACACAGATGATCATAAACTAAACAATATCTTAATTCAAAACCATGATTATTTTTACCCTTGAATAAATATATTAATTTTTACGAAATATGAGAACTTTCAACGAAAAGCACAATAAAATTATAAACAAATACTGATAAAAAATCCATGGCAACCGCACAACAAAATATAGCAGGCATACCAAAAATCTGAGTTAAAGATGAAATAAATAACTTCACGGACAGCGTTTATTACTCGAGAGAAACATTTTTTCATACATCATTTTATCAAGTCTTGACCCAAGTCAAAGTTCCTGCGTTGTAATGTCGTTCATGAGGCAATGCATGCAGCGAGTAAGTGGAAACAAGTCGTTAATTTTGAAGGTTACAGGATCACATACTGCAAAATGTAAGCTGTGAGAAGTCGAATGCTAGCCACGCGCAAAATCGTATAGAACTTGTAAGACGCAAGTTGTAAAAAATAAAAATAAAAATTGCGCTTCAAGCCCTATGTTGAACGTGTAAATTACATTGTTTCACGTGGCGAAAGAAAGATAACGAAATTTCAAGCATAGATCATAGCAATGTAGACAAGCAACATATTCACACTAGTTCATCAGCGTGTACACCAATAAGTTCAAGATGACGGTGCATAATATAGTAACGCCAGACAAGCCTGGAGAAGACAAGACTCAGGAAGTTGTGAGAAATAGACCTACCTAATCTCCATACAGAAGGTCAAGTAGCCATTAAGTGCCCACACTCAAGCGAGGAAGCTATCGTGTACTGACAAAAAAGACATAGAAAGACAAACACCATTCTACTAGTTTTTTATGTAATTATCAACATTTAAACTTGGACACATGTCGAACTGATTGTAGGACATAATTCAAGAATTCAGAAAAAATTACATAGGTTGTGAAGCAAAATAATTGAAAAGGAAGTGAAGAAGAAATTTAACATTAAAATAAAATGAGCGAGAGAAAAAGGTATATTTCCATCCAACTATTATTGCCTATCGTACCCAAGCGCATATAAAATGAAAAAAGAGCAATCACTTCAAACTGGGCGCCATTTCCACTTACCTGCCCAGCCAAACCTACGAAGAAATAAATATTAAGAGGAATAACATTCTTATTATCTTATTAAGTGTACTCACTCGGTGTTCTTGAATGTATACGCTGGGGTCGGTGACGGTGCCCCAACGGAAGATGGGGGGCTGGGAGAGGCAGAGAGCGGCGACTGTTCACACATGAAAGAGTATTAGTACATGTGTAGGGTGAGCCTAAGTGCACGCTGAGTCTAACCTACACAAAAAAATGAGAAGTATAGTGAGTACCTTCTACCGTACTTTTGTTCATAACTGTGATTATTGTTAAATAAAAATATAACAATAATCGTAGTTTGGAATTAAAAATCGTTTCAAAGTTCACTCTGCTGTAAATATTTTAATTTCAAAGAGGCAAATGTAGGAGTGGAATTTTAGGATTAAGTGAGACCATAAGACAATATTAAAAGAATTTAGACTAAAATCAGAACACTTTAAACACAAGTGCTTGAGTTTAAATATTAGACAATACTGCATTTGTTATATATTAGGAATATAATTTAAAGTGCGAGTAGCTCATACACAAGGAGTAACTTCATATCCAGTACATGAAAAATAAGAATGCACAGGCATTTATTAACTCAATCAAAATCGTGTACACGTTAGAAAATAAAGTTCACTCAAATATTAAATACCACGTAAAAAGAGTAGGAAAAGTATGAAAGTAATTGTACAGAAATGTGCAGAAAAAGATCCATTTAATTAAAAGAGGGGAAACTCAAACAGATATAGGAGGGCAAAACCAGGGTGACAGAATAAATGTTTATTAAAGAAAAAGCTTGGGAAAAAATAGTACTACAAGTAAGCAAATCACAATAGAACTTAACACATTCATTGCGGTATGACCCACCGGTGGGTCACTCAGGTTAGGTTCTGTAATTTTTTTAAAGCTTTCTAGTGGCTGTATGACAAAGTAAAGATTTGCACCGACTAAGCAACCGTAATGAAATGTGTTAAAGTAAGTACAAGATAGAAGTAAACATTTGGGTAATAATTGCCTACAAACATGCATGGAAATAATTCACGCTGAAATACAGTAACACGAGAGCATATGGTGAAAAAAACGGTCATGTTTTGAGGAAACAGTTGGCACAGCAAACTATGATGTTTCGGAATGCAGACAAGACATGTACTCAGTCTTGCATGAAGAACCTCTTCCATACAGAAATGAATTAAATGTTAAAAGAATGCAGCGAAATTAGTGTTTCCAAAGACTGCTGGAAGTAGCAAAATTTGCAGGAAAGGATAATCATATGGCAATTTCTTAATTCTAGGTTTAGGGTAGGCACCATGCACACGGTATTATTCTTTATAACATTTATGATTAAAAAAATAATGCGGACCCATAAGGAAAAAAACGTCCCACAAGACATTGCAAGACCCAAGCAACATAAGCAGCCTGAAAATTATTTGTAAATAAGCAGGAATACCATAATTTACCACATTTGACTTCCAACTCAGCTTACATATCGACATGAATTTAACGAAAATAAATTATAGAAAATGCAAAGTTACATCGTTTAAATGCTCCAAGACGTGCAAGTATTGCCCAGATGAAACAATTAGTTTTCAACAAATTCGAGTAGCTCGCTCCCAGTCTTCGTACAGATACAGGGTGCGGCAACATAACCTTTTTTTTAGAATGCGTTTTGCTTTGACAAAAAGGAAGTTATGTTGCCGCACCCTTTACTAGATGTGTTTAATCTGCTCCACTGCAAACATGAACCTTGGACTTGGCTTTGACACTATCTTCGTTTCGGAAATTATAGAAAATACGAAATCCATTCCAACGAAAAAAGTGGAGTTATCTTAAAAAAAATGCACTGCTGTCAAAATTTCAGAGATGAACATTTACTCGGTAGCTATGAGAAAATTGAACCACTTTCTATCAAACCTGTGTATTTTGAAGAGGAATCTTGCCTTTGAACGTATGCATGAGGGCAAGAAACACACCTACGAAGTTATAAAATAGGATACTCATTGAAACTTGGCTAAAATTATCAAGTTGTGTTAATATTTAAAAAAAATTGGGAACAACCCATGATGCAATTTAAAACAGACTATTATTATACGTGACAAAAAAGATATTGTAAACAGTTAAGGACCAAACAGAATGGAGAAGAACAATTAATTAGAACATGAGAAAGAAATTATACAGAAGACAACGTTCATTGAAAGAAACACCCATAAGA
>VCRD01000761.1:175977-200203 GCA_006783055.1 Trinorchestia longiramus
AAAGGCGGACCTACACCATATTAAATTATAATTTGTTGATTTTTGAAGGTGTTTCCATTATTTTGTCCACCACCTGTATATATATATTGTATTACTCTCATGAGCTATTCACCAGAAGCAGTGTCCAAACGGTTCAGTAACAGCAATAATAATGAAGTTTATTGAAAATACTCTCCTATAATATAATAATTACTTTCGACTATTTTATACCAGAGGAAAACGATTAAAAAAAGAAATTCAAACCAATGACGAACAATATCAATAGAAGTGCTATAAAAATTGTGCTGCACAAAATGTTGCAGTAAATCTAGAATGTGTCCTGCGTTATAAAAAATTGAAAAAATATTTTAGAAATGTGTAAACTCTATGACGAAAACAATTCTATAAGACAGAGAAAGAAGACGTTTAAACGAGGAAGTTAAAAGAAAGTTAACTTATAAATAACTTGTTAAAAAATCAGTTAATGCATCACCACAAAGTTAAAAGTTAGGAATCAGTAAAAAGCATTGTTATAATTCATTAATAAATGATATCACGATGGCAGAAACATGTGCAAGCGGAGATTCCTTTTCCCCAAGCTCTCATTACATCTTGGCGTCTTCCAATTACATGACATCAAATTTGCAGGGTATACGACGAAGCTGAAAGCACGGAATGAAATGCAAAAGCTGTCCCAAAACGAAGTCTTCTTGCAATTCAGCCATCAACAATCTTGGCACATGCCTGAAGTCAGGATGCTAACTTCTGAACCTCTGTAGCTAAACCCAAGAAATGGTAGCGAGAATAAAAATCAAGCGTTTCCAAGAATTGTTTCTATCGAAGCAATCAGGGAGTTCAAGAAGCAAGCAAGAAAGTAGCATGGCCCATGAGGGCATCAAACCTTGCTAGCCACTACAGGAGCTTTGGGGGGACTTTTGTCCGATTCACTGGATGAGGCAGAAGCGCTCGAATTGGACCTGGACGACTTCTCAGAAACTGCATCCTCTTTGGTTACGACCACGGCAACTTTTTCAGCGGGTGCAGCTTTCGTAACTTGTTCAACAGCAGTCTTCTGATCCTCTGTATCACTTGAATCTTCTTCATCTTCCTCCTCCTCTTCCTCCTCCGAACTGGAGGAATCTTCCTCGTCGGTAGCGGGAGTCTCTGTGATCACGACAGCCGTCTTCACCTCACTACTATTATTAGCAGCATTCAAAGAATCCCCCTCTGCTTTGTCTACTTTAGTTTCTTCATGCTTTCCATTGGAGAGTACCTTTTCTTTGTCTGATTCCTCAGCATCATCGTCTTCAGATGAGGAGCTGGTGTCACCTTCCTTCGCAGTAACTGGGCCAGAAAGTTTACCCTCGAGGGGTTCATCGTCCGGGGAGTCCCCACTCTCCTCACCCTTTGCAGGAGAAGCGTTTAATGTTACTTTGCTATTCTCCGCTGGACTCGAGTCGCACTGAAAACGAACATTGTCATACTCTGCCATTGGGTCAAAATCGTACATGTCAAGTTTGGCTTCCTGGCAAAATTCCCCTGAGGAGTCGTCCAGATAGTCATTGTGATTTTCAAGTTCAGTCACGGTCATGGTAGTCGTTACGAACACGTTCGTAGGCTCGTTTTGGATTGAAACTCATCTGAATTTGGTACAGTAATTCATTAATATTGTGGACATAATATCACTCAATTCAGAACCATGCCATTTATCACTTAGCGAAAAAAATTCTATTTCCTAATGCTAAACATTTCTATAATTTCATCGTCTCAATTTTGTTGGTGCTAACGATTATTTTTGTTATTATTTACCTTGTTAAAAATCGAATTTCATAGCTTGTTACCAAGAAAACTTCCCAACGCATGAAGTTATGCAGAACTTTAACCTTGAAATCGTATGAAAAATTTATTGCCCAAACAGATGTATATATAACATAGATATGCAATTCATTTTCACGGCGACAACCTGCTGAAAATCGAAGTCGATGGAGCGCGTCGCCGAAGGCATGAGCCACTGATATTACGGAGGTAAAATTAATATTAAATGAATCACTTGAAAGTACCGAACTATGCCATGCTGTATGAACTAACCTGAAAATTAATTTTGCTAAAATTCCACTACTGTTCCACAAATCACGCACAAAAAAATAGTAAATTGCGTATAACTGTAATACACCAATTTTAATAACGAAAATGCAAATTTAGTCGGAACCTGTGTTCCCTGCAGCACAATCCAAAGTGTGCAGCTCGCCACCCACGACTCATAGAAGCAAAAAGAGAAGCTTAGTATATTAAATGCTCAGACACGAAGCTGACTTTCGCAATCCTTTACACACCAACACAACTGGGCCGGTCTGGACAATGGACCGCAGCGAGCGTTCCCCCTGACAAGCGTAGCCAGCGTTCCCACCGGACAAGTGCAGGCCAGCGTTCCCACCTGACAAGTGCAGGCCAGCGTTCCCACCTGACAAGTGCAGCGAGCGTTCCCACCTGACAAGTGCAGCGAGCGTTCCCACCTGACAAGTGCAGCGAGCGTTCCCACCTGACAAGTGCAGCGAGCGTTCCCACCTGACAAGTGCAGCGAGCGTTCCCACCTGACAAGTTCGTCACTCGTGCAAATGAGCTCAAAACGCCTGCACTTTCACTACACAGAAACAGAAGAATAAAGTACGCCTACCTGTACATCTACAACAGCACTTTACATTCTAGTCAGCTGAATCCAAGCTGAGTCACACAAAATATACACCACGCGTACATTTTGAGGAGCACCATGTCCCCAGACTGCTGCTCTACGACGCATACACCACGAATCTTTCAGTCCTCTCCAGGTTATCAACAATTGACAGAAATTCAGGTTGTAATTTCATAGTGAACTCGTCCACAAAATAATTCATTTTGAGAAATAGTGAAATCATATGTTCATCGCAGTGTCATCTTCTTTCACCGTACGCTACAATCCAGTATAACTTATTTCAATCAATGTTTCTTTAATTGATACCGTCATCCAACATTGAACGTAATATTGACATTTTCATCTCGCTGTAAAATGAGCATTTGATCGAGTGTTACATTCAAGAAGACAAAAAACGTAGAAACAAAGTACACGTTCACCAAAGATGCGATCAACATTTTCGAACATCACACAATGTTTACTGAAGAGCAACTAAAAATAAACGCGTTCCTCCAACAAAAATATCATTGCTTCTAGTTTGAGCGACAGAGTACAAAACAAAAGACTCAACTCGATGCCGTTTCGGTAAACTCGTTTGAAACAACAAACATAAATACAGGCAAGATTAATGTTCATAAGAGAAGGTATCAACAAGGGTTAGAAAATACATTGTTTTTGGTTGAATAAATGCTCAAATTGTGGTAAACAGTATATTCCTAAAAGTTCTTTAATCATTTCGTACAATCAGGGAAATGACAGTAACCAAAACGAAGTCATAAGAACGTTCTCATTCCGTACGTTCTGAATTCTGTTTCTGTACGTTCCGTGTTACTACCACGTTCTGAGTTATACCAGTTCTTCCTTCTAGACTCGCCTTCCATGAATAATGAAGTCTGCATGAAATTTGAATTTTCAATCCATGTATATCACAACGATAACTGAGCAATAGTTGAATTTGGCTCAAAGAAATGCTAGAAAAAATAATTTAATGAGGAAACAGACACCTTTCTTAAAGTTGCACTTATGATCTATGATACATATACGAAAATTGATCAGTTCTCCCAATTAATTTAAAATTTAGAGCCTTTCATTAAAATTTGGACACAGAATCCAAGTCTTATGAAGAACAATCAGGAAGGAGTAAATACGAGACCATTACACACAAAAAACACTCAACACTTCTAAACTTCACTGCTCGTCCAGCATGAAAACATTACGGAGTAAGGTAATATTGTAACACAGCACTTCTAAACTTCACCACTCGCCCAGCATGAAAACATTATGGAGTAAGGTAATGTTGTAATATTGCATCGAACACGGACGCAAAGCAATAAATATAATATTCTGCAACTTGGAAATGTTAGCGAATATTTTCAATCTTCGACTTGCTTTAAGCGATCCTCGATACAATTTAGAGGAATGAACATGTAATGTCAGAATGGCGGTACAGTTATAACTGAGGGACTTTTCGCAAGGAGGAACTTAAGAGGAATGATCATCATGGATTGTCCTCTCCAAGAAAATAAGGAAACATATTTCTGTCTCGAAGTAGGCGCTGACGCATTCACGCAAGTCTTCATGAGTGAAGTCATCGCCGAAGGGAGAGCACAGCGTCAATTCAGAAACTCGTCGAGACGACCACTTGTGCTACTCATGCGTAAGTAACTGAAAGCTGAAGATACTAACTGCACTGACGTTCTAAAGGTGCGTTACTTGTACACGAAGATATTTATACTTAATGGATGGAGCGTTATAAGTTGCATTGTGGATGATTTAACTTAAATTCTGGTACTGGAAGAGAAAAGAGACAACCTGCCGAACCGACATTTAACCTTGAATAGGAATGAATGAATGTTAACCAACAGGTGTAGGCATGAATAGCTTCATTTATAAATCTATTTTTCAATTATATTCTTGAACATTACTAATTTAAAACAAAGTTTTCTCCTTCCGGATGTAACCATCTGACGTAACTGGCGAAATTACCGTGCATTCAGCATCACGACCTCTGTTCAGTCGCGCATCCTGTATACGGGTATAGCTCAGGTCAAGGCACCAGCCAATACTAGCGTTTGACTTGCAGCAATGGCGAAAGTCCAGGCCTCTACACATCCAAAACACAGTTACCCTAAAAATTTTCAATTTTATTGGCGCCGAAAATACCAATGACATGCATAAGATAGAAGTCTGTTTGTTGCTGTGTGCAAAAATCAAACGGCTTGGTATTTTAGATGCGATTAAATGATAATAAAATTTTGGTTAACTTTTTGTAGTCGTCGTGTACAGCTACTAATTACCAATTGCAGTTATTTACGAAACATAAGTTATACCACGCAATGAAACAATTTACAACTACAGGTAATTATGAGAAATAGCGAGTATAAATTAATGATGCACCTCGGATCAAAACTTCAAACACACTAAAAATTTAGGTTATTTAAGTTGACACAAGCGGAGAGTATCACTTCAACATCCAAGCAATAAATAAAATCATCTTACAAGGAAAATGATAATGGAATGGAACACAGTAATAGTTAAAAATGCTGCTGTCGAATACAACAAACATCCATTTATTCCTATGAATTACATGAAACTCTAGAAGAAAGAAAATAATGATAACCAATGAAATATGATAGCAATAAGAGAGTCTGAAGTTTATTTAAAAAAAATGATATCCAGACCGAAATAACTCAGATGTCCGTTCCTATCAAAATTGCCTCATGCAATGAGTCATGCGGATCACGAATCAAACGATGAATTTTTCAGTTTTAGCTGATGGATGTATCCATTACAGAGAATACGAGGGCATAACGTGCGTTGAATAACACACAATCTGAAATACCTAATTAAAAAAAGACGTTCTAAAGAAGAATTGATCCCTAGTATATCATGATAATACACTAAAGAGAGATCTAATATATTGAGTGCGTACAGCTCATCAACGTAAGATGCAGGCACCTGCCAGGAACCTACAACTACATGGAAGTCAGGCGAGATAAGAGACTAGATACTGAGACATGCAAGTCATGACGTGCCAGCGGGTAACGATTAAGTCCTCAAGATATTTTAAGCGATATCAAATCTCAGAAATTAATTGAACTACTAAATAAGTATATGGGAAACACGGGACTGTTTCTCAATAAATAACGCTAACATTTTTGCGAGCATGTATTTTAAAATAGTACTTAATAAGAAAATCAAATTGTACTTACAGAACTCTAAATACAACTCAAATCATAATCCTACTTCATCCATTCAAATAAGATTGCTTGACAGTCCATTAAAAATATTCATACTCCTAACTTAACCAAAAAATCGAGATTTAGTATAATACTGCAGATTATAGCCGACAGAGACTAGGTTTACAGAACAAGTAGCCGCATTGCTCCGGCTTGTTTGTAATGAATGAACCCAGTTTAAATTTTTTGGCTTTGTAATGAGACGAGGAGAGTCAACGAAGCTCGACAAAAAGCGCCTGAAACAATGAAGTGAACTACGCAACACAGCACCACACACAATGGGGGAAAGACTTTACGCTGGAAATGACATTCCCTAAACAAGGGTGGATTCCAATCCAGCGGCTCTTTAGGCTGAATGTTCTAAGTTACGAGGATATTAGAATTTCCATAAAATGTGAATTGATTATTTATAATTCAAAGTACTCGTATAACACTGTAAATGTATATTTACACGTTTGGAAACTTATCCATGATAGAGCTTTCGGTGACCATGCATTGACTTGTTTATAAGTTTTACAACCATACAATAATTTGCATTTTTCTCTCTAATAGGAATGTATTCAACAGAGATGCGAATATTTCTTACACCAACTTCTTTCTTTTGAACGCATCCAAACTCAATGCGAATGTTTCTGTACAATCGCAAAGTAGAATCATCATTAGGCTGGGCGTTTAAATAACACTGAATGTGAATACATTTAATAACAATAGACACTGCACTGATTTAAACACTACGCTAGCGTCCAACTGCATTCAAGTCGTTGAGATTAGCGAGCAAGAATGAACAAGATCGTACTTCGATATTTGACCAGAGCGGCGCAGAATACAAGCGTAAGTGTATTTGAACAGATAATTAGGAACGAATTGAAGACTTGAACAGGAAATTAATTTTATGAGAAACAATCATAACCCAATAAATACTGGCACTCCTGAAATCATTTCAAAAACAAAATACGAACAATAAAGAGCTCAAATTACAATAGAGATTAATAGATATTTTCTTGCAAATGTTGCAAACAAAGTAGCAAAAGTTGTCATTGAAGATGATTATCACACTCATTGTGACGTGAGTCGATGTTAAAGTCGCATCTAACGAAAAATCAACGCGTTTTAAATTCTAAAATCCTTGTCAATTAGTGCCTTCACATTTGTAAATTCAATTGGACTTCCAACACTTCCATTCATTTCTATAAAGCTCCTACAACGTAATTATTCTAACTCAAACACTGTGAGCATTTTAAAATTAATTATTGCACTGTACAATTAATTTAAAAATACTGCTAACAAGAAGTTTAGCTAGTTTGTCGTAATCATCGAAAATGAGCCGGTCATTATTAAGGTTTACAGAATACGAATATTACAGAGTACGAGTACCTATGATATTTTATTCATAATTTTAGAACGAGCCTCACGATGGATGTCAACAGGTATACCAAAAATGTAGGAACAAGATGAAATGCAAAATAGTTACTACATTTGAAGAATTCACACTGACAAACACTAATGGAAGACGTAAGGAATCGACTCAAAAAAAATAATACACCCCACAATAGATTTCGATTGGCCTAAAATAAGCTACCTCAACTTCACGAGGTAAACATACAGTGCGCGACTAGATGTGACACACCCATTTCCATTTGTGCAGAATGGCAAGAATAATTTCCCCAGACATATAGATGTTTTGACACATGCTAGACAAATTCTAGGTATCTCCCCAAAAAAAATCGAATCGTACGTTCGTTGAAGGACAACCTTCTCCAGCGCACTCGCCAGAGAGGACATACCTGGTAATTAACGTCCTTTTGCACCTCACATCAGTATCACATCCTGCATCGCTTACCTCATTAGTGATGATGTATGCAAAGTGTAAATATTTATTTATGACCAAACAAAGTAAACGTGATGGATGCCAGTCAAGGGACGGAATAGCAACTCAGGATAACAGAGAAATCAAGGCACGAGACCATGAATGCTATCATGTGCAGCAATCAGAGCGACAAAGTGGAGTTGACAGTGAGCTGAATTGTCGAAACAGTGGTAATAGAGAGAGATTGACCTTACGCAATCCCTGCACTGCAGTATACCGAGGTAAAGCTTATATAAATTACAAATTGTAACCTTTATTTCTTTATTATATTATATCATTGGAGACCTCACTATTGTATCCATTGAAAGTCTCAAAGTAGTGTCTCCGAGTAACGATAACTTATCAATTCAATCATAAAAACACTCTTACTTGTCAAACACAAGTTTGTCTGAACTCCACGAAAAAAAGCAGGAAAAGCATGATGCGGTCAACAACAGTTTCGTGAAATCAGTATTGTTAACTCAGTGCACGAGGCTAACTAGAATCACTCCTCAGTAATGCAGCGTCTCAGCCTATGCTGATAAGAAAATACAAAACTTTTCCTTTTCGTGAGGAGTGTCACGGAAAAGTTGCGAATTCTGGAAACCTACACTAGACTCTCCTTATTAACAGTCAGAAATTTTGTACTTTTTGAGATAAATTTAAATTGACCCCTGAGAGTCTACTTTGACAATAGGTTCCCTCATATTTGTGTCGCGTTATCTAAAATGTAAATCAAGTATCACCGAGTCCATGCACAGTCAAGTGCTCTGTACGTTAGAAGACATGTTCATATCGAAATAAGATACCTCGAGACATGTTCACATCAAAATAAGATACCTCGAGACATGTTCACATCAAAATAAGATGCCTCGAGACATGTTCACATCAAAATAAGATGCCTCGAGACATGTTCACATCAAAATAAGATGCCTCGAGACATGTTCACATCAAAATAAGATGCCTCGAGACATGTTCACATCAAAATAAGATGCCTCGAGACATGTTCATATTAAAAACGTCTTGCTTCATATACCGAGCTATGTGAGTCGGGTCCAATAATAGTTCAAGAATTATCACGCGATGCCAAGTACAACAAAAAATACAGAATTATCCTTGCGTTTCTGGCGAATTTATTCGATATCATGGATATCACTTTTCAAAAGATGAGAACTGAACACATTTCTGGCTAAAATAGAATAAAAACACTTCAGCACTCTAATAAAATTAAAAGCAAAACATATTTTCACCGCACTCCTGTAAAAACCAAGAAGCATATATAACAGCCGACACTTTGAATTAATTGCTCGAAAAAGTTGAATTGAATATCACTCAAGTTGCAATAATTGCCAAATTGCACATTAACTGCAGTCAAGTACACAGGTACCAGCCTCGCTTCAGTCAACAATACGTATCAAGATCACGCACTCAAGCCAAGCATCTCAAATTTACAATGGTCTAATATTGAACACAGCTTGGAGAAACGATATAAGTAAAAAATAAATAATTGATGGGTACTCGATTGCCTCAAGCTAGCGTGCGGTCAGTTGAAAGTCCCGTCATCGGTACGACGGAAACTCTTGAAAAAATATGAAATAATTCAGGAAGGAAACAAACCTGGAATGATTTAACTCGACATAAACTTCAACAACTAGTGCTTCTGGATCTTGAGTAAGCAAGGTCATGAGAGACGTTTCGAACCACAAGGGCGAAGATACCACCAGCTAAATAATCCGTTTTCCATTGCACTAAAATCTCCCAGCCAAGCTTGATTTTTTGGTTCCATCAGCTAAGCGATAGTTCAGGCGCAGCATCCCATTGAAATAGCATGGTCCAGACCCATGTATTTTGTATGGCAATTACTCAAAACTTGTTTTTGGTACCTTTGCCCTTGTGGCACGCAACGCCTCAAACAGTGTTGCTATATTCACACGCAAGGCACAGTCCCGTAAGAACTGTACTTATAAACACATACGTACACAAAGATCACATAGCCATACACTAAGATCATATGTATACACAAACATCTCACACACACGCAAAGATCTCACGCAAAAACACAGATCTCACACACATACACAAAGATATTGTACACACGCATACATTGCATTGCACACAAAGATCACATACAAAGATCACTCAGAGAACACAGTGACTGGAGAAGCACCGCTCTAGGACGCTGGTTGTAGAGACGGGCACTGCGGTCGTGCAGGGCTGTGTACTGGCGGGGCGTGTGCTGCAATTCTTGAGGCAGCTTGCGACGTTGTAGAAGCACTCCCTAGTCATAACAGCGGCGCATGGTATCAGAGCACACAGATTTGTTCCATTCCAAAGAGCTTTTTGCATTACGTATCACGGAGGAATAACAGTGACGTACAGACCGAGCGTGTCTGATCACAGAGATGTTTTCAATCTAAAACTGCCATCTGCATTAATTAGAACCGAGGAACCACAGAGATGTATTGACCGAATGTATCGGAGAACGAATATTTTTTATTTCAAAACCTATCAGCACTACCATGTTCTAATGGGTAAATATAACCCTAGAAAAGAATTAGTTTGATATTGATCAAACATATAGAGAGACTGATTCTGTATATTTTGAGCTAGAGACATTAATTTTATGTTTTCAGAGTTTTTGAGCACACGAAACAATCGGTCGTTCCAGTTCTGACCAGTAGCTGCCTGGGACCTGGTGCTAAAGTTTTACATGAACAATAGTTACAATCGTAAAAGAAAAACGTGATTCTTTACTTCAATGCTTCGTAGACGTAACTTTAACCAAATCATAAATTGTACACCTAGTATTCGGGTTCACTTGAAATAAATGTTCAATTTCTGAGTGTTGTGCTTAGTTCTCCTGATCTAGTGATTGCAAAGAGCATCTAAAATTGACCCATATTATAAACAAGGTACAACAATATTATTCTCTATTATAATTTAAGTACACGCAAAAAAAAACACAACCCAAGCCTTTCATAGATTTTAGCGTTTTTATCTTTTTACACATGAAATTTTTCATTGTTTTTTTTATTTGAAACAAGCCATACTGAGGGTAAATACATAAATTAACGAGAAAGAATAAGCCCTTGAAAATACTGCAATAAAGATAACAATAGGTTAATCTTTTAAACACCAAAATTTAGCACTCAGTTACTTGAGTGGTTAGTTTTTCGAGTTCGTTGTCTGTTTTACTTTATGTTCGAAAAGTTCTTGAGAACTAAAAATTCATGGAGCGAAGATAGCGCTGGTGCACTGCAACTTTCTAGTGTTTTTGTCATGACTGCTGAATATTAAGAAAACAAGATGCACGTGATAAATGTAGAGAACTTAGCATTAATAAATAGTAAGTTCATTTATTTGCTTGTTAAGAAGTTAATGCACTCATTTTCCTGGGCGTAACTTCCCAATACTTCAATTCTGCAGTTAAAATAAGATAGCCAAATCTTCCACAAGGTGCCGAATTGACGTTTATCTCTGTTAGAAGAAATTATATACAACTATTTTCGCAGACTTCAATACTATGAAATTCAATTGTTACGTCTGGCATTTTACCCAAAAATAAATTTCTTGTATTTTAATCACTTAGTAAATCTATGAAATATAAATCCCAAACAAAGTTGGTCTTTAAAGTCAACATCAGTCTTCACAGTCTACGTTAGTCTTCACAGTCTACAAGAATCTTCACATCCAACATCAGTCTTCATAGTCAACATCAGTCTTCATAGTCAACATCAGTCTTCATAGTCAACATCAGTCTTCATAGTCAACATCAGTCTTCATAGTCAACATCAGTCTTCATAGTCAACATCAGTCTTCATAGTCAACATCAGTCTTCATAGTCAACATCAGTCTTCATAGTCAACATCAGTCTTCACAGCCAACATCAGTCTTCATAATGTCACGCGTCCAGGAGTCAGTAGAGGTATATGATGCAAGTTCGGCAGCTGTACGAGCGTTAGTGAGGTGTTGGTAACGTTCAATGTTAGATCAAAAAAGGGGCTTCATTAGTCACGTTCAGGCCAATTAATGCCAACAACAAAACGAACAAAATACAAAGTCAATAAAGGGTCATGAGTCGTCCAACAAATCCGGTTAGGTGTTGCTGGAAAGAAAGGTTAGAATCATCCAATGATTGAACACCTTGCATGCAGGGAAAAAGGATATAAAATAAAAAATATTTTTCGATAGAAGCATACTTGAGTTAGCGAGAAACAGAATATTTGACAATAAAAAGAAAGTAATCAAATTTTCGAATCGATCGCAGGTCTTAAATCCGTATTAATTATACAATGCCATCAACAAACTGCCATTAACATTAACAAAATGGGATTCAAATTCCGGCAGTCTAAAGACCAGTAAAGATCGTGAGTGAAAAATATGTAAATCTTTGAATGTACTCCCAAAAATAGGCTAGAGGATATGCTAATATTTTCAAAAGCATTAGCTTTTTGATGATGTTTTTACGCTAGACGGCATGGTACTTGAGTAGCAGCCCAAGAATGGACCTCACGACTTGTTCCTGTTGCCATGTTCTATTCTACTGTAAGTTATCATTGGCTATATCGTGATGCTTCTTCAAATTATTGGATTTTACCTAATTTGTTCGCGCCTTAAAGGATTGTCGACCGAGTATATTCTCAGCCATGAAGTAACAGTCATCTCTCGATGAACACAAAATGCTGGACAAGAAATAATGGCGAATGAGTCTACTTGCGACAGGGAAGCGTAAGACAAATGTTGACTTAGGGCCTCAGCGCAGCTCAGATCTCCAGACCTGAACGAGCTCCTCATACTTTAATATTTTCCTCTACGTCAACACACCAGAAGCTTTCAAGGGAAGAAACAACTCCAGAACGATAGAACGATAGCAATTATATAGTACGAAACAGTTGATGAAATTCTATTCTAAACCTCAATGAATACCAGTTGATCAAGTACCCTAAAAGAGAAGGGTAATGCTACAGTAGCAATAAAAGTTCGTGAACCTATAAACCCCTCAATGAAAGTGCAAGAGAAAAATCAAACGGAAAGTAACTACAAAAGTTATGAGTTTAAATCGAACGAGGACTCGAAGAACAATACGAAAAAGGCAATACCAAGTAATGTTTTAGTTCAATGATATGAGCAACTCGAAAGAACATTACGACGAACAAAACTAAGGTCTGTAACTAATATATCATAACTACATACATAGATGCTCTCTTAAATGACAGTGAGGAAAAAATAATATTGAAGTCCAATAACCAACAGATATCTGACATCAAAGATTATGACTAACATTTCCATTCAAAACAAAGGCTTCAAAGATAAGACCGGAGAGCGTGAGTAAACACCACTGGTGTCCTCGCCCATCACAGCTCTCACTAACCATGTCAGCACACCAAGCACCCTATTACCTCATAAACAGCTAATCAAATGAATCATACCGGTATTAAGTCTCAAATGTGAAACACAGAAGAAAGAAAAGGGGTGACAGTTTCTCATTTAAACTATTCGTTTGCAGGATATACGAGGCCCCTACTGGCTATCCTATAAAAAAGTTTCACTCGTGATTATGCCTACCTCTTACTTCTTCTACTCATCACGGTCACCGTACATTTGAATGGTAAAGAAATATCTGTCTAAACAAATACTTGAAAGCAGTTAAACATAATTAGAGGCGCTACAGAATGACTCGACCACTTGGAACAATAACTGCCAGATCTGGACAGACTAATGCTAAAAAAACATCAGCCATCGTGCGCTAAAAAGGAATGTACATTCTAAAACCTAAAGTGAAACAAAGAAATAACTGAACAGACCACCTTGCTAAATCTTTCTTCTAAATTGAAAAAAGCCTAGACCAGTTAGATCCATTCCAAGATAAGAGTAAATAAGAACATAAAAAGTTAAGGATTCTAGCAACTTTGCCAAAAACTAAGTCAACACAGTCCTGCTAATTGAGCTAAGGCAATCAGCTTTTAAACTTGCACCCACAATGTTCCCTCCGAGTGAGAAATTTGTGGGGACGGTCAAGTCGAAGCCCTTAAGGGCAGTGATACAGAACAACAACTGATGGGAATGTTGAAACAGGACAACTCCTGAGGATATTGAAACGAGACAATTGCTGGGGATGCTGAAACAACTGCTGGGGATATTGAAACAGGACAACTGCTGGGAATGTTGAAACAGGACAAGTGCGGGGGATATTGAAACTGGACAACTGCTGGGGATATTGAAACTGGACAACTGCTGGGGATGCTAAAACAACAACTGCTGGGAATGTTTCAGCCCTCTGAAGGAGGTGGCTGCAAGTGGGCCACATACCTGCCTGTGGGAGGCCTCGCTGGTGGCCGCTGAGGAAGCTGAGTCAACGGACCTCCTGTCCTCCGGCTTGTTCTCCTTCACGTCAACCTCAGAGCTGCTCGTCGAGGCGTGTCGACTGCGCGCACCAATTAAAACGCGTGAAATTTTCCGAATTCAGGCTACCCACTGTGTCACAAAATTTCAATGATAGTATAAAGGTTTGCATCTGTTCAGGCTAAAAATATTGCGCACGTACAAACTGAGAGCTAATGACTTACAAAAAGTGAGCGTCATACAACAATCATAAAAGGTTTGAACTGATATACAAGAGCTATAAAGGTTACTTATCTAGCTCAAAACAAGTCGTAAAGTTGTTCTCTCTGTTCAAGTGACAAGGCGCAGTAGCTATGCGCATGTTGCTTAACCGATTGATATCTGTGATAATTTTCAAATACGAAAATTCGATCTCGTACTAAATTTCAAACATTTAAAAATTGTGTTGAGTACCGCTCACATGAAAACTTCCACGTTTGAAAACACAATAGTTATTCATCCGGAAAAATTATATTTCAGAGAGGATACATGTATGAGTACAGTAAGAAAAGCTATCAGCATGTTTTTATACTTTAGTTTTTAGTAATTCTTCATATTATATATTTTGAAGCGTGCACTTAGTTTGTTCAGTCATGTCTATCTCACATTCAAGCATGTTAAGCTTATGGAAGTGGATAACCACAAAAAGTCACCAAAACCATAAACGCCAACACCATCTAAACTAATTGAATGGACACAACGTAACACAAAAACCATAATTACGAACACAATTTCACGTAAATGAATATAAACCCCGAGGTAATAAAACAATTCTACCTGAATAATCACTATGAGCTAATGAAACCAGTGAGTGTACAACTTCGAGCCAATGAAGACAGAAAGTTGTGATCTGTCACAAACACAAGATGATCTAGCAAGTACGATGGAATAAACATACCTCTTGTTCGAGTAGCCCTTCACAACCTCTGGCAGGTTGGAGCTGATGACGATGTTGTGGTCCTTGTACCACTTGTCAGCCTGGTCGTCCACTACCAGCAGCTTCGTCTCGTCAGGTACCAACTTGATGCGGCTCACAACCTGACCACAGTCACAAAACAGCCTCGTCACTTCAGTGTTACAGTTCATTTCTAGCATCTTCTAGTCAGGCACAGTCTTGATGCAGCTCACAACCTGACCACAGTCACTAAACAGCCTCGTCACTCTCAGTGTTACAGCCTCGTTACTTCAGTGTTACAGTTCTAGCACCGTCTAGTCAGGCACAGTCTTGATGTGGCTCACACCCTAACCACAGTCACAAAACAGCATCGTCACTTCAGTGTTAAAGTCCAGTGAAAAAAAAAATCTTACCTACCCGAGCGGAGTACTAGTGTCTCAAGAACAGCTTAGCGATGCTTCTTATTGTGCTTGCACGGGTGTAAGTTTGGCACGAATGATAAATCTTTGAATTAGGAAATCAAACACTGCCTGTTTTGAAAAAAATAAACTAGAATTTAGTCCTGTAAGACCAGATTGAATGAATAATGTTCAACTATAAGTATTATATGATAAGTCCAGGGAATGACTAGTGATCACGAACAAATAAGTTCCTCGAGATCAAAGTGATTTTAAAGCTTTAATCATTAAGAAAATCAAGACACAATCTCAAATAATTGTACAAATCAGAATATACGGAGTCTGGAGTTAATAATTTTGAATTTATAATTATATTGAACGTTAGTATTTTTTCTAAGATTTTGGATATTATGAATACAGCAGTTTCAAATCCTTGAAAATAAAACTCTTTTAGTACGCTGAACCATTGTGTATATACCAATATAAATCTGAGACTTTCTTTAACGTCACTTAACAGTAAAATGAATACTAAAAACCGTTTTATAGTGATCAGTATTTCATAACATTACGAGAAGGCAAATGAAGACCCGTTTCGTCAAACCCCAGTAGACTTTGCCTACAAAATGCAAGTGGGAAAAGTTTAGAGTTTAAGGAAGACTACAACAGCAGGTGAAATTCTGACATATCAACAGGTAAAACAAATCATGGAGAATAAATGTTTAGATTAACACGAGCGTTGACGTCCCTGCGAGTGGTAAAAAACATTTTTATTTCATCATAAAAATTTATGACAATTTCATAAAAACGAAACAAATGAAACACTTCAACGAAAGACCAACAAGAAAACATAAATTAGGACAGAAAACATCACTGATGAGTTACATCCTCAAGGCTGCTTCCACATATCGTACACTAGGAAATAAATCTTCAAGTCACACAGAAGTTAATCACGTACATGAACAAAAACACCTATTTTTTTATTTATTCCTAGCGCAAAAACACGGTTGGGTGAATGCTTGCTGGTTGATTCTGCAAACACGTAACGTGATTTTATTCCAGACATCGTTAGCAGAAAATAATTAAATGACAACTCAAATTCCACAAGGATACTTTCTAAAGCAATGAACAACGCATGAAGAATGCAGAACTCCAGTGAAAGCATCAATATTCTTACTAATTTGGGTTTCTTTGAGTGATTTTGTTATTATTTCACTCGGGTTTTTAACTCAGCTCCAAAAGAAAACGAGAATATAATAGTTCCATAACATATGATCGGTTGGAACAGATGAAAACTAGAACATTACAAAACCACTTCATTCTCACGGAAAATCACCAATGTGCAACATTTTCACAGCACACTTATAGCAAACCACATGAGGTAACAAAGTTCCAGGAACTTCATACAAAGAGAAGCGCACACAAAACACCGGCGGCGCGTGTTGTTGGAAAGTTCGGAAGAGTTTGTCAAACACACGCAGTGGCTTGTATGTTTTTACCCAGTTTCAGGTTTTGTACTAAAAAACTCTAGCAAAACAAGTTTTACACAATCTCAAAACAAAAAGAAAACTTCAAAGTATTTGGTCTATGATATCTAAAAGTTACACAAGAAAGTTCCTGGAGATTTCAACTCTGACAGAGAGTTAGTAAAACATCATCAGTTTAGGAAAACATTCTTACAGTTTATTTTATGACAGGATTTCTTATCTTTAGCAAAGCATGGTGAAAATTATGAGGTACGTTGCAGAATTATTCTGAAGAGCTGACTGCTACAGTAAGCCTAATGCGGAAAGCTAAATCGAATTAAAATATTAAATGAAATGAAACAAATTTGTAAATACACTCGCATAAGAGCGATACGAAGAAAGCTACACCGTCGAAATATCAAACACCAGTAAGCGTGATTAAAATTTAGTTATACATATAAAGCCTCAATAAATGTGTTTCTTGAATTAGGTATAGATTGAAGACTCAAGAAATGTTCATAAACTAGTAGGTATATAGCAGCGTCTTGACGGCCTGAGTTGAACGTTCATGAACATTTTGAACTTCATGCATTTTCAGACTAGGTACTACAGGCACGCCGAATTTAGATGATCCTGTCGATCACATGAGAATTTTGGCTAATCTTTAAACATGGCATCCCGCACGTCTGAAAAATGATGTATTTTACGGCCAATTACAATGAAGCTGTACAGACTTTTTCACTGTTCATGATCTATAAAGCCACCTCAGCAGCGAAAAATGCCCATTAAAAAATGTTTTTTAGCCAGCAAAAATGCCTATTAAAAATGTTTTTAAACAGCAATAAACTTTACGAGGGGAGACTAATCATAAATTCGCCTTTGTTGAAACCAATACTTTTCTTTTCACTAGAATGTAACTTCCATTTACATATATGAAAATACGAATCCTGCCATTCTCCGGCTATTAACAACGAATAGTATAAAAAATTAAGCTATGTTTCATAAAAATAGCTATTGACTCAAATTGAATACATATTATTGAACACCTCAATCCTAAAACTACTTTTAATTAATGATGACCTCACGATAGGAGTAAAATTTACGTTTCACACAAGAGATGTCAACGACCAAGAAACTATGTTGTTACCAAGAGCCATTTTAGTACAGCACTCAGTGAAATATTTTCTAAAATATTCTGAACATTTCAGTTCCACATAGCGTAATGTGACTAATGAAATCATAGTTGGTTTTAAGTCTCGTTTTACTCTAAACATCGCTCGATTTAAAAAGGCTGATATTCGCTTCATGAACTAGAAGGTAGAAAAGTTTGCCAAACACCTAACGTCTTCTGAGGACGATATCACTGCGAGTAAAGCGCTCAGTTCAGCAATAAGAACAGGAGTGTTTAATGCCATCAGTCAGCTCCACGCTTTCGCTTTCTATCGTCCGCTGGACCTTCACAATGCAGACTCCAGTTTACAGGCTGGAAGGGTAGGTGCGGGGACAATTATACGCAGCCTCTGCTAGATTTTCCTTCGGGAGAAGAAGACGTAAAAGAAGAAAAAGAAAAAGAAATAAAAATAAAAAAGTTGTCAAGTAGAAAAAATGAGATCAATTTACAATTAAATTCGGGATCACCAACAAATCCTTCAATAGTATTTCAGATTAACAATTCGTATTGGAGGTAAACCGACAAATCCTTCATTGGCATTTGGGATAATCGAGAAGTCGTGCGTTCGTATTTAGGATTACCAAGTCATAAGTTAATATTTGGAATTATCGACAAGTCGTAAATTCGTATTTTACAGGTTGTATCGAAAGTTTTGTCCGTTTTTTTGAGTCCAATTTAAGAGCATCATTACATCAATCTAATTTATAAATGACGTATGTGTAGCAATCTAAATCATTAAAGTAATATTTCTTCTTTTAGATTTTTCAATTTATGATAATAAGTAACTATTATTGGCCAAATGTACACTCCCAGTAAAAGTACATTAGGCATATTTTACTGTGTGAATTTCAGAAGGGCAATACAACAATTTTAGCAGGAAGACCTTTCGAAGACACTTATGGAAATGATGTGGTGAATAAATAGACATGCAGAAGATGGTTTTCACGTTTCAAAAAGGATGACTTCAGTCTAAAGGACGAACCAGGAAAAGGACGCTCAAAAGGACTCAATTCTGAGGAATTACAGGCTGTCATTGATGAAAACCCCTACCAGTACAACTAAAGAACTCGGCAAAGAGTTTAATGTGAGACATGTGACCACGTATCGCAAAATGATAAGATCTAAACTGCTTGCTCAGTTCTCTAGTTGTACTGTTAGGGTTTTCATCAATGACAGCCTGCAATCCCTCAGAATTCCTAAGAAGCTGAAGTATCATACTTTTCCCTCAATTTCAATGACTAACAACAAAACGCTCATAAAATAAGTACAAAAATTCACTCTAACGTGAGGATAGTAACACTAAAAACGCAACAGATGTATAGCTAAAATAGAATCGTCTTCATTTTAGAAACAAAAAATTTCAACAATTTTGCGCCAAGAAATGAAAATTTGCAAATCGCAGTGCCAGCCCAAAATCCCTTTAATCACAGTGAGAATTCTATTTTTGTTCTGATGCGTAGACCTGCAAGCCATCAGGAATTATTCGAGGCGCTAAGAAGAGAGACTGTTGCGAGAGAGAGTTTTAAGGAAATACCTAGACCCAGCGCCTCAACCGCAGCCTTGGAAAGAAAAAACCGTCTGACGTCATCTTTAATTACAAGAGGAAGTGTTTCACGTCAACACACAAGTATGAATGTCCTACACAATGGCTTGAGTAGGTCAATTGCACATGTATCTGCAGCTTGAAATGTCACTAACACAAAAAAAAACTCCGAGTTGTCGCCTACATGATCACTAGTGTTTTTCCCGGCTATTGTACACGAATATAACGACTTTTGCAAGGAGCATAAGCAGTGAGATGTTAGAATGTGTTATTTTTACGATAGGGTGTAGAAGAATTAATAAGGGAAACAAATGAGCAGCTGAACAATGTTGAACATGCGATGTCCGTCTCATCAAATTAGAAAACCAAGAAATCAGAGCACATTTCTTTCGACAACATTTTCTAATGCACAGATCAGTGCACGCAGAGAATGAATTCATACATCAATTACCAGAAGAACAGACTGCTCTTCATTCTACGGATAGCATAAACCAATATATTCACAAACTTTCTCCCATATTATACATTCTAATATAACTCTCATACCACAGCATACAGACTTGTGAATACAACAAATTAGAGTCAGCGTTATCATAGTGGAGCTAAAGGTCCAACAAAGTAATTAATGTTTTTAACATAGCCTAGACACACAAACGCGCAGATAATTGCGCAAAATACGATCCTCACAAAGAAGAATTAAAAAGTCACCACGCTGTTCCGAACCTCGATGTCTCCCAAGCTAATCTACCTATGAACTAAATCAGGAGGTCACAGCCTCAAGCAGACCTAAATTTTTGTATTTATGGATCGAATTTTACTATGGCAGGCGATCGGTCCTGATAGTGCAAGTCGGCAGTGACATCGGCAGTGATATTGAGAGGGACATCGGCAGTGATAGCAGTAATGATATTGGGGGTGACATCGGCAGTGATAGCAGTAATGATATTGGGGTGACATCGGCAGTGATAGCAGTAATGATATTGGGGTGACATCGACAGTGATATAGGCAGTGATATTAGCAGTAACATCAGCGTTGACATCCAACTAAGGGCATAAAACACATCGGTCATGGTGGCGGACCACAGCAGCTTTCCAGCACATGCGGCTGCCAGGCATTTGCAGGCGTTCCCACCAGCAAGGTTCAAGGTTCGAGCCAGAAGCCCGATAGTGAAACCCAAAGGTAGTTTCTACTTCGTAAAAGTCAAAAAATGAGTAAAAATAACTGCTTGGAAAATAATAAACTACATTATAATGGCCTCGATTAATTAAAATAGCTTATTTCAATAGAGGAAACTTTCAAATGCATGGTCAAGCCCATTGAAAAATTACAATTATCATTTCATGATGCAAGTATTTCCCTGGATTAAATAAAAAGTTTCCGCACCGAAGACGTTCAACGCGTTTCAATAAAGGTACTGAGTACATCGAAAGGGCAAAAGTTCAGGACTGAATTGGACAGATTCAAGACACTAGCCAGAAAATCGACTGCATGAAGCGTAGGCTCTTCGTCGTCCACGTTTTTTTCTTTCTCATAAAAATATCAAAAAATTACAACAATAACATTTCAACTAGGAGCATCGATGTTGATTCTGCACAGCGTAGCTTAAGGATGCCTCAGAGGGGTGTGTAGTCTCCAAGGTCTGGTGAATAGGACAAGCGCCATCAGTATCTCCTCTTCATTAACAGCTCGAATATTCTTCTAGACACCGGAGAGCTTTCCGTCCCTTAAATACGAAACTGCACCATAAAAACATTATACTTAACTTAGGGTTAAGTCATTCTGGTAAATCTTACCACTAAAGTCTTCCGAAGAGTGACGCGCAGTCGTCTCACAAATACCATATTTACCGACCCAGAGAACGGCCTTTGATAGGTCAAGACTTGCCGACGCTGAGCTGTACAAACACACACACACATGCACTCGCCTGCCACGAGAACGGCCTTTCCTGGCAAAAACTGGCTTATCTCTAGGCCTGTTTGCCCTCTTTAGGAGAAAGTTTGCAAGCCCTGCACCCCACGCGCAAGCATGAAATTGAGTAACCAGACTCATGAATATAACTGAGCGTAGTATTTCTTGCGGTCACAGCTACGACTCTACTGTAACTACTAAAGCTTAACAGATAATGAAAATTGTAGCAAGAAGAACCGGCATTGCGAATTCATGCTTCTATGAGTAATAGTAAGTGAACTCCGTGAACATTAATGCTTGTACAGCCCACTTATTTAAAAAAGTCAATTACAACACAGGTAAATTTCCAATTTAAATCCTGGTACCAACGCTGCATTTAGAAAAATAGGCAATGAGAATTAGTCGTAAATATTCGTAATTGCGTATTTGAATGTACTTTTCACTAACAGACATGTCTCATTAGCATTTAACTTGAGCGTTTTGGTGGAAATCGACTAACACATACATACCTCAGATGGATTTCTCTTAATTTTTCATCAAGCGTCGAAGCCTCACAATGAATCCGACGTATGGCATGTAGCTAAAACAGTTAACTTTGGAAACGTGAAAAAATTTCTTTGATCAGTTTTATAATAAAATCCTTTCCCTGGTTTCTCGAAATGAGCATTTCTTGGTTCGTTTTTATGAGGAATTTCACTGCAATGATGCGTGAGTTCGCAGGCGCGATCACTGAACTGCATCAGTTTGTTCGAGTTTTACATTCACCTTTCAGTGAGAAACACAAGTGAGAGAACGAGACGAGCGAAGGTGACGTCCACACAAACAAATCCATAAATAAAATCCCACAAAAACGAGACTCAGACTTAATTAGCGAGATAAAATGCAGGAAGCTATCCAGTATGTTTGAGACAAAGACGGTTTACTTGTAAGGCAGTAACTCAATTTTCCGAGGTCGTATTTAAATTGATGTTGGAGACGTTCCATTAGTCTCGACAATTTCAACTTCATGACTAAGAAATTCCTAATAACAAAGCTATTGCATTTCACGTGCAGTAGATGAAAGTCATTCTCGTCAATTCGTGAGAGCAGCTACAAAGATTCTAGTTCTGCAGAGCACCAAAACAACGGAAGATTTGTTCAGCTATCAGTTCGACGTTACCTGTTAATTAGATGTCAAGGTGCTCATTTAAATGACTGGTTATTTGTGTGGATGTTTGCCATGTGTAACACACTATAACACAGTTATTCCAATTTAAGATGATACTTCAACACATGAATGTAATTTCTTCAACTGCAGTGTCATTTACTACCACAATTGCAACGAACTTTCGTACAAGAGTAAAAGTTTTACACAGAACACATCACCTATTATGAACTTTTTCAAGGCTGCGTTGATAAACAAAGCAGCACACTATAGAAAGGAACGAAGAATCATTCCGTCCAATTACGGCTAATGGAGATGAATTCATTGTTTTCTTATCTTAGTGATTGTCCTCCGTTTTACAAACAGGTATTTGTAAGTATCAGTCATCAGATTACAGATACTGGACACAAACTAAAATTCGCAAAAGTGACAATCACAGTTGGACGTTTTTAGCCTTCATCGAGTTAAACAGAATATTAACATTGGTCTTTTTGACCTCCCGCAGCTAGCATGCAAGCGACCGAAGCATTTTTACGGGCAAAAATAACATTACTGCATTTATTTTATAACAAAATTGCACTCATCCCCTCATGATGCAAATATCATGTTTCCCTAGATTAGATAAGAGTTTCACCACTCAACCCATTTCTTTCATTTTTGGTTGTCGATTACTTGGTACTCAGCGCCTTTTTTTTAATATCTTCGCCCTGAATAACCCTGAAATGACTCCCCAGAGCGAGGCAAATGGAAGCCAAGTTCAGCACAAGGCCAGCAGCGCACCGCAGCTGCAGCAGTTGTACAGGTGCCGCAGCACACACACGCAGGTGTTCCACCATTCACTCTGGAAACAAGAGCGTTCTGCGAAGCCTCAAGCTCAAAGGGCGCTTCGGACACACATGTAGTTGTCACATACAGCACAAGCCATGTTTCCCTTGCATCATATACGAAAAAAGTAAGAACATTTGTGCTACAGTAGGAATTCATGTCTGCGCTCCTTCTCACGAAGAATGGCTCCAAAATATCGAAAAGTAACGTCAAATTTGTTGTTATCGTTGCAGGCACGACCGAGATGAGCACACCTGTACTCCCTGCACCAAATTCACGGGTTGCACACAATAATACTCTCTCGGAGAACTTTTCCCCATCACATTTTGTAGTTATGACCAACTCAATATGGCAAGGTGGTGCATGAATACAATACACGTAAGAAATTATTCAGTAACCAGGTTTGAAAAGCTCCCGCTAGGCATAGAACTGCCCGACGGATTTAACTGTTAAGATTAGAGGCCATTGAGGTTTCATATCAGAAGCATGATAAGAGTAGATGTCTCAGCGACACAGAGATGCCTGACACATACAGATCAAACAAGAGAAGTTAAGAATTAGCATACAAGATACGCTGCTCGATGAAGAAAATAGCCTTGATTGATCACGAAATAATTCACCACCATCACTGCAAAGATTTTGAAATGCGGCAGCATGTGCTTCACGAACACAATTTCATGAATGAAGTAACGTACTCGAAGTAAATCATTGATATATATATATATATATATATATATATATATATATATATATATATATATATAT
>VCRD01000762.1:7017-64482 GCA_006783055.1 Trinorchestia longiramus
TATATATATATATATATATATATATATATATATATATATATATATATATATATATATATATATATATTCCAGTGTTTTACTCGGGGTCTAGGCAACTTATTTCTGGAATTGCTTCCATAATGCCTTTTATGCCGTTTAATTTGTGCTCAGTTTGTGCATAATTAAATTATGAAATATAATTTTTCAACTCCACGAGAAAAATATCATGCATTCGCTCTTGCATGTTAACTTCACAAAATGATTGCAGATTTACTATTATGAAAATTGCACAATAAATTAGGAAGGTAATTTTGTAGGTGAAATCCTCATACTTATAGTAAACTGATGTCTCCATCGTCCCTGGAAATGTGGCCAAGGATTTATGAAGGGCGCACTGCATCCATAAATGCTGCATCTAAGAATGCTGCATCCGGCAATACAACATCCAGTAATGCTGCATCCAGTAAAGCTGCATCCAGTAATACTGTATCCAGTAATACTGCATCCAATAATACTGCATCTAATAATACTGCATCTAGTAATGGGAACTTCTTGAGGGTTTAAGCTGCGCGGGTAGTGGCTCTATGCGTGCTTCAGGCACCTAATTCAATCAAAACAAGGAATTATTTCAGCCCACGCAACAGTGGGGAGCTCATTTACTGTGGATTCCTGCAGATTAAAAGAATAATTCTGAGCTGCGGAAAGCGTCTGCACAAATGAGACCGGGTATCCAAAATGGCCTTTGCAATTCGAAGAGATGTTTGATTCGCCAGATTAGCACCAACTGTACATGGGCGTTAGATGTCCCTTAGAGAAAACGATATTCTATTGCACTGTGGAATGCTAAAATGAAACGGTCTTTAGTAATTTTACAGTCGAAATAATATTGATTAGTTTCATCGGCTTTCATGGATACGACGCGTTGATATGCGTTTTATTTATTATAAGCTGATTTTTTTTAAAACCCCCTGCTGCAAACGGCCTGATAATAACCTATAAGCTGCCACGTTCTATGTTCAGAATTAAGAATCAGTTTTAAGAACATATTTTGGCTATAAGTATTTATATATTAATACGCTTACGACTATCGTACATGTGCGTCACACCCTTCATTGTGGTATCTATTATACGGTTGGGGTTGGGTCACGTTACATTACGTTACTTTGGGTTGGGAATTTTATGAATGTTTTGGTTTTAGAATTTTTTTACATTTTTTAATTTTTTGAATGGTCTAAATTTTTTATATTTTTAAAATTACTTTTTAATGTTTTTAATTTTGTAAATTTTCAAATGGTTTATTTTTTGAATTTTTGGAATTTTTTGAGTTTTTTGAACATTTTAGTTGTTTTTATTTTTTGATTTTGTTTTAATTTTTTAACACGTTAACCGCCACATGTACCACCGGTGGTACATTTGAGGATTTCACTTACGGCCGCATGTACCACCGGTGGTACATTTCCAAATTTTTAATAATTATTTTCAAAAATTAATTTAAAATATTTACGGAAGGTTAAATGATAAAGTCGTAAAATGGTAAAGTCGTGGCGGTAGTGACAAATCTCTGATATCAGGCATGGCGGTTAACGTGTTAAATTGCTTAAAATTTTTCCTTTTTATTAGTTTTTGAATTTTTTTAATTTTTTGAATTTTTGGAATTTAAATTTTTGATATTTTGTCTGTTATTTGAATATTTGAAATTTTTTGAATTTTTTGAATTTTTTGAAATTTTTTGGATTTTTACGGAGAAGGAACCGACAGCGCTTGCGAGAAGACGAAAGGCAAGCAACTCGTGATAGAAGCAGACTACGAATGCAACAGCGAAGGATGAATATGAGTCGGAAGGAGCGAGAATTGCATCTTCAAATCTTGAGAAATAGAGATCAAGAAAGTCGAAATGATATGAATGATGTGGAATGACAGCAATTTCTAGAAAACAGGAGAAACAGATACCAAGAAAGACGAAATAATTATAATATGGAACATCAGATACATTACACTGAAGCCATGAATTGCACTGGAGCCATGCTACTGAACTAACCGCGAATTATTCGCGGGTCCTGCTAATATCAAGTAATTCCACTAAATAATAATACACAGGTTGTTGCTTGCTTGCTTGGTCTATCACTCTCTTAAAGATTTAGATAAAAGGAAATTCGGTAGGGTACACATGTATTATAAGAATTGTATTGTGGATACCAAAAGCACAACCTTTATTGCAGTATCTCTTTCGCAAAACCTGCTTCACTGGGAAATCAAACAAAAAAATGCAGTAAAAAACACATGAACTTTCACGTGTGGGCCTATTAGTTTACTCATATTCTGAACTCCGTACCAACGAAAATTCGACGACACACTTGAGAATAATGGAAACAGAATTTTCAGCTGTGGCATTGCATAGTATTGTTATGGTTTTTAACATTTAGGCTATTGTTAAAAAGGTGAATGGGATGGAAAGGCTCGCATAGGAAGATAAATACTTAATTTTTCCTACCCCAATACAACACAACACAGCACACCACTGAGTCGAGACACTTCACAATTCTGCTCCAATGTAAACGTGATCTGACGCTGAAAATAGCACAATTTCATGACTCTTCCATACAATTTAAAAACTACAGTAACTTTCTTCTCATTTGCAGAAACTGAAACAAATAACACGACGAGCTTAAGTACTTTATATGTCAATTTTTTCATACGCCTTAATTTTGGTTTAGAAAAGAGTAGCAATAGCTGTCGTTTCTGTTTGTTAAATTGTGACCCGTTTTTCACTGCTATGAATTACTCAAAACGGTGTTATTTAACCTAAAAAATAGTATCAATGTATTTGTCCTTTAATTTTGAAGCTGAGACACGTTTTTGGAGATTTTGTGAGATATTTAATGAGCTTTTCATTAACTACGGAGAGACTCTGATATTATAAAACTGCTGGCCTCATATCACAGGGACCAAAAAAAGTTTACTTTAATTTTCTGCAGAGTTTAAATCTTTTAATATTATTTTCCTCAGTTTGCAAAGGTACGATGAGTAACCCAGACGAGACTTTATTAAAGAGTTCACTATGATACACTGTATACATGTTCTACATTACACATCTTCTTAGGTCGATGGAGAGACTTCGGCTTATTCTTGAGACCCATTATAACAGAAAGAATAACACAAATATCTGGACTTTTTGTGTATTAGCGTTTATTGCTCATAAAATCAAATTAAAATATAAAATATTATTTTCCGACGAATTATTCATCGGAAAACTCCTTAGTTTACAAGTGTATATCTCACACTCATGGTAGTTTTCACGATTATTTTTACGACTACAGCAACCGTTTCCTGCTAAACAGCAATAATTTATCAAGAGTAGGTGCAAGAGGCCCAGTTTACTGCAATGATGTAACTGGTACTATAGTAACTTGCCTTGCATCTCTTACATCCAGGCATGCTTTTCAAAGTTGCGTACGTCACTGTCATCCTGACGTAATGTGGGAATGATGATGATACACATTTACGTTTGTGATATTTCATGTAATTAGACTTTATCTATCATGATTTTATAGGGAGAAAACGAATACGTTTTCCGTTTCATATTTAAATTAATTTTTCCCATCCTTACGATGTAATTTTATAGTTTTTATGCTTCAATCTCACGAATAATAATATTCCAGTCTGAAAATTAGAAATGTATTTGTCAGTCTCCTCATGTGCCGTTGATTTCAAGTATTTCATAACACAATCTTCCAGCGCGTGTGAATTGATTCCATGGAGGTTTTTCAGGATTTCAGTCTTACAATTCCAACGCTGTCAGCATCATTTCACACAAGTTTGTAATGATTTCCATCAGCATTTGCTTGAGAGCAAACTTTTGAGCTCTTGTGCCCCAAAACTTTTCAAACTTTAATGACTTTGCCCCTTCTTTAAACTTGCGAATTCAAGTGTAGATCGCCGTAAGAAGCAGGAAGGCCAGCGGCACCTTAAGTAGGCAAACTTCTAGCGTCAGCTAGAGAAAAAGAGAAAAAACTTTCTTTAGAATTCATTATGCTCATGAAATATCAGGGTTTTGTGTACAGGCCTCCCAGCAGTGTCTTAGCAGGTAATACTGATTACTGTATATGTACAGGGTGTCTCAAAAAAATGTACTTACCCTTTAACCGTTGCTAACATGCTGTCTTCTTTGTGTTGCAGGTGTGAGGTTCGAACCTTTGCGAACATGATTCTTTAATCACATTTAATCATGTTCGCAAAGGTTCGAACCTCACACCTGCAACACAAAGAAGACAGCATGTTAGCAACGGTTAAAGGGTGAGTACATTTTTTTGAGACACCCTGTATATATATATATATATAGCACAAAAACATGTACCGTGTGTGCTCCAAAACTGAAGATGACACTCAAATGACATCATCTCAGTGTTTTGTATAAGAAGTTAAGAACTTTTGATCTTAAGCTTCAAAATGTGAGATTGCTGATGTCCTATATATAATACATATATTAACAGTATTTAGAATATTATTTTGGCATAAATACTGTGTGGGAGAGAATGGGAACTGCACACCTGTTAAGTAATTAATTCCTTTTAATCATTATATGACAATTAACTGCTCATCAACCATCTATTTGCAGAGTAGGTATAACGAATAGCTTTCTTAGGCCTAATTATGAACCAAAAATGCTTAGGCATAATTACCACTAAATAATAATAAGTTTGATTAAGAATACGATAACTATTACTCCATGCAAGCCCATGTCACAGAGATAATAATAAATGTTTCAAAAACAGTTTCATTTGTCAAGTTAGTGCAGCTTTAGTTCTGTATGTATCACTGACCAGAGAGCGCAAACCGTCTTTAACTTCCTTGCAATATACAGAATAAAATATTTCATTTATATTCAGGGGTGCAACTTCTTTTAAGGATTCCTACAGTTTCTCTTCAAATACCCGATACGTTAGCGTACAAAATAACTGATACCTTCTCTTATTAGAAATGTAGTGACTTGATGTTACTACGCAAATAAAATTGAGCGCTCAATAAACGATAACAATCACTAAGAATACGATAACAATCTGTTACATCAGTTATACGATAACAATCAGTTACATCATCAATCAGTTACATCAGTGTAGTAAGATTTAGAAATATTTTTTGGTTCTTCTTTTTGATTGTGATATGGGAAGCAAAATTTTAAACTGAATTTGAATAGAAGTAAGTTGGAGGCGCATGACACGTGTGTATTGCAATCTACATAGCAAAATTTTCCCCCGCTCGCTGCAGGTTTCCTGGAGCTCTTGTACAAATACACTAAAAATGAAAGAAGCATCACGCATGGAAATAAAATTGGCAAACTTTCAAAGCGGCCAGATGTGGAGGCTGAAACGTGTTAAGTTACGTAACTTAGCTAGTGTGTTTGTATGTATGTCGAGTGACATTACATGTACGAAGTTAAGAGATCATGCCAGCCATCACTCCTGTCTGTGAGTTGACCATGCAGAAACATGGTTTATAAAATGTGTCCCCGAAAATGTTCCTTTTTATATGATTACTGATATCTTATTTTCAAATCAAAAATTTATATGCATTGTGATATTTTTTTTAATGTAATAATGATCATTTTAGTTTTACTTATGTGTTATTAGTATTTATAATTTTTTGTTGAATGTACATGAATTATGGTTACTCGAATAAAGGGAAACAATTTTAGAACGCTGAACTATACAAGTCAAAAGTGGCGAGGTAAAATGAGCTGAAAATTTCGTTCAATGTCTAGCGTTACCTAGGCAGCACATCTATTATGAGCTCAACAACACACCATGTGACCCATTATGAGCTCAACAACACACCATGCAACCCATTATGAGCTCAACAACACACCATGTGACCCATTATGAGCTCAACATCACACCATGTGACCCATTATGAGCTCAACAACACACCATGTGACCCATTATGAGGTCAACAACACACCATGCGACCCATTATGAGCTCAAGAACACACCATGTGTTACATCCTCACAAACTGGGGTGGTTGCATAGCATAAATGGTAAAACTTCAACGTTATTTAAATTTATGAAGATAGTGACATATCAAGTAACCAAATGTCATTATGACAGACAGTCAGACAAAACGCAAGGTAATTTCTAAGAAAAACTCCAAAAAACTGTAGTCGGAGAAGCACTACATAACGGTGCTCAAAAATAAAAAACCCAGAACGGTACTCAGAAAAAACTCAGAACGGTGTTCAGAAAAAACAGAGCGGAAAAACATAAAACGGTGCTCATTAAAAAACACAGAACGGTTCTCCGAAAAAAAAACAGAACGGTGCTCTATAAAAACACAGATCGGTGCTCCGCAACAAAAATTAAAAACGGTCCTCAGAAGAGTTTTATTGAGCATTCGTTCAATTAGAATCGAGATGAAGTAATTCTTTTGGATCACACACCTGAGAAAGTTTTACTACAATAGCAGAAGCTCTGTACGATAAAGGAACTTAGAGATTCCATCACTAGCATCGTAAACTCTGCCTCTTAAAAATATGAACAATGAATAAAAAATAAGGAAAATAAATAAAAAAAAATTCCCTATTGATCGGTATAGTAAATTAATAACGCTCATGATAAACAGAAGGAGAAGTATTTCATACAAACATTTAAAAAATCACATACTCCACTTACGTTTTTATTCTAAATTGCTACTGCACTCTATGATGTTTGGAGAGGCTTGCGTCCTCACATTCTTCCTTAAATTTCTTTTCTGGGATTTTTTTCAAATCGTCGTTGTATGTTTCCATTGCATTAATACTAACACCGAAAGAAAACAGTTTTTTTACACTAAAGTTGTGCAACTGGCTTTTAACATTCTTCCTTCACTAACATAGAAAGTTGCGACAATAAAGAGTGTCTTATTATTTCTGTCCATTTTATATGAATTTATTTGCGTACTTTTTGTTGCCCAATATTTGATTATATCATTTAAATTTGATGAATATTGACATCATGGTGACATTAACAGTGCATACATATTAAGAAATTGACTCAAGTATCTCCTATATTTGTGGGTTGCTTCAGTAGTCAATGAACGTTGGCGCTTTTCATTCAATAATTTGAGAACTTAACTGGATGCAATAGTGTCGATAATAATAATAGTAAAAAATATTAATAGTCGATATAATAACATTAATAATAATAATAACAATAACAATAATAATAATTACCTGGAAAATGCTTTTGGTGGTTTGAAATTTGGCAGACTGGAGCCAGCGTGTGATCTGCCAAACGGCAAGCAATTTAGGGTTTGATTAAAATAATGCAAATAAAGCCAAACAACTGGACAGGTAATGAAGATCTTCTCCAAATGGTATAAAATATAATGGTAGGACAAACATTGTAAGCTGCTGAGCTTTCATCCAAAAACTTTGTAATCATCATCGTTGCGGGGATTTTGCAACTATCATATTGAAGGATCATATCCCCAGTACAACAAACATGCAGAGAAGGCAAGCCCAAGACTCTTTTAATAACGGCCTTCTTAATGAAGTTGACTTTAATGACGGCCTTCTTAATGAAATTGACCTTAATGACGGCCTTCTTAATGAAGTTGACCTTAATGACGGCCTTCTTAATGAAGTTGACCTTAATGATGGCCTTCTTAATGAAGCTGACCTTAATGATGGCCTTCTTAATGAATTGACCTTAATGATGGCCTTCTTAATGAAGTTGACCTTAATGATAGTCTTCTTAATGAAGCTGACCTTAATGACTGCCTTTTTATTAAGACCCTCTTAATGATAACCTTAATGAAGGCTTACGTTATGACAGCCTATATAATATTGCCCTCATCATGACGTCTTTCTTTATTACAAAGATGATAATGTTTTCAATAAAGACACTGTTAATTATGACCCTCTTAATTATTCTTACTAAATAAAGACTCTTCAGTTACTACCCTCCTAGTGATAACACTGTTGATGATGGTCTCGTTGATGACAGCCGTGTTGATGATGACCTTGTTGATGATCCCAATTAAGAAACACAAATACATCACAATAAACGAAAAATAAAGTAGACAAATTACTGAACAACAGGCTGTCCTTTACGAGCTCCCCTTTTTCCCCTCCCCCCCTCTGTCCCCTCCCCTCCTCACAAGGGGTGAGTCTCCATCAATACTGCAGGCGCTGCGTCGGCTACAGTATTGAGAAAATACCGCCCCTCTTGACAGGTATTGCTGGTGAGAAGCATGAGGCAAGTGGTGGGATGGAAGGGGTTGAGGTGAAGGTTACGGTTGGGTGGTGGGAGGGTGAGGCTTGAGTGTGACTAGGAGGAAGGGGGGATGAAGCTTTGGGGACGAATTCTGGGGAGGATGGCTGGTAGGTAATGCTGAAGGTGAGTGCAGTCTAGTTGAGAGTTCAGAATGTCGACTGAGGAATAATGTATTGGGATTTCGTACTGGGGAACGAGGGTAGGAGCGAGGGTGAGGGGAGATGTGTGAGGGAGGTATAGAAGGGCTGAGAGGAAGTGAGGGTTGTGAGGTCAGGAATAAGGAGTGAGGGATTACGGTGGCAATTTAGTTGAGCGTTGGGTAATGGTAACGAAAACAAACAATAAGGTATGTATGAAGGAAATAAAAATTAAGCGTTCTACCTAGCAGTACTACATTAACTGAACAGTCTCTTGCTACAAAAAGACGCAAGTTATGAGACCCTTTTATCTCTGTCTTTCATTTCTAGCTACAAAAAAGAAACAATTACGAGACATGTGAGACATAATAAGAGATCACATGAGGTATCAATTAATATTGCATGCGATGTCGTGAGACAGACCAAGTCTCATGATGGCAGCGATGTAAGAGACAATAACGCAGTGTCGTTACAACTGTTGTGCGAGCACGAGCCAGCGTTGAAGTCTCGTAACATAAAGGAATCATAAAACAGATGTACAATCTTTTGAAATGCCTGTGACTGAAGAGATGTACAGTCTCCTCAAGAGAACAATCTTGGTGTAATACCGCAGTACAATCTGCTTTGGTAGTGGTGAATGTCGGTAGGAACAGTCTCACAAGACTGTTGTACAATCTCACAAGACACTAATACAGTGTCACGAGACGGTGGTACAGTTTCTTATGACAGTAGTACAGTCTCGTTAGACAGTAGCAGAAACATAACATAAACATAATCTAAACATAACATCTAAAAGAAGTCACCCACAAAAAAGGCACAGGACAGAGTAATAGTCTCTTCATTCCAGTGAATAACACTGGAGTAGCGACGCTTAATAACCACAACGCAAGCAACGGTTGTACAAAAGTACTGTTTTCCAACATATTATGATTGAACTTCCTATCTCCTGCAACAGAGACTCACGAGACAGCAGTACGTTACCGGTCTCACAAAGTCTCCCGCCAGCGTAATAAGTTTTCCGAGAAGGTCTAAAGCCGGAGAGAATAGATGGGCGACACAGAAAGGATTCTCTGGCACCAAATGGGAGCATTAGTGGATTGCTGGCGCCGGTATGGCAACAAATAGGTAAGAGTTTAAAAAGTGTAGTCGCTTCTCTTATAAGTGTCTGTCTCTGTGCTCGAGGGACGGAAAATACGCTGCGCAGGATTCGAGAGTGTTGTCTTCTGCCCTCACGTTAAATCACTGGATGCATCCTTGATACGTCAACGCTGAATCTGTAAATGCATCCCCACACCTCTATACTGGATCAGTTAACCCAGAGCTGGAATCCTCGAGCTGTATCCGTATATGCATCATTGATGCTCTTACAATGAATCAGTGGAAGTATAATTGATACTATCATCCTGTTTGTAATATTTATCATCGATACTTTACCGTAGATAAGTGGATGAAACCCTGAAGCTTTCACATTGTGATAGAAAATGTTTCCTTACTGTCCTCACGCTGAGGGAGAAAATGTTGCCCACTCACTCTCATGAAGATACGAGTCTTTTATACTCTCCTCAGGTCACTGTGGTCGTGCCTTTTCTGCCCTAATTGACATTTGTCCAGTTCCTTTACAAAGTCGCAATGTGAGAACAAAGAACCTTCTAAATTGGCAGCTGCCATTCTTTTAATTAATTTCTGCCCCGCTGATTCACTTCGATCGCCGTGTATATCTCTAATTCGCTTAATTTACGTTCAAGTTTATACTTGATCGATGTTTTTTACTGAACTGACACACAATACAGAATTGGTTGTTCCTAGAGTGGAGAGATTGTGCGGAAAATCTTATCTAACCTGAATAATTTTTTATCCATATTGCCATAAAATTTTGTCTTCGGTTGGATCTGCTTTGTTCAAAAAATACAAGAATAATTAAAAAATAATTCAGAGTGAAAAAGTACAATCCCAAATTATTGGTGAACGCTTTTTTTCAAAACGAAGCCTAATATTACATATACTAGCGATGATATTGAATTTTACAACAAAGAGAAGTGTTGCTTAAAAATCTTTTTGATCTTCGAGGGGAAACTATTCTTGCTTCATTACGCTCGTGATGTGAGACCTAGTAGTGTCTTGGAGATCGTATGATAGATAAATTTAATAGTTCAGTCCTGCTCGTTCATGATGTTCATATCTACCAACTGTTGCACGTTTTTATTCTAACTATCTTTAAGGTGGTCATGATTCATTGTTAAAATAAAAACTAGGCTATTTATTTATTAATTATCCTAAAAACTAATATCTTCAATGAGTTAAAATTGCAAATAAACTCATTCATGTCGACATCAACAAACATAAGCTAATAAGGCCACATTCACATACTTTTGAAACATAAAAACAATGAATGTGTGGCTGAATAAGTTTAACTGAGCAATTCAATGGTCTCTGGTTGGCAATAGAAATAATATAAAAGCTAAGCCAATAGTTACTTGATTTGTTCTCATTTATGCAAATGTTGAGACAACATAATTTTACTCGATCTGACGAGAAAGGAAGACCCTCGAATCAAAAAATTCAGGTTCTGCATAACACAGCGTTCACGTTTGAAGAATTTCGGGTTCTTTTAGCCCGATTGCATTAGTGAATTCACGGTTTGATGTAAGCAAAAATGTCAAACAGATAGTCTCTAGTTTTAGAATTGTATGACTTATTTCGTTTGCAAAATTAGACTCAATTGACATGGCTTGCATGGGGGAAAAGGTCAGCAATTGAAGCAGGAATTCTTTGATTTCAGGATTGCTTATTTTCCACTCTTAATACAACCCATTCTGAAGGATTAAATGGTCGAATATGTGACATGATTGTTTTTTCATGCATCAATGAAGTTATTTCCAGGATGTAGTTAAAATAAGAACGAAGGTACAACAAAAAGTAAGTTATAACAAGAACTGAGTTACAACAAAGACCGAAAAAATATATAAAGTATAACAATAAGTAAATAAAAGTATATAACAATACACGAAGTAAGTTCGTGTAAAAAGTAAAACATTTTATAACAGGAATCGGTTTGACACAAGAACTTAGCTGAAAAAAATAACGTTATTACAAGAACTATATCTGCATCCATGTATGAACTGCATTGACACCAGAATAAAGATAACAATACGACTAGGGTAACTCAATAGCTCAAGTCACGCAACAACCGCGTTGCATTAAAGATTAATATGTTCTTGAACCAAGTTCATTAAGTAGTTATTACAATTTTGGAGCCCGTGCGTTTTGAAGCTTTTCATTTCGTGTGTTATATGACCTTGATATCTGAGAATGTATTTGATTTTATTTACTGTTACAGACCTTCAACATCGAGTACAGCCTTGCGATGACAGATATGCGTGACCCTCTAAAAAATGACAGTGATAAAATTAGACTATAATCTTAATATCGTAAGAACCTATTTCTACAGTGAGGAAAGTCCTTCACAGAACCTGTTCATGGTGACGATAATTTTTTTGTTATGTATGTCTGTCAATTATAATAGCCTAAGGACAATACGCCGAAGATTTAATTATCTAATGCACCGCCTAAAAGGAGTTGTTAGTCTACGGGGATTGCGCCTGAGATTTAAGTATCTAATGCCCATCATGAAGGGAGTTGTTAGTCTACGGAGATTACGCCTGAGATTTAAGTATGTAATGCGTGTTGCCATAGGCCTCGTCGTGAAATTATAATACATATAACACACGTTACAACGAAAAAAAGTAACAGTATACTGATCCAGCCAAATTACTGGTTTTAAATTTGAAGAACATATTGAAAAATGAAGAATTTCAATAATACCTAAATGCTCATAGATAGATCTCAAAAATATGTATTTTTAAACCTTATTTATTCACGAGGTAAATGAAACACCCTAGTATTTCATAAGTGTGTTTCGTAAAATGTACATTTCTTTTAAATTTTGAAAATTTTATGGCTTTCTTCGAACGTAATATAAAGCCAAAAAATATCCTTATTGATCCAGACACTTGTAAATTTATTTCATGATCAATTTTTGGGTATCTAAAAGTGAGCACTGTCGCTAACTGTCTAAAAAGTTGTTAATTTTGTTCTCATGAAACGGCATCGTTGAGGCTTTCAGCATGAGTTGAATCATATGCAGGTTTGAAAAAGATATGTCATTGTTTACTTCATTGGAGAACATTCTGAGATGTCTTAAGTGACTCTTGAGAATAAGATGAGCCCAAAACTTGTAGACAGGCCTGGTAGAAAGACAGGTTCTGCTTTAAATATATTCAAACAATGACCCAGAAAAAATTCTTACTGATTATGGATTCAGCGCCAGCACTTCTTCCGTCTTTGAACTTTGCTGGTTTTCACTTCCTTCTTTACTTTCCGACAAAAGTTTATCCGTTTCATCAGCATTCCCCTTGATAGTAATGTTTTCCTTGTAATTCTGTGCGCAAAAGTTACCATTCTCTTTTGGATGGATACTCATGCATCTTGCACGTTGGTTTCAGCTCGAATCATTCCTTATTTCAGCATAAATAATATAATACCTTATTTATGTATGCATTTCATTGTTAGATAATATGATTTTTGGATATAAATCTGATATTTCATTCAAGTATCGGCCTTCGAAGTAAAGCAAACAATAAACAAGGTTTTCCCCTTTTTACCCTGCTGAGGAAGAATATAGACCACATTGGGGTTAACGACAGAAATCCCTTGCTCTCACGGGGCCTATGCTAGTTTGCTCTATTTTGCCTCTGCGTTTCCTCAGAAGAACTCCACAGAACGCAATCACCTCA
Organism: Trinorchestia longiramus; assembly: GCA_006783055.1. Classification (NCBI taxonomy): domain Eukaryota; kingdom Metazoa; phylum Arthropoda; class Malacostraca; order Amphipoda; family Talitridae; genus Trinorchestia; species Trinorchestia longiramus. The sequence goes on from VCRD01000762.1 coordinate 20,174, forward strand.
ACGCTGTCGACATGTCCTTGTTTCTGATAGCTCACTTCCATGAACATCTTCCAAATTCGTCCAAGAAGATGAGATTCCATCCAGAGGCGCATTCGCGCAGCCACGGAGATTTCCTCAATTGAATCCCAGCCCATACTGAGCGGTGGATCTTGTCACTGATGCTGATTTGACATGAAAATATTCCCCCCAGGGGAGTTGCAAGAATAGGTCTACTGCCATGTTGTGAGACTAGGGACAAAGTAGGCTTGTACTAAATTTATGAAGGCATACCCAAGTTCTGTGTGTAAAAATATGATTATATGCGGGGCGAAATGAGATCACGTAGTTGACTGCAAGAAAAATTTATGTATGGAAAATTGTGTATGGATCGAATTCTGAAAGTTGGGAACGACAGTGTTATGAGATTATGAAAATAGTAATTTAGATCATTGATGATAAATCCAATGTGTTTCTGTGAAAATGACGCATGACTAGGACTGAAATTTTATAATACGTTGGTATGTGGCGACAAGTAAGTAAGCTATTGAGAAAACTGCCTTTTATTGCAGTTTTAAAATTTGCTTCTGGTAAAGTATCGAAAAAACAAAGTATTGAAGCATTGAAAATGGACATAAAGGGAATTGAATTAGTTATCAGATTCCTACAAAACCAGCAATCTTCAAGGTGTGTAAATTTATTGATGCAGTCAATATAAAGAGTTCCGAAAAAAGAATTCGAGATAAAGATAAAGATAAAAAGATAGATAAAGAGTTCCGAAAAAAATATGCTACGATGGTCAAATGGTTCTATTGCTGATAAAATAAGAGTAAAAAAAACTGCTAATATTTTCTTCATCTAACTTCATTTACATTTTGAAAAAATCCAAGGTTTTAGCTCCAAATTTAAAACATCAGAGTGTGATATCTGTAAACACACAAAAAATACATTGAATAATTTAAACTGAAACTCATATTTTACTCACGTAGCTTCTCTATTGAGTTGTTATTATAATACTTTTAGATGAGATGAGTTCTACAAAGTGTTGAAAAATTATTTGGCCCATATGTAGGTTCAATAAAAGCAAAATGAAATAAAGCGTGAAAAAAGGGTTTTTATTTCCGAGTTATGAATGCAACGTCATTGTATTTTGTTTGGTTAGTTTATTTCAGTTTATGAATTGAACAGGCAAGCATCGTGCTTTTATTCAGACTTAATTAAATTAAACTAGTCAATTGTTCAGTATTGTAACGGTAACTTGAAATAGACATGGCTCTGGCAGAATCGTGGGGCGTATCAGAGTTCATTGTGGTGGTGGTGGTGAGGTTCTTCATGATGTATTTTCTAGAACTGAGGATGATGCATCGATGTGGCTGTGTAATGTATTGGTTTGTTAGTAGAAACAATGCAATGTTCATGTGATGAGGAATGATTGTAGCGTGGCTTACCAATTGTAAAAATATTTATTTTAATGCAAAATAGGAGTTCATCTCGCACTCCCGCATGAATTATAACTAGTTCTTTATAGTCTGTTAATATGTATTCAATAGTCCGAATGTTTTACCGTTTTTTTGATAAATAATCCAAAATATACCAATGATTACAAGTAGAGCCTCCAAAGAATTTTACCCCACATTGGACAACAGCCCACACCTGCCTCTACCTGCCGCTGAGAGGACGCGCAAAGAACCGCTGTGGCTCCACCTTAACTTCTCGTGTCTGGAATCAAATTACGAAAAATTACGATGGTCTCGGCAAACTTGTCTTACTTTTGGTCTGTGGAGGATCTCAGAGGGGATGGGGGGAATGCCAATGGTTTGTGAAGTGTGGCTTGTTGTTGCAGTCTTCATGGCACAGGAATAGAAATTTCAGTTTGTTGCTAAAATTGTTGACACTAACGTAAATATAAGAGGTTTGTGCACGAATTTCTCGTATACTCGTTAAGATGTGGTATGGTTCAGAACATTATAGTCAATGTTTGATAAGGTATGTATGGGATGAAAGGCATGGATAAGGAAATCAACAGGAATAGAAATTTGTCTTGAAATTGAGCGGAGGAGTACGTAAAAGTTGTTCCCAATGGGATGATTAGGCATTGTAAAGCTTAATTCAATATGCTTTGACAAGTATTATGGAGTTAATAAATGGATTTTGAGCTGACTAAATGAAATTTTTGAGGGCGTCGTTTTGAATGGTAAAACGTAGTATGAGGAAGTGAGTTACTGGTGTGGTTCTCCAGTGAATGAGCAGCAATGTTATTGAACGTGTATTTGTGTGATGCAGTCGAGATGCATAATTCAGTCTGCAATTCGAACGACAGTAGAATTATATTTGAGCTGATCCAAGGAGTTTTTCGAGGGCTTAGTGTTAAATGACATAGTGAGGCATGATGTAAGTTGCAATTGTATCACTTGCTTGGCCAGTGTTAATTCAGTGCCCATGGGTTGGCTTGCCAAATCTATTCCTTTACCAACTAATAGACCAGTCGGCGGCTTAGTGTTTGTATTCCAATACAAAACCAGGAAATTAGATGATATATGATGAGTGAATGAATATGAATATATTCATATATGAATGAGTGATATATATATATATATATATATGAGTGATATATGAATGAGTGATATATATCACTCATTTTAACTTTAGTTTGTAGAACTACCGGCAATAGAAGTTGATTAAGTCAATAGGGAAACTTGTATTCTAAATATTGAAATGCTGCTATCTCCAGGACTTGTCTAGGCGTAGAGCAGTACATAATGAGGACCTGTTATGAACATGGTCGTTGATTTGAAGAAATTATGCAATGTTGGTACATTTTCAGTAAAGTTAAATGCATCGTATATGAAACGGAAAGGGACGATACACTCGTATATGGTGTTAATGTAGCGATGACACCGGTGTTGGTATGGTATTTCTGAACTCATTTCCATTAAACCTGAAAAATTTAGTGACCCATGTTTTCACGGGCACCTTTCATTAATATCGTACAACCTACCTTTACCATATGATATGCATTTTGGATCAAATAGTTTCGTTAGAATGTGAAAAATAAGCCTGACTACTTAAATTTGCAGTCTCTCAAACTTCTTGTTAAAGCTCCTCATTCCTGTTCTTCCCTCCCATTTTCAAACTTCATTTCGCTATCCATACTACTCCTCACTGCCCTCATTTCCCCTCTAAGCACCCCTCGTATGCAAGACAAACGTTGACCCCAAGTGTCCATTAGACGAAGGCGTATGTCCAATCCTGCTGGATGTGCAGTCAATGAAAAATAAATAATTGGGCAACGCCACAAGGAAAACTCCTCAAAAAAAGTCTTGCTAATTCAACTGACGATATGTTCGATACATATTCATAATATTTATAAGTCACTCACGCAGTTAAGAGAGGGGAAAGACTACCAAGCATCCACTACTACAGTGAAATTACCATTTTAAAATCAGGAACATTTTTCTTACGTCACAATTTAGGAATAAAAGTCCTCAGAAATAAATTTAAAATATTTAAATCGAATGGTTCGGCCTCTTGCCAGTGAGCAACGACTTTTATTCACTGGCATCACAAACAACAACTCCATCATAACTCCCGACAAAATAACATTCAATATTGCCGCTGTTTTATTTCAAAACAATGACAAATTACTGAAGTTTCAGTGGAGGCCATGGGTCTGTACTGGGTATGACCGACTTTATTTCTCCTCTCTCACAAATTTCCCTCTCTCACCTCACTCCCTCCGTCCCCTCAGAGCTTCTCGCCCTTCACGTGTTTTCTTTCTCCCTTTCACATCCCCTTTCTCCCTTCGTTCGCATTCTTGTACCTGCAAGCAAGTTGCTTTTCGAGATCAAACCAAAACCACAAAAAAATTACCTCGCCTTGTTTACTTTCGATTTTGAGGAGCACAGCTGCTGAGCTTCGAGCGACATTTGTTAAAATTGAACGACCTTAGCCGGCCTATTTGAGGGTAAATGAGGGTGAGTGCAGCAGCAAATGGGGATTGCTTTGCGACTAAACGAGTTTACTCCTACCAGACTTATGGATGAATGATTTTACGGTGATGCACGCGCGCCTCCAAACTATGGCGTACCTGAAAACTTTTTTAACTACAGGGAGTGTGTCGAAGTGTACTGCACATTGCACACATCATTTTAAAGCTCAGTATTAAAAAATATATTTTACAAGTTATTTAATATAAGGCAGTTAATTAGTAAGGTTTTTACCCTAAGGTAATCCATAACAGAGCGCAAAAAAACTCAAAAGTATAGTTTTCATGGTGACTAATTTGTTTGCATCTATTTTGGCTAACCATCATTCTAGAACAAACGCATAATATATTCACACTCATGTTTCAAGTTGATAAAATCCACTGCTTAAGGGGATCATGTCTCCATTCAAGTGGGATGAAAATCTCCTCCTACTTGTGCTGTACATCACGTAGTGACGGCAATCCTCTCGTAGTAGCGACAACATCTCAGGGCTTCTTATTATTTTAGTTGATTTTGCATAGAATTCAAGTTCACTTCCACAGTATCTATTTGCAAATACTGTATTTCATTGCTTCGATTCACAGTAAAATTTATAGATGCCCAACCACATTTGCAAGTTTTGTTTCCATTCGTTTTTTTGTTCCATTTATTTGTTTTTCGCCTTTGTTTTCCATTCCAATTTTTGCTCAGACTTGTTGAAACAATCACCTTGAAAACCAAGCGCGTGAAGCTCACGCAACGATGCCCTGAAGAAATTTCACTAAAATAGAAACCACGAAAAACATTAGTTTTAGAATAATATTTTTTAGATGGAATACATACAATAGACTTTAAATGTCATCATGCTGAGTGGTAGTGGTCTGATGATGAGTAAGGAAAGAATTAATTATTTTTCTAGAATCAGCATGCTCTGCAGTGTGCGACCAAGACACACTGCTTAAAATAAGGCACAAAAAATGTAATTTACCTCAGCGAGCAGAGGGAATGGTCATGGTGCGCGTGAGTGCTCGAGACTCCTTTGAATTAATCACCAGTTTCAAAAGTTGTGTTCATGAGGTAAATTTTGAATTGTCTATTCTTTTCATTTCAAATTTGTTTTGAAGTTATGATGAGAGTGAGTTCTAAAGTTTTGTTTGTTAGTAAAAAGGAACTGTCCCTTATTTTGGTGTATTGAAACTGGGTTTATTAAAGTCTTACTGAGATAAATAATTTGGTGGACATAAATCAGTTGTTAGCCTCAAATTTATTCTTGGTCAAACAAAAATTTACCAAAAACTTAAAGAAAACTTCCATTCCTCTATCATTTTTTAAAACTTCTATCTTAAACACTGTCGCCGGTTTCTAATGTACCAACAGTTCCCTTATATGTCAAGTGAGTTCAAATAATTTAAACTTATGAGATAACTTTATCTCTTCAGTCACGTTATCGAGGAGCTTCGTGCAGATTATGTTGCGTATCGTGGAACACATGAAGGATGAATTGCACAGCCTGAAACAGATAAAAGATTTGTATTGCGATTTTGATAGAAAACATAAGGTGTGTGTCATGCTATGTAACTCTTGCAACACAAGACCACTCTAGAACCTACAACCGCTGACTACATGTGTGCTGCACACACACTGCGCACACATTGTTCCCATAAAACATATGTACTACACACACCACACACATACGGCACACACGCTACACCCATGCAACACACTATATACACCGCGCATACCCCAAACATTCTGCACACAAGCTACGCACACGTAATGCTCATGTTACACACTTCTCACAGTTCACACACGCTCTCATACACTACACTCATCACACTCATACGCTAAACATACACTACAGTCATCACACTCATACACTACACACACACTACACTCATCACACTCATACACTACACACACATCATATTCATCACACTCATACACTACATACACTACACTCATCACACTCATTCACTACACACACATTACACTCATACACTACACACACACATTACACTCATCACACTCATACACTACACACACATTATATTCATCACACTCACAGTACACATACACTAGACACAATACTCATACAGTCCACGCACACTCATTCACCGTAGGAAAAAAAATATACCAAAGTCCAGAGCTGCTGCAGTGTTCACCAAAAGCTCCTTCACGCACGCGAACTGCACGTGATTGTAGCGCACGTCCACCATGTGTGACACGTGACACGCACGTATGATACGTGACACACACGTACTTGTCACGGCGTGACTGCTGTATGTAGCTCATATGTGTGTTTTTGAAATAAATATAGTGTGCACAAGACCAATATTACGGTATTTTTAATTTTTCTCGTTGGAGCATAGAGGACAGAACTACTAAATGTGAGAATGCTCCTGTAAAAAAACTATCTGAATGATAGAATGATGGTCTGCATTGTAATTGTGGTCTATACAGTAAAGATGGTCTGCATTGTAATGATGGTCTAGATGGTTATAATGGTCTACATTGTATGATACTTCATTTAAAAATAAATTGGAGTTTCTTAAACAAATGTCAGCCTGTGTTCATTGTGTGAGAGGCTTCTGTCAATTTTGCTGTAATGAACATTGAGTTCATTTGATCGCGTGACTTCAGTAAAACACTGAACTACTTCTATTTTCATCTCTATCAATCAAACGACCGTCTAGAATACTGTACACGAAACGGCTGCAGCACTAATTTAAAGGAAAAATCAAGAGTATTTTACCAGTATTGTAATCATTGATTGTGTTGTTGTTACTAATGATATTATCATTACTATACAATACATATGTTATACAGTAATTGACGTTCTGGAGATGGCGTGGACGAATATGTGGCTTGCACGTGCACGCATGCGTACGATATATACTGGGTGTGCATTCGAATAACATCTTCAAGATATTGTATGATATATGCTGAAGATAACATATAACATGTTCAGGATAACAAATAACATCTTCAAGGTAACATATAACATTTCCATGGGAAATAACAACATAAAAATATCATATAACATCTTCAAAAAATTATATAATATCTTCAAGATAGCAAACACCATCTTCAAGATAATTTTTATCGCAAGTGATGCAGTAGTTGCACTTTGAAAAACGCACGGGAATTTGACGCAATAATTAAGTGGAGAAAAACCTTCCTTGCACGACCAGTGTTCAATTCATGTGCTATCTTTCTTATGACCAACCTTCTTGTCCGCTCAGCAGTTCAGTTCTTCTTTAAAAGTTTAATCTGTGAAGATAAAAAGTTGTAGTTAATGAAGTTTCTGACGTCGAAAATTAAGAACATCATGCACAATGCAGAGTTGTATTTGAAGGCCAGTAGTCGTAAAATCGCGTTCTTTTCTGTTTACAGCGCACTCCCGCTCATCAAGACGTCCAAGTCATTGACGTGTTGAAATCTGAGTATTTCTACTTTAACACGTAAAGTTCGAAGTGACCCACCGGTGGGTCACTCAGGTAAGGTTCTGTAATTTTTTCAAAGCTTTCTAGTGACTGTATGTACGAAGTAAAGATTTGCACCGGCTAGGCAACCGCACTTAACATGTTAAGGACAGTAACGCGTGTAACAACGACGCGCAAACTTGTGAGTACCTGTGATTTTTCACCAGTATATTCATTCAACACCAGAATTATTACTTTTAACAAGAATACATTGTTATCATCCGTCGTTTAATTGTTCACCAAACTGATACCTGCAGCGTCTGCTCAAGTCGTCCGTGAATTTTTTTAAACATGTCGAAGCATTCTTCTGTTGTCCTCTCCTCGTACAGAAATGGCGATTTCGCTATCATTTTACCACGCATATGATAACTTTGCATCAGCCCACCAACTGCTACGAATGCCACCTTGGACTCCCCTTAATTACTTGACAAAAATGATATGGAAAACATGAGAGCTCATTTAGAAGCACTGCTATCGAACAGCACGTTTGTTAACGTTCATTTGTAGTCTCATTACCACATATATGAATAAATTGTTCTTAGTACGATGAACGCTATACGAATAAAACTTCCATTATTGATTTTGCAGTTTCATTACCTCATCTATGAATAAATTATTCTTAGTACAATGAAAGCTATAAGTACAAAACTTCCATTATTGGCTTTAAGTAGGGTAGTGAAGAAGGTAATCGACATCGTCAGGCAGCTGCACTGCAGGGCAGCGTTCGATTATTCAGCACTGCATAGTTGCTGGTAACATTCTTGTTCAGACACACAAACCAAATAGGTACAAAAATTCCAGGGGATTATTTTAGTTCCCAGTACGTTTATTCTGTACCTATCATTCATTTATTTGTAATTCCAAAAATACTCTAGTATTTGGGTTCCTGTATAGAAGCTAAATTTGTGATATTTGCTATTTTTTGAACATTTTATGCACGATAGTGATAGCTTACACACGAAATTTATTGATGCAAAAATATTGAACAAATTTTTAGCCATGAAATATGAGCTTCACCTATTTTTCTAACATGTAGGTGGCTTATTGATTGAGCTTTTGAAATAATACAATGCATACTCACGTCTATGCAGCTAAAAGATACATGTGCTTACGTGATTGATTTATTTTGGGAAATAGATTTCCTTATTTGTTCGTTAAGGTTACGCATTGGTTTTAAATTGGTCGGTGGTTAGCTTGCGTTATAGTTTGGCGTGGGGTTAGGTTCAAATTCCACTCAGTTTTTGGTATAAATCAGGGGACAAGAACTAGGAGAAACGTTAGGAATAGAAGTAAGACGGGTTGGAGTTCAACAGAAAGTTGAGGCAGATTAGCTTGCGTGCAGACCTTCTATCTTAAACATGCAGGGCTTAAGACTAAACCATTGAAAGAACACTGAATTTATTTCAAACTCCATTCATCAGTCATCGTTGATATTGTTTATCTTTAATGGTTCTCCTGTGAATAAATGAATTATTTACTAGTATCATGGTGCCGATGTTCACAGGCTCAAGAAGATTATCAGGGCTCATACAGTTTTCATAAAGACCTCGAATAAGTGTCCTGTCTCAGTCAGCACTAATTGAAATAATTATCATTGCTTACATCAGAAAGTGAGGTATGAGTTATGAATATTCAAAGTGTGATAATCAGCCTCGTGTGGTAACCCATGCTTCAACCGACATGTACATATATAAATGTTCCCACACTCGTGGCATGCGTATAACATCATACAGTGTTTTATGAAACTTTTAACTCAGAAAAATATGAATACCTTAATTTTGCAATTTTTTGTTTCAAGTATAATATTGGTTCTTTATTTTTACAGCCAAATGTAATGAAATATCATCCCTGACTATGTGCTTGCATACACAACGACTGAATGGCTGTCTTGCCAGACACTCGCCTCAAAATAAGTTTTTTGGGACACATATACAATTGATACCATGAATTTAAATTTGTTAAGAAAATTGCAATTATTTTACGTACGAGTTCTTGCGAATAAACTAAAGATGTTCAAAGTTACGTACCATCTATGACAGGGTTTTGTCGCTCAATTACAACTATCTATATGGCGGGAATTTTTTTAGATATCTTCTGCAATTTCCAAAGTACTCGAAGGCTTAGCGCCGTCATTCTGTCCATTGTAAAAAGTCATATAAGATCAGAACTACCTGAGGCAAATTTTTTCTGAAACGGCGAAATTCTCGTTCCAAGATTAGGCCCTTGAGCGTCCGCAAGATTAGAACGTTCAGATTCAGATATTTCATCTTAGAACGACTTTCCTACCACCCAGCCTATTCAATCTGAACTGAAGAATAGTCTTTGTTATACATTACGCACAAGTAGAATAATTATATGTACATTCTATCAAGGATTATTTTTGTCGCTAGAATACTTGGCTACACTTTAAGGTAAAATATTTTTCTCGGAAAATATTCGTTAATATGGCATCAACATTTTTTCGACCTTAAAATATTCATGGATGGAACAAAAAATTCTAAAATATCTTCTTTTGTCTTCACTAATGTTAGTTTCCTGCACGCTCGAGCTACATATGCAGTAAAAGTGTACCAGAATTTCTCAACAACTCAAAATCTGCAATCGGAGAGAGCAATGGAAAAGAGTCTCAACAATGTTTTGTAAAATTAAGAATTTCTACTTTCTTATTATTTGCTAATTCCCCTTTTTCTTTTGCAGACGTGAACCGCTGGAATGCGAAGAGAATGGCCTGACTTCAGTCCTTTACATCTCATCAGACCATCAACAATTGACGACAACTCTAGGATTGAAACAGAGCCATCGCAGCACAACATAAAACCCAAAGCAACGTAACCCTGAACAGGAGCAAGAAATTTTACTTGAGCAAACGTTACCACAACTTCACCTCTTTCCAGCAGCTCTAGTTTGATTTGTTAGGCGTGTTCGGCTGGCTGTGCGGCTCTAAAACAACGTCGAGCTGCTACTACTACAACTTCACGTGTCTGCGCTTCACTGCAGTGGCTCCTACGACCTCGACTCAAACTACGAAACTGTTTCTGTTTTTTTACGTTGGGTCAATGTGAAGTACCGTAGCCGGTGCGCAATATTTTGATTTAAATATGTACCACGCAACTTTCAATTCATCAATACATGATCACTACTTTAAATTTTAAGTTTGGGTTGAGTTTTCACACAGATCATTTTGGAAAGGAATTCCATGTCAATAAATTTATGTGAAAGTTTGTTTTAAGACATTTTTTGTTCACATTGAATTGACCTGAAAAAGTTCAGCTGTGACGGTGTTTCACATACTAGCATGTGGCTGAGTTATCTGCTGCCTACGGCATAAAGTGAGCTCATACTTTTAATTTCTATCATTGCTCATCCATTTTCAATAAATTTCCATTTTTTAGAGATTGACTAACTTATACAGCTCTTAATTTTGAAAAAAGTGTTATGACTGTTCAAACAGTCTTTCTTCTGGTGAATTAATCTACGTTGATAATCACTTGAAGATTACACCTAAAAATTTAATTAATTCAACCATGCTTTCGAAAACTTGGCCAGTGACCAAATGGGAAAGACGATATATCAGATAAAATACACTCATCGTAATGCCCAACCCAACCCATGACTCTCAAAATAGTGATCTTAGTTCACCAGACCCTCTACTGAACACCAACTCCTCCCTGGACGTGGCTCCGTTCAAAAGTCTACGGGAGCTGAACGCCACAGCTAATTTCCTGCGGCGGGGAAACCATTTGCCGAGATTACTTCCTAGAGAACACTACTTTCCCCCAACGAGATTCATGGAGGCGAATAATTCGACCACTCGTACGGTGCTAGCGGACACAATTTTGTTTTCATCTGGTGTTTCTCCCTCCCCTAGCCCAATTTCCTACACCCCTTTTGATAATGATACGATTCCATTTCTAATGGATAGCTCTCCGATAAATGGTACTTATCCTCCTGCTGATTTTAACGATACGAATACTATTTTACCTCCTCTCGAGATTTGGCAGACTGTTGCTGTCGCTATTTTTTGCAGTCTCAGCATCATTTTGACCGTGAGTGGCAATATTCTCGTAATTTTGAGCTTTATCGTTGAAAGAGCTATTCGGCAGCCCTCAAATTACTTCATCGCATCTCTTGCAGTGACTGACCTACTTATTGGTTCCGTATCTATGCCCTTCTATACAGTGTACGTCCTCATGCAAGAGTGGACTTTAGGTCCCGTGCTCTGCGACTTATGGTTGTCGGTGGACTACACAGTGTGTTTAGTGTCGCAGTATACTGTTCTGCTCATCACCATCGACAGGTTCTGTTCTGTCAAGATTGCTGCCAAGTATCGAACATGGAGAACAAGAAGAAAGGTGCTTATTATGGTAGCCATTACCTGGATCATTCCAGCCTTGCTGTTTTTTACGAGCATTTTTGGCTGGGAACATTTTGTCGGCAAAAGAATGTTAAAGGAGCATGAATGTGAGGTTCAGTTTCTAAGAGATCCAGTATTTAATACAGCATTGATAGTTACCTATTACTGGGTGACCCTCGTTGTACTGATTATTCTGTATGCCGGTATATACAAAACTGCGTATGACATGCAAAAAAAGTCGGAAGCAAAACACAGGAAGATGCAAACTCTTGTAGCTTTGAGTGCAGGAGGAATGGCAGGTATGGCGGGCAGGACTGCTGGTTTCGGTGTTGCTAAGAACCAGGCCACTCCTCGTGAAAATCCTTTGATGATTTCGACGATGATGCATCATGCCAACAACAAAGCAGAAGATGGTGAGAGACAGCAGAAAGAGAGCTCATCTTCCAAAGGAACAGCTACCAAAACTGCTTCATCTGGGAACAACAACAAAACTGACGAGGCTTCAATATCGTGTGTTAAAAAAGATGTAGAACGCTCTGACCGTTCAAGTAGTCCAACATTTGACTCAGATGAAGACAGTAATCAATTTTCAGCTATTCAAGCAAAACCCAGCACCAGAGAAACCAAAGAAGCAAGGGACACTTGTACTGGGCGGAGGACAGCTTCTATGTTGGCCGAAGCTTTACCTAAAATTCCTGAACAAGGAGTCTTAGAAACGAAAAAGTCAAGTTCAGGAGTTCCCCCTCCAGTTCCACCGAGAAATTTTTTCGGAAAGAAGGGTGCTGGTAAAAAGCCAACTCCTGTGCTAGTCAATGAACCTATATCGCCGGTGGGAGAAAATCCTCTGAAAAAGCTGAGTGACACCGAAACTAGTCGAATAATTTTGACTGACAATACTAAAAATGAATTGTCGATTTCTTCCCCTCCCAAAAACTTACCTTTAAGCGAAGTAGTAGCTATAGTTCCAATAGCCTCTTCCACGCCGACGGACCAGACATGTCCATCTGTATCTCCGTGGTCGGCAACTTCGTCGTCTGCTGAGAAAGCAGAAGATGCCACTGGTCCTAAAAGCTCCGCTAGTGCCCCTACATCACACACGTCTTCCTGCCTCAATCTCGCCCATCCTGTAGCATTCGATGTATTAACAGGGCTCGATTCAGGCAAACTTAACTTTATGGATCAGTCGTCAGTATTGTCCTCCGATTCTCGCAGGGTGTCTGTGCATTCGGCGGGGTCTGAAATGTCTGCTCGGACAGCATGTAGTGAGACTTCAGAGAAGTCTAAAGTGTCAAGGAACTCTTTAGATCTTTGTGAAGAAGATAGAAAAAGCTCTAATGCTGTAGAAAAATCTAATAGCTTTGATTCTCTATGTCGTAGTTTAAGTGGAGTTTCCAATATCAAGTTCCGAAGAAACAGTAAACGTGATAGTATAGAAGCTTTAAATGATAAACAGAATAGCAAACTGAATGTAGATGGAGAACGAAAACACAGCAACTCTTTACCCGTCACACCAACACCCATCACGAGCACACCCATCCTTAGTAGTGCTAGATGTCTCCTTAAAAGAGCAAACAAGATCCACTTTAATTCTGAAGACGAAGATCTTGACTTGAGTTTGGATGACGGAGATGACACTGATGAATTAGGGGGTCGAGAGTCTTCCGAACATTCAACAGATGTTGTAGTCACATCAATCATTCACACATGCACGGCGGTTACTAAAATAGGAGACGGTGACTCACCCAATTCTCAGATAAAGTTACCTCCCCTAGTTCATCATCAACCTGGTTCCCTGCCGACCGGTGGAGCTTCAACCGACAGTACAAGCAGTCATTCAAACACAAGTTTCAGTACCACTGGACAGTATCTGCAAACTGACTACAACTCAACGAAACCCAACGCTGAGAACAGTGAACAAAAAGGGTCAGGCTCGATGATGGCATCGGCCTTAAATCAGCTGATTACCACCCACAATGTCCATTCCAATAAAACAAAAACGAGTGTTGCTAGAGCTGAATCATCTTCTATTGGGGATAAAGAACAAAGTTCTGTCATGTGCCGACAAGGGACTTCGGAGGCCCAAAGCTCATTCAGAAGTTCCCTCAAAGACTCGAAGAAAAGCATCGCCAATTCTATCAGGAGTTTGAAGAAGAAAAAGAAGAAGGACGCTCATATAAGGCATCGGTCTAAGTCCGAAAACAGAGCCAACAAAGCTCTGAGGACCATATCTGTCATCCTTGGATGCTTCGTGGCTTGCTGGACGCCGTATCACATAATCGCCATAGCTGAGAGTTGGTGCAACTGTACAAATATTCATCTGTTCATGTTTGCTTATTTCCTCTGTTATGCAAACAGTCCTTTAAACCCGTTTTGTTACGCCCTTGCAAATCATCAGTTTAAGAAAACCTTCACTAGAATACTCAATGGAGACCTGCACTACACCTGAATGATGGTAATTAGATGCGTAAGTTTCATTTCCTCAATTCGGGCTGATAATTATAAATATTATGCATTGGACCGTTCTTTTCTCCAAAAAATTAATACTCAAATGTTGTTGACCTGTCATTCAGATTTTTCGCTCATTAATTTGCGAGTGAAAATTTTCTTCTGTGGGAAACGCATTTAAACTTTGAGTCACGTGTGTCGGCACTGTGTGGGCACCCTAACTCTAAAACTTGTTCAACGCACCAGTTTAAATAAACACATTGATTATCCCACTTTAAACCCATAATTTAACTATGCAAAATATTTTAGCATATATTTTTAATGTTCTGCGGAAAGGTTTATTCGGGAAGTCAAGAAAGCTCAAGTATATTATCGAGTTGCAGAGAATGCCAATATGAAATAGAGTTTGAAGCTGGCTTGCATTTCAGTAGTATAAGAAATTCCGTTGATTCAAATACCTGGCAGTGATGTTCATTGAGGCCGGTAACGATGGAAAACACTCACAATTTCCATATGAATCAATCTTATGTATCTCTCCCTAGATGGCATCAGCGTGCAACATCAATATCTATAGTTAAGTTCTAGCTCTCCTTGCCCGTAACAAAGTATAGTGTGTAAGAATCAACATACTTCCAATTGACTGTGCTTTTTGTAATATAGATGACATGCGTAATGTTTGGTAGTTCATTTTGTAACATAGGTGACGTACGTAATGCTTAGTAGATGACTTTGTAATATAGATGACGTACGTAATGCTTAGTAGACGACTTTGTAACATAGGTGACGAACGTAGATGACTTTGTAATATAGGTGATGTACGCAATGCCTAGTGGATGATCTTGTAATTTAGGTAACGTACGTAATGCTTAGTAGATGAATTTGTAGCCTAGGTTATCCCGTGCTTGATAGCATTAGTTACTGTAACATTCGGTACGAGATTATTAATATATATATACTGTACATGCATTATCCTTATGTATGATATTATACTATGTAATACTAACGTTGATGTTCGATATTCATGTTTAATTTTCGATGTTGCTCTGTTCAGAATGTATGTTCAAAAATAACATATTTTGGTGATACTAGTTTTAATAAATTATCTGGAAAAATTGAAGATATTTATCGGTAGTTTGACATAGGGAATAAGTATTAAATGAAACTGAGTTTTAGACTTCAGATGCAAAAGTACTGCATGAATTGGATTTCTAATTTTGAAGCAGTATGCATAATTCCTACCCTGGTAAACCCAAACAGATGGTTTTGTTCATAGATTGTTTTTTCTCTGAGAAACTAATTAGATAACAGACGGTAAACAATGTATTCGAAATTGCCCAACAATAAGAAGCCCATGATATCATTTTATGAGGATATTGCAGGCATTTGTAGAGTATTAGTACTAAATTTCCGGCATTTCTAAAGAAGCCTTTCTATAACACTTTATTCACGTAAATTTTGTTAATTCCTTGTCAGAAAATTTTTACCCCAAGTGGTGATTTTATACCAAAAATAAGATATAAAGTTGTTAGCAGTATTGATCTTCAGTGATGAGATTTGAAAATTATCTCAGTAACTGTTGGTTTAAAACCCAATTAATTTGTTAGCCAGGGTATTCCTGCTTTTCTTATTAGATAAAGAGCTAGACCCGGCCATGAGGAGAGCAAGTCGATGTCTGTTTGATCGCCCTCTGTTTCAGGACCTGCCATTGGCTGTTCAGTTCGAACTCAGCGCTTCTGTCTATTGACTATCAATGTTTCTATCTCAATTGGTTCGTTGACTAATTGAAGATACGAAAGAGGTGACGAAGTTGTCAATTCTGGTTACGTACCCTTGCTAAATTGCTGAATATTTTGTATTTGGTGCATCAGAACTATGCGTCCTGTGGTTGTTTGTGATGCCAGTCAGCATCTATATTTTCTGTTACCTCATGATTGTTTTGTGAGTCATCAAGAGACCTAGTATCGGCTAGTATGTCACAGGCTCCCTGTTTCCACGCCAGGGTTGGTTACTGAGTAACAAGTGACCTATAATAGATCTTCAACTCCTTAAAATCTAGCTCAAACTTCCCTGTTGTATTGCATCTTAAAAACCAGTAACTTGCAGAAAATCTAAGTTTAT
Organism: Trinorchestia longiramus; assembly: GCA_006783055.1. Taxonomy (NCBI): domain Eukaryota; kingdom Metazoa; phylum Arthropoda; class Malacostraca; order Amphipoda; family Talitridae; genus Trinorchestia; species Trinorchestia longiramus. The sequence continues at coordinate 36,514 of VCRD01000762.1, forward strand.
GCTGGTGAGTTCTCCTAAGTGAAGTCATATTTCTAACTTGATTGGTCAGTTCTTAATTACGTGCTGAATTCTAATTGGCTGCTCCTGCGAGGGCAGTCACTTGAGCCCGGCAGCATCCGACGACCGCTCTCCTCACGTCCGCTTTCAAGACAACAGTTTGTTGGCATTACAAAGTTAATGTTACGTATATGAAGCATAAACACGTTGTTTTAATTCTAAAAGAATATGAAGTAGTTGGTTTATTTGTTGCATACAGGTTATTGTTTCGATTATTGCTGTGATGTTTGGATTTTAAATTTAAAACGGTTCACTCTGTTAGCTGAACACGAATGAATTTCTTACAAAACTAGTTTACACTGTCGTGTAAACTTTTGTGTATTGCTCACTCTTCAAAAGGAAATTTCGTTGGTATAAATACATTCTCTTCCAGTCGTCTCCCCAATGAAATAAGACGAAAATTGTAATTCGCTTCCACTCAAAAGTATCCATTTATTTTTCTGTAACTTACAGTACCGTTTTGTCTAGATTTACTGATAACTTTTAGCACTACATAAACCACAGTTGTGTTACCTCTACTCACACTTGTATTACGAGCACCAATACAAGAATGGGCCAAACGGCTCGTTTCTATTGCCCTATTCTATTCTATTCAGCTTAGTTTTACGCACACTCACAATTCCTGTGAATGAATGCACTTTTCACACTTCTTTCTGTATCAAATGCTGTTTAAAGTGGATCTCAACATCTCTAACGGTTGAAGTAAGCTTCAAGAAAATTAATCAATATTTTGTAAAATATTTCGAACTATTTTATGTAAGTTCAGTTTCATAAAGAATGACTCGACACAGTGCTGCCAATAACTATTTTTTGGAATGAATTGTTGCCGAGCAGCTCTAGAAATTTCTTTATATTCATATTTAACTCTTTGAACGTAATTAATTCTAAGTTTAATTTAACTAATGAATTTTACAGAAGGAAAATAATATTAGCTTATATTGAAGAATATGAGCAGTATCAGTATAAACCAAATTTTTCTTTGGTTTTTAAGTTTCAGGTCTAGGAGCACAAAATGTTTATAGATATAGCACAAAGAGCTGGTTGTCTAGCTAGAATATAAAGAACATGTTTTACCTACATCATCAAGCATGCTACCTTAGACCCTTAAAGTCCTACCTTTTTTCTCAGAGGAATTATGTAGGTATAAAGTTGTAGTTTTGTTCAGTATCTGTTCCCTGGTGACTCCACCGCATCTCGAACTCGGTCCTGGAAGAGATTACGTAGCCATAATATGGGTAAATTTAACCCGCACGTTATTATAAAGCTATGTTGTATTGATGAAAAAGCTTACAAATATCAGCATATTAATAAAAAATACGTTCCACGCTGCAAAATGGTGAAAAGTGTACCCATTTTTGTGCTCTGCTAAAAACAAGGTAAATAATGGTAGCAGATGGGCATTTAACGTTCATTTTATCTTTGGCTGCTATTAAATGCCAATTGCTGCCGAATGGGCCATGAGGTGCAGTTATATAACGGTTTAAACCAATGAAATTCGGTTGTAAAACGGTTTAAACCAATGAGATTCAGTTTTAAAACGGTTTAAACCAATGAGGTTCGGTTGTATAACGGTTTAAAGCAATGAGGCTCGGTTGCATAACAGGTGAAGCCAATGAGGTTTGGTTGTATAACGGTTTAAACCAATGAGGTTCAGTTGTATAACGGTTTAAACCAATGAGGTTCGATTGTATAACGATTTAAACCAATGAGGTTCGGTTGTACAACGGTTTAGACTGATGAGGTGCTGTTGTATAACGGTTTGAAGTTCAGACCAATGAGGTGTGGTTGTATAATGGTTTTGAATGAGATGCGGTTGTACAACGATTCAAACCCAGGCACGGACTTGTGTGTGCCCGTTAGCCAAGTTTTGCAATGCAAATCGGCACTCGGATTGCCTATTTGCTGGAAATAAAAAATTGACAGTCCAAACATTATTTTCCTCAATATCATCATTGAGTATTGAGTACTCATGCCTTTGATATAAACCGTATACGTTGAGTACAGGTGTGTACTAGGTACACATCGTGCACTACGTATACAGTAAACACGGTGGTATGTACTAGATGTAACTATCATTGCTACGTACATAGTCCAGTGCAGGAAGAATGAGTTATGAGTTGAAGATAGCCATAGATGCGTGGACATTTTGATTCATACATGAAACTTGTATGATTGCACAATGTTTGTTAACGTTTAAAGTACCCTTTGTTTTCTATAAACTTCATCGACTTTGAGCGAAGCTTCCACATATCAGAGACATCACGAGAGACAAAGAGCTTCATTTTTTCCCGTTTTTCCTCCTGTTCCATAGATCTGTGCTCGCTATGGCAGAGGTCGCCTTTTGAACTGTTGGTTTCATGAGCGAAAAAAAGCTTCTAGAGCAGGATAATAATATTTTAATAATAATAATGATACTTATAATAAAAATGATTATGCTTATATTAATGACGATAATATTTATAGTGATAATATCAATATGATAAACTTATTGATTGCGGAAATGTAGGACTACACCTACGTATGAAAATGAACTTAGTTGATATTGCAATGAACGACAGACGGAGAGTGAGGGTTGCTTAATTCAAGCCGTTTTAATTGTAACTTTAAGTCTATTATTTGTTTCCATCCGAGCTATGAAAATACCGAGTAAGGTTCCAAAAATTAGTTTTTAAGCGAGGATTCAATTTCTATATGTATAATAGAGCGAATTTACGAACTTTGTCTTAATATTTTGTCTCACTCAAAGACTTTGAAATTGTTAGAAGTGCTATGTAGGCGTAAGCTTAAAATTAAGGAGTAATACCTGTACCTAGATACTTCTATTAGGTACTAATAGGTACTATTTTATTAGACCTCCTTTAACTCTTGTGTATAAGACATTCAGTCCGACGTATATGCATTCAGATACTTTTTGAGCTTCGATGACCTGTCCTTTGTGCACCGTGTCTATCCCAGTCCATGCCCTTCATGTGCTCTATTTATTGTTATCTCATGCTCTATTTATTGTTATCTTCTGCTTTATATATTGTTATCCTGTGCTCTATTTATTGTTATATTGTGCTCCATTCATTTCCATATTTTGCTATATTTATTGTTATCTTATACTCTATTTATCACTATCTCCTCCTCTATTAATGGTTATCATGTGCTCTATTTATTGAAATCTTGTACTCTTTTTACTGCTATCTTGTGCTCTATTTATGTCTTTTGCACTTTGTTTATTGCCATCTTATACTCCATATTGTATCAATATTGTATTGTATTGTATTGTATTTATTTATTGTCGTATCGTACTTCATGTTCTTTTATCGTGTGCTCTATTTATTATTATCGTATGCTTAATTAATTGCTATTTTGTGCTCGATTTGTTGCTGTCACATGCTCAATTTATTGTTATCGTGGGCACAATTTATTGCCATCTTGTGCTCTATTTATTGCCATATTATACTTCATTTTTTGCTATCGTTTACTTATTTATTGTCATCTTTTGCTTCATGCATTATATTTTTATGCACTTTCACTGCACATCTTGTATTTGTATTACCAACGTGTATATTAGTTATTGCTAACTTGTACTTCATTTATTGCATCCCAGAAACCAATCAATGACTTAAGTATGTGAAATAAGGGATGATGAGTCGTCTATTGTTGACAAGCACATTTCGATTGTCAACATTTTTCCACCAGTAAACACATAGTAAGACACACAATAAGACACATAACAATACACACTATAAGACACGTAATAAGACACAAATTACGACAAAGTTCAAAAGTTCTTTCTATAGTATTCCATGTTCATTTTCATGATGATGCCCATTTTCAATTGTCGTGAGTACCTAAAAAGTGAAATTTTAATATTTATTTAAAAATGTATAAATACCTCGCTTATATCTTGATTGAAAGCATTTTAAGATTCAGTATAAAATTTAATGCTTAAAATGTGAACATCAAACTCTTAAAATTAATTTTTCGTTAATAACTCGCCGTACAATAATATCGTAAATAGTTATAATGTCACAGTCGATAGCTCATGCACCATCTACTGGTATGTCACATAATTTATGTAAACCCCAAGCATAGCTGCACAAGCTAGAATTGTCATTTCACAATCGACACAAATCTTACAATTTTACAAATTATGATTCGTTAATTTAATCCTAGTGTGATTCAAAAACTAATGATCAGCTAACCATCACATCTTCAACTCACCTCAATATTATGTAGTACTTATATATTTTCTTTGTTTTTTCAAAAAAAATTAAATATGTTTCTCCTGCATTCTAAATTCAAAAGGGACAAAACTTTTCAAATGAATATAGCTGAGAATTATGTGAAAAATATTTAAGTTTGATTCTGAAAATGGCAGTTAGAGACAAAAACTTTTCAGGATATTTTTGAGGCGTAAGCTAGTAACTTGTAATTTAAATTTAATTTGTGATTTCATAAGTTATGAGTGATTCCTGCAAGCATAAAATTTTACATTTGTATACAACATTGCCTTCATTTCCGTGCACTTCAAATGAAAAATAAAATTTTATTCATTTTTTGTGTTTAGTCAAACATCTGATGGGGCTCGGGGCTCTCAGGTGCAGCCTAGGGCGTGTGACTGTCAAAGTTTGAGACACAATGTTCTTCATTTCAGCCAATGATTAATTTATTTCTGTATTAAACTCCTTGATTTAAGGGAAAGTTCTAAAGAGTAAACGTTAAAGATTTTTATATACAGTTTATGAAAATAATTTTAATATATCTAAAATTTTGTCAACAAGTCGGACTTTTTCTTATTTACAACACAATTAAAGTTCAAATGTGATGAGTGACTCGTAAGAATATTCAAAACCAAGAAAACTTTTATATCTGTCAATTGTTATATCTTATATCTGTTAAGTTCATAAAAATTCTCATTTTTTTGAGTATTGACGTCACCGTTGATGAGCAGTAAACACCATTAATAAATCTCTATTTGAACATTTTGCAAGCTGAGTTAATGCTACTGGAGGGGAAAGTAATCTATCAAATAATGAAAGGCGAGCAAAAAATAGGACAAATCGGCAGGATGTCCTACACAAACTTATTTTAAAACAACTTCTCGTCTTCTAGTATGAAGTCACCATTGAAGACCGTAGTGATAGATCGCAGCACATAAAAACAGGTATTATCAATACTTGGCAATTAATTAAAAAACGTTATTACTGCTATCTACATGCCTCTTTCAATTTATAATTAATTAAAGAAACGCTTGAGTTTATATTGTTAATTTGATATAGATAATGAGGTTCATTTCTTGAAAATGTAGACTACAAGTTTTTTCTACTAATATTGAAATTTCGATGTAATTTATTTACATGAGTAGCATTATTATAATGTGGGAACTAAATAAATTTATCTACATCATGTGTATACACAAGATACAAAAGATGAGCGTTCTTTCTTTGGGTTGATAAAATGAAATTAAACTCTAACGAAATAATAGCCAAAAATTCACTCAAATTCGAAAATGAAGTAAAATTACTTCCTATAAGCTATCGTAGGAGGGAAGTAACTAATGCTGCAAACTGTAGTAGATGGGAAGTAACTAATGCTGCAAACTGTAGTAGATCGGAAGTAACTAATGCTGCAAACTGTAGTAGATGGGAAAGAACTGACTATTTTCAAAGTAGCACCAAAATGAACTAATTTTACCCAGGTATCAAGGCAAACAATTGACAAAATAATCAAGAACGAGCAAGAAAGGAATGAACGGAATGTGCCGCAGAACATCAGGGATGCAAAGGAACTGAAAAGTCCATTCGCGATGTTACATAAAAGAGATTCCTGAAAAAGCAGCATCGTCTGGTGACCAGTAGACTACTGCTCTGTAAGTCTGCAGAGTTTACAGACCTGTGAGAAGATTTATAAACTGATGAAAAGGCAAGAGAATCTCAGTGTCTTGAGTAGCACATTCATGATGCAGTGTTTTCCCAATAATTTCTTAGTATTTAATGTGATTTATAATGGGATGTTGGATGAAATGATTTGTCATTGTGGTGTGAGTATTATTGTAGTAAAGTAGTTCATTTAATTAAACTACATTCATTCGTAATACTTTTTATCCGGCCAGAAACATAGCTGGTATGAAAATTTACTCATACAAGGTATCTCAAAAAAAATGTACTCACTCTTTGACAGTTCACAAGAGGGAGATTAGACTATGGGAAGAATATTAAAAATATTTTCTAGCACTTTTGATATTTTTTAGTTTTTTGTTATTTTCTTAAATTTAACTCTTAAAAATTTAACCATTTAATTTAAATATTTAATTTATAACTAAAATGTAACGCATTTCGTGCATACATGATAATAAATGTTACTGTCATGTATATATTGACCAACAACATTTTGGTTTGTCTCTACATTACATAAATGAAAATCTTCCTCAGAGAAGCACATTTGCTCCTTGTAACAGGTCGGTCAAATGGTCTTCTCTCCATCATGTCCGTGTTCACGTCAGCCCTTGTCCTTGTCTCGCTACAAAAAACATGTGTTTTGTCCCTATCTGAAGATAATAATATTACAAATATATTATCCTTGAATTGAGCTTTATTTTTTTCCCTCATGAAATAGTACACTGCGTCAGAAACATAGGCCAATTGAACTGAAGCACAGAAGACAGACTAGTGTCTCTGATCAAAAAGGTCATAGTGATAATAACAGTCGTTCACGCTCTTTTTTGAACTTCAGAACAGGAATTTCGTGATAAATACAATTAGGAAGCTGCGAGTACAGCGTACAAGGTAACTAGCTTACTGCAAGGTAATTAGGGTGCTATTGGCGCAGCTTACTATAAGGTAAAAGCCTATCTGGCCAGAAAAATTCCTTAAAAAAATTAGAACCAAAAAAATCAACAATTTAAAGAACTCGAGTAAGAAAAAACACGATTAAATGGATAACAAGCACAAAATCAGAATAAAAATTTGTATGATATAGGCAAAAATAGACATTCTTCTTAAAAAAATTAGATGAGGGCTCTCAGAACAATTCTTGAATTTTATTTGGAAACTATGATCATTATACTCGTGGTGGAGCTTAGCAGAAAGTGAGTCAAAAACTGAAATGCTTTCAAACCGGTGAATTCTTTCTCGATTTACATAGCAAATCTGGGCCTGCAGGTATAGCATCAAGATCGTGAACCAAAAATCACCAGATGGAATTCATCTGCATACACTGACTTTTGTTTTCTACTATGCTAACCATGTCACTCGTCCCCATTTCTTATAAGAGAAAGCCCAACGGTCTACTTTCCTGAGTGACAAAACAATTCGAATCCAATTATTAGATGTTCGATTGAAGAAAGATTCCTCTGCCTCTGGCCTAAAGCTGGCTCCTCGAAGCAAAAACAACCAGCTACTTGAACCCATAGGCTTACTATTTACGGTAGACCTGGGTAATTCACTCGACCAATTTCAGCTTTCACGTCGAAGACAGGACTCGTTATGGCATTAAGATTTTCTCCCACTGGTAATAGGGCAACATAACACTGCATCATTGCCGAGAGAGCAGCAGGACTCTCGCTTTTGTCTAGTTTTAAACGCTGTGAAGGAAGTGTGACCCTGAATGGGAAGCATGTGTGAAGCCTAAGTCAGATTTTACTCTACGGAAAATATGCATTTGTGTACATGCAACAGTGCTTTTGTGACAGTTCCTCTACAATTAGCTCGCTACAAGCTGCAACAATCTTTTAGTTGCAGCTTTAAAAGATATAATTAGTTGCAGTCTCTCTGCGAAATGCACTACAGAAATTTCGTTTTGATTGTCCCCTCATCACACCCACAGCATTCGTCTCACTTTACACATGATTCCCACTAAAGAAATTATATCACAACAGTCTCTCTACTACGTCTACTGAAAGAGTAACACTGCAGACAACATCAGAGCTAAAACAGCTCCTGTCTAACAGTTTTTACCAGTTGCCTAACAGTTCCACAATAGACAAACACTTTTAAATAGTCTAGTCGCAGTTGTCCTTCTACAGGTATATCGCACGTGCAAGTCCCATGGTTATCAAAATACTTACTAAAACACCATGAGTTTTAATAGTCCCTCTGTTACAGTAACTACCACTGAATAGTTCCTCTGTTACAGTAACTACCACTTAACAGTTCCTGTGTTACAGTAATTACCACTTAATAGTTCCTGTATTACAGTAACTACCACTTAATAGTTCCTCTGTTGCAGTAACTGCCACTTAATAGTTCCTGTGTTACAGTAACTACCACTTAATAATCTGCTGCACCAACTACTTCTACTGCACCGACCACGATTGCACCGCATTCCCTAAAGCAATCCCACTCTAGGAGTCCCTGCACTGCCCCAACCACGACAGAACTGCTTCCACTAACAGGACTTGCTCCCATTGCTTCCCCCCCCAGGGAGAAATGCTGCTCCTCTTTGATGCAGGGGCTGAGCGCTGGGAGGCCAATTAGGTGTTTAATTGAGCGGACTGCAATACGTCTTCGGGTGGAGGAGAGCGAGAGGGCGCAGCGTTAGGGACAGATCGAAGTGGCCAAAAAATTGCAGACTTGGACAATTTGTTAACAGATTCCGAGGATGAAGGGGAAAATAATTTAATTAAGATCTGGGTGAGAGTGGAATCCTGTAGAGAAATAATCAAGATTTCACCTGCGAATAAAATGAGAATTAGCAGGAAGGAAAAGAAAAATGAAATGAATACATGTTATACAGGTGTTCAGCTCGACTGTTGTACAGATTCTTCAAACGAGCAAGTACAAGATTTTGCAGGTACACAGGAGCTTAGGTACAAGTGTGCTGGTAAAGTTCGATCTTTCAAAGAATTTATTCATGTCGTTTTGAAGATATATTTGTATCCTAAATTGAATAAAATATGTATTTGGACTTAATTTTATGGGGTTTTATTCAATGTATGATATTGATAACGAGTCTGGTGCCAATCCTCAGAGCATGGAAGGACGACAAGCTAATAATCGTATGATCTATTCTAACTTCGCACAATTTTTTATCCAATCTATAGGAGTCAATCTCCAGCATACACCTCTGAGCCCAGTATTTTTTGCTTGTTTACCCTTGTCGTGTTAAAGTGGTGGTTCCCGCCATCAAACACGAACTAATCAGCAGGAAAAATAGAGTTTTGGAAAAGGTCTCATCCAAGTTGCGTTAAAGGTTTACAGCAAGGACTACTATAAATAAGACATGCACGATCATATAGTGGACTACGTTAGCGGAGGCCAGTTCACTGAGCTCAGTTAGTCACCAACTGTCACAATGCGAACATTGTCGTAGTCTATCGCTCGGTTTGAATCGAACATTGTTGTTTGTTTCGAGGCACATTGCTGCATTTCTAAGTGGATACTGTTTGTTTACAAAGTTTATTGCAAATTATATGTATTAAAAATGCCAAACAAGTATGGGGTTGTGAATTGTCGGGGTAATTACAATAAGGATAACAGGAGCCGCGTGTTTCGCCTGCCGAAAGAACAGTTTAAGAGAGAGAAGTGGCTTGATGTTAATTGTTGTATTGTGTATTAATCCAGACAAGTTTTTCATTTATGAGATACACTGGGGTGCTGACCCACCTTTGATCAAATTACGTGGTGGTTCTATGCTACCTGGAATCCCTCCCAGCATCTTCAATGTGCCTGCTTCATGTCTGCCATCTCCAAAACCTGCACCTCGACCCCCAAAAGTGGAAGACAAACAACTGAGGTATTTTCTTCAGAAGAATAAGATTACTTCATTTGATGCTTTCAAACCTGAACGTAACCTGCAGAAGCAGTATACGAACTCGATTATTTCAAAATCGAAAGAAAGGCTTGTGTGTTTGTTAATGACCGACAACTTCAGTGAGTACAGCCTGGCTGTGATTGTAGAAAAAAAAACAGTTTGTGTTCCCCACTAACGCTCAGTGCGTTCAAGAACGGCATTAGTGTACCACTGTTTAAGATACTTCATCATAACAATGGTTTGAGATCGTATACTCAGTTCGACGAAACTGAGCGCTTGGCAATGAACTATGACATCCCTATGACATCCCTTTTTTTGTTTGCATTGAAAAAGGTTTAACTATAATCCATTTTGTAAAGTGTAAAACTGCAGCAACTCGGCTTTCTATGAAGTGGCCACTAAGTTCATACAATAATACATGTTAAGTCCGGCTAAAATTGGTATTTCAAATCATTACAGTGCTTTAAAGGATTTAAAATTCACTGTAAAACCTTATTATCCCTTCTATTGCTTGAAAGAAGTAATTTTTTATCAATTTGTCCAATAGAAACTTTTATGTTACTAAGAATGCAATGGCCTCCGCTAGCGTAGTCCACTATACGGCCGTGCACGTCCTGTTTATATTAGTCCTTGGTTTACAGACATAATGACATGTCTCTCCTGATGCAATAATTTTTCTCCTCGTGTATGACAAGTACTACTGTTCCCTTGGAGTGTCAATTACCTAATTCATCAGAGGTCTAATTTATAGAGGTCATAACTGAAAATAAGTTACTCGTTGAGCAAAAGTTAGAAAATGCACAAAATTCATTTATAATCAGCTCAAATCACCTAATTTTCTACCGCCACCTGCTAATTGACATCATTTAATGATCATGAGTTTTTGAATGAACAAAATTATCAGCAGTTCCCCAAGTAGCAACAGTCACCTAGTTGGCCTCAGTCACGTAATCGAAGCAAACACTTAAGTAACAACATCCATCTAATGAGAAGTCGTCACCTAAGTAGCAGTATTCATCTAATGAGAAACAGTCACCTAAGTAGCAGAATTCATCTAATGAGAAACAGTCACCTAAGTATTAGGATTTATCTAATGAGAAGCAGTCACCTAAGTAGCAGCAGTCACCTGATGAGAAGCACTCACAAGAATAAAGGAGCACCACATCACTAGCATCTCAGACTCACTTAGTCACCGTCAAACTCGTGTGTCAACTAGCAATACTGCCTTGTTTAGAACATCCCTAACTTCATCCCTACCCTCCAGTGCTTCTTGTTTGCCAAACATTTTCTGCGTCACTGCGAAGTAACATCATGCATCTCAGATACAATCATAGACTCATAATCGAATTCAACGTCTCTACTCAAGCAAGTTTTTTTGCACAAACTCGATGAGATCAAGTTCATGCTAACAGACGCTGAGAAAATGTTCAACAGACGAATACAAAACTTCTCAATTCCTACATCAACAATAACGTTTCGGATTAAGGAACACAAAGAGCCAGTAGGCTTAATGTTGCTTTTATCCTGAAGCATTTGATGTCGTTGAAATTACATGTTACAAAATTTTGTAGAAGGACCTATGCATTTCCTTTTATTCCGCAAATTTTCTTTGGCTTCAAAAGTGATTGAAAGTGCATAAGCTGTTAAATATAATCAAACTTAAAATTTAACTCATTCTTGACACCAGCGTTGGCTCACCACAGCCAACTGCGTGATGGCTCGACAACTTAATTTCATGAATACTCTACGGAATTTGCTCCCAGTATTTAAGTATCTTTTCCATAACATGTTTAAAATTTTGTCTTGACGTAAAACAATAAAAATCATTGAAACTAAATAAGTGTACCTGTGAAAACTTGATGTAAGCCTCTAGTAAATATTAGAACTTATTTAAATGTTTTAAATATTTAATTCAAAGTACAGTCTGTACAACTCTGTAGAACATCCCATGAAATTTTCTGAGCCAGCACGAAAGCAAAGCGTGGGTGTTCAGGATCAAATGTTGCTGACTATACTGTAGAGAAAATAATAAGATGCATAAATGCTTGTCGAAACTGAGCACACTTATTCTCAAGTACGATGAGCACATGCTCATTACATTTGATGCTCCTTACATCTGATGCTCCCGACATCTGATGCTCCTCGCATCTGAAGCTCCTCGCATCTGATGCTTCCTACACTTGACGTTCTTCACATCTGATACTCCTCACATCAGATGCTTCTTACACTTGATGCTCTTCACATTTGATGCTCTGCATTCGTACAATCTGATGCATCTCACACCCATCATTATCCTAAAAACTCATGATTTTCATTATTTTAAGACCACATAATTTATACAAAGAGATTTTCCCCCTCATACACCTTCATACTTCATTTTAATGCAATTACGAGGGTTTTGTTTCAACTTACAGCTGACCCTGGAATATATTGATATTAGTATCATGCATGCACACATGCAAGTCTCTTATATGTAGGTGTGGGTCGGAAATTTTACAGCTTAGCGAATTTACTAAAAAATTTTAGAATTAGGCGCTGAGGAGGATGTCATAGCAACACACCTGCGCTTGCTGAGCTATATATATATATATATATATATATATATATATATATATATATATATATATATATATATATATATATATATATATATATATAACAAGATATATATATATAATGAAGATATATATATATATATATCTCTCTCTCTGAAGCATTGCTGATGCCATCATTACTGCACAGTAAAATGCATTACCATTTTTGAGTAAAATTTAAGCAAGAAAATTTATTTTGCTCTCTTCCTATCAATTTTTGGAATAAAAATACGAACAAAACTCTCTTCCATGGCGCAACAATTATCCCATGTAACTTTTCCAACAAGCTAAACAAGAATTTATTTCTATAGGAGCTGCTTTCCTTCGCCTCTATTCGAGCTTCATTGAATATCAATATATTGAACAGCATCGGGGCAGATGCACATGAACATCAACCAACACAGAGTGAAACAAACAAGGAGGTTGTTGAGGTCATCAGATAAAAGATGGTTTATCACAATAAGATACATCTATAATGTCAGCATGTTGTGCCTAAATTATAGAACGTTAATTTAGTTTAATCATTCGACGCTAGCTTTCCCAAGGGGAATTTCATTTATTATTTATTACTATTATTTCACTAAATTTAGCAGCTTTAATGATGGTCGTATACGTTCATGGTTGCAATATAGAAATTTTGTCAGTTACATGGTGAATATCTGTACAAGACACCATGTAAATACATAGGTGAAATTTAGCACTGAGGTAGCAGGAAGTAGTAATGAAAATATTACTGTGGAATCACTGCTGAAACATGCCGGCATTTTAGTCTATGAGAAGGGGATGGAGAAGAATCGAAATGTTTACCTTATCATGAGTGGATGGAAAAAAAATTATCTAGTCAAGAAGAAACTGAGACCAAGAAAAAGTTTACTTAACCACAAACATACAGATTCTAAAAAAAAGTATTTTTAATTAGGAATAAATGTGGACCAGAAAAAAGGTTTACTTATTAACGAATACACTCGTAGAAAAGAAGCACCTCTGCAAGAAGGACCAAAAAGAAGCTTTTTTATCGCTGCTAAATTTCCAAGCTCATTACCGCTGGCACACGTCAGCGGCTTAGAAGCTGAGAAACTCTTTTTAAAAAAGGTCAAGGCGAGAAAAGGTTGCCTCTCTAACTCCTTTCTTGCAATAATAGAAGTTTGGATCGAATACTGACAAAAGCCAGTAATTTTGATGACAGTCAGTCTGAATATGGTGCTATCAGCAGCTGGAAGCACCTTGTGGTATTGGGAATACCTTAATTTTTGAATTATTCGTTCATTTCAAGGCACAAATAACGACTGCTGCTCTGCGGTTAATAAATTAATTAACCGTAAGGCCAGTCGTGGGAAGTCTCCCTAGCATACGTCGAATATTTGTGTCTAATCTTCATCAAGCATACCTAGTTTTAATCCTCATTAATCTTCAATATTTCCTAATCCTAAAGATGTTCTTCCAAGAGAATGCTTCTAATGCTCGACTGTTATCACGAGACAGTAGTAGATTTATCGACACCTGCTGCAAATGAGACCTGTTTATGGTTACATCTGCTGAAAATGAGACCTGTTTATGGTTACATCTGCTGAACATTAGACCTGTTTATGGTTACACCTGCTGCACATAAGACCTGTTGATGATTACACCTGCTGTACAAGAAACCTGTTGATGTTCACACCTGTTTTTGGTATATTCTTTAGATCAGTATATAGAGGTACCCAGTGTTCATATGTTGTTATGCCTAATTCTGTCAACACTTGATCTTGTGTCCTCCAAATTATTTTAGGCCTAAAACTGGCCGGCCAGACACACTCGCAAGTTCCATGATGCTTATTAGTACTCAAGATTGCGTCTCATTAGTTCAGTGTCAACTTTCAACAAATTAGTGCAGAGATGAACATGGTTTGTCGAAATGATTTGTCGACATTTCATCCCACACTTTTTTGATAACAATATAATTATCGTAAAGAGGGGTTGCTAAGTTACTAAGAGTATCCTCAACTTTTTCTTATGTGTTTTATTCTTCGCTTAAATGTGTGCTAGATCCTACATTCAGAGCTCTTCTACAACCCAGCTACAGTACCAGAATCACAAACGAGTTTGGCAAGTGGCCCTCGTTAATTCCATTGCAATGTACGGAAACAGTTTACAGTTTTTTAAGTCCCGTAACGTGGTACGTACACCACGCACACGAAGCCTCACTCAAGTTGCGTATCCTTACAATCACGAAAGGCAATCAGAAGTTCTAAATCTAAATTCCGGAGAAGCTTAGGCCTCTTGTGCCTCTGTGCCTGAATAACTTGTACTGGCTAGAGCGAAGTTTCTCTTTGAAGAACACACTGTTTTGCCTTTAACCACTTCGCCTGTTCAGCTCATCATGCTCTACAGCATGGGACTTGGGTAACAACCCAAGAATGGATCAAATGGCTTGTTTCTACTGCCTCATTCTACCCATTCTCTACAAGCCTTGTTCAAGCGATGGGTCTCATGACCCTGGTAGCTGGAGCCAAACTGATAAAAATGTGAAAAAGATTTATTAGCGACTTGTGTTTCCATGATGAAATAAACTTATCAACGTGAATGCACTATTTTGTATTTATTTAACCGTAATTCTCCCAGATTCTTTTTTAGTATTTTTTATCCGATTTGAAAAATATTTCAAGAACTTGTTAGTTATATTACTAGAGGTTATTTTGAAAAGTATGAATGAACTTCATTCAATAATTTGGGAGTTATGTTATGTGACCATATGGTCACACTATGAGGAAACGAACACAAAATCTATGAAAATCTTTTATTTGATAGAACAAACATTTCATGCAAACTATGTAAGTGAATATTTCATAAAAATAAAACATGTATAAAGGGCATCCATATTAAGCAATAAAGGTGTTTAGTTTACCTTATATTAGGAAGATATTCATTTGCTGCGATGAGGAATAAAACAAGAAACACATAATCCTACAACGCATTTAGCACATTTTATACGTCCAACGCTAGTACAGCCCGGCTTGACGTATCGTCTCCTTTTATTGTTATTGGTGTTTTTCACAAAATGTGATGTATTATCAAATTGTAGGTGCAGTTCAGAAGGAGAGCTGCTTAGTTTGTGGCCAGGATGTTATGGGGCACACCAAATTGTGTTACATAATACATGACAATGTCTCGACGAAATTGTTTTTGACTAATGTCATTCCCATATTGGGTAGATAAATTGCAAACATTATGTTCAGCAACATCTACATCCCAAGTAAATAAGCACCACCACCATTTCTTGCCATGAATACCTATTCTATACTTATTCACGTTTTTGTCCATCTGATCTCTTCCTCCCATGTATGTAATATAAACATAAATAGAATCGGGTATTGCAACATCTGTTTTGGTTCTTTTTTCCTTTTAAAGTATTAGAGTTGTGTGAAGGTGGAGTAGTTGATGCCACTGTTACCACAGCATTATCCTTCCAACGTGTCAAGAAAACATTCTTTCCGTCATGTGTGGAATCCACGACATTTACATAGTAATCACGAGGCTTCTTTGCCATTTGTTTGGCATCCGATAACTTGCAATCTTTTGGAACACGATTAGCTTTGATTGTTCCTACACAATTATACCCTAGGGATTTTATCTCGGGCAACAATGGTAACGTACTGAAGAAGTTATCACAATACAACGTGTAGGGCAAATGATTTTTTCATCATTATATGTACTGACTCAAAACCCGAAGCACAGTTGCAGCACAATATCCAAACTTATTTATTTCAAGAGTAGCTTCATAGTTGCTATTCTTACCTTGATATGGTTCAAAATTTATCAGATATCCTGACAGGGAATTTGAGACCATATTTTGTAGCCAAATCGAATTGGTTTGTAGCTGACGGATTGTTTGCATCCATGCTTCTCGAAATACTCTTCCATGACTTCATCGTGGCAAATATTTTCAGATGGTATATAATGTTCCATGAAGCGACGTTGCATAAATGTGATGAAAGGACGAATTTTGGAATATTTATCTTGGTAATCAAAATTCAAATTATTTTGAAAATAAATAGCTCTCATTATTTGGCCAAATCTGTTGGAACGCATACAGTTATAAATTGCATGATTCCTCAAGTCTTCTCCATTACTTCAATAGTCAGCTTTACTGGAAGAATAAGCGTATCCAGATATTATCATAATAGCAAAAAACTTTCAACTCATTTTTAGTAACAGCAATATCTCGTAGATTTTTGTGGAGAGCGTACAAATTACTTTGAGTGACAATGTGGTCAAATACTTCATCATCGAAAAAAGTTCGAAAAAATCTCTAGGTGAAAAATTTCTATATATAGTCAAATTTACCTTATGAAATATTGAGCAACCAAGTTCAGCTGTTATTGATTTTTTCCAATCAAATTTGTGTACTATCTTTTGTTTTCGAGCCGACAGCATATCCTCGTTGTCAGGTATATGCTCATCATTCCTTTGCTGAATTTCAGCCGATGCAAGCAACTGTCTACCACTAAGTGCTGATGGCACGTGAGTATTTTTATCTTCGCTATCTGCTGAATCTTCATCTCTTAGTTCACAAGTATCGGGAGGCCCAATATATATAGCGTCATCGGTACTCTCATCTAATAGGTCCAAGATTTTGTTCAGCGTCAAGTTTTTGAAGAAGAGTAAAATGTATCCATATATTATTAGTGCGACCATATGGTAATACGTGAAAAATAATGTATATAAAAAATGTAAATTATTTTCACAGCATATGTACCACAAAAATTATAGCCACTGAGTATAACTATGATGAGTAAGTCTCAAAACCAATAAAAAATATAACTAAAGCACAGTCCAGGCTGACAGTTTTCAAGCTGTCATTTTAAAACTTGCAAAAACTAGGAACAGAGTGTTAACGCGACGAGAGTGAATACTAGCTGATTATGTGTTAACATTGCATCAGCCACGACGAGGGCTAGCTATTGCATCATTATTGGCCATTTGTCAGGTTACTTTAGCAATTTATTTGTTTTTTTTAAATGTACAGAGGTGTGACCCTATGGTCACACTAGTAGAATAACGTAAATAGACTGATTGTATTATAATAATGCTTGATTGTTATGGTTGTACTTAGTATTGATATGCAATGTTTTACTATTTAATTTTAATGTAATATTCAATGACGCAAA
Source organism: Trinorchestia longiramus (assembly GCA_006783055.1). Taxonomy (NCBI): domain Eukaryota; kingdom Metazoa; phylum Arthropoda; class Malacostraca; order Amphipoda; family Talitridae; genus Trinorchestia; species Trinorchestia longiramus. Next base: position 54,053 of record VCRD01000762.1, read on the forward strand.
TCGGGGCAGGAGTCAAAACGGAAAACTGATCTGTCTGGAAGAAACTGAAGCGTTCATCATGATAATTTAAGCACTCAATGTGGTTTGGACGAGCGCAATTAGGTGAACGCAACATGATTTTTTGACATATGAAAAGAATTGATACATTAATAAACGAATCTATATAAACATATACAAATACAAATATATATATATATATATATATATATATATATATATATATATATATATATATATATATATATATATATATATATATATATGTATACTTTGTATGTATGTATGAAGAAACAATTAATTAATTTTAATTGGATCATTACAGTATTTAAATTTTATACAGAATCACCTGAGTGCAATAAGTTATCAATGAACAGGTCTTTTGTGCAGAATAGTATTGCCCTAGTATAATATAACCCACGAGTAATATTATACTAGGCTGATTCAAAAACATTATCAACTTATGGTCAGACAGTGATATCAATAACTGGACAAGGATGTAGTACTACATCCTATGATAAAAACGAACTGATGAAGTTCTTATATGATGGTATGCGATCGTGCGGCAGACTGAGGTGAGATCAGTGAACAGCATTCTACTGAGCGATTTAGTAAGATTCTACCATTTTATTCTATTGTAGTGTAAGGCGTCATTATACTCGTGCCACCAGTAACCTCTATTTTACTGTATGGTGAGATAGGACACAGTCACTTGTATTCATTGTATTGCTGAGTTAGATAAGATAAGACTATCAATCTCCATTTGATCATTGGGCCGGATAAGAGAACACCACCATCAATCTCCATTACATGGTAGGGCTAGTTAAGAAAACACCATCAATCTCCATTACATCGTAGGGCTAGATAAGAAAACACCATCAATCTCCAATAGATCGCGGGGCTAGTTAAGAAAACACCATCAATCTCCATTACATGGTAGGGCTAGATAAGAAAACACCATCAATCTCCAATAGATCGCGGGGCTAGATAGGACAAGACCATCAATATCCATTAGATCGTAGGGGCTGGATAACAAAACACGATCAATCCCCATTAGATTTTAAATCTAGATAAGATAAGATCAATGATCTCTAATCGCCCACAGGATTGTAAAAACTTATATAACTGGGCTGAGCTAGACTTCTCAATATACGCAGCAGCGTCAAGATAATTCGTCTTAAATGTTCGAAATGCGTGATTAAAAAAACAACGTTCTACCCCGCGAATTTCATAACGCAAACAATTTCTTTATTCTCTTCATGACAAAGAAGTTCTAATTTCAATCTTAAACGAGCAACACGATGCGAGAATAATTCAAAATATGTTTGAGATCAGTATCAAGAAATACATTTCCAACATGAAATACAAATGGGCTAATAACAGTAGCAAAGAAAGTATCTTCCCATTTCTATATCAAAGAATCAATTTCTAATCAAAAATTGTGCAAGAAACTATCTTGGTAGGTTGAGAGACGAGGAATCTTTGACAAACAAGCATTTTTAGCCTATAGTGAGTACATATAATTGAATATATTGCCCCTTCGCGCTCTTGGTACCAATGATCCATTGTATGTAGTTAAATTTTCATGAGCCGAGTATTTGAGAGATTAATACGAAACATGGAAGGGGCATAAATGCTTCTCACGCCCCCTTCCAGTGAAACTGATTTTGAACGTTCCATTGACTTTAAGGAAGTCAAACCTGCGTGGGAACGCTCACACTGATAATGCCCTACTCGTGTCGTACTTGTGAACTGTTTTGCAAGGCACTGGTTTGATGATGCCTTGCATGTCATCCAGTGGTGTTTCTTATCTGCTACACGGGTAGCAAGATATTGCTCGACTGCTATTTCACTGTTTGTCCAATGATACCAGAACGCTAGTTTATCATTCGCCCTCTGCCGGTTCATTACTGGCCCACTGCCGGCCCACAGCCTCCAGCCTGAAGGTACACTCCTGTTGATCAGGGCCGACAAGGGAGCTCATTTCCTCCCTGCTTCCTCTGTCCCCTCCACAAAAGGTGAGGTAAGGGTGTGTAGGGGAGTGAGGGTTGTCTAAGGAGTATGAAGAGGATCATACACGGCAGTCTCTCAAAGTGTGACACAGGTCTACACTAAATGGACACGAGTTCAACTGACCGGATACCTAGAAATGTGAGACGTGTTATATATTGCACCACAAATATGTATTTTTATCACTAAATTTTGTGCATAAGGTTTGCATATACTTTTACCCATAAACTAGTGATATTAATGTAGAAAATCTTTAAAGGATTCTCCGATCACCGCACTGAAGTGAGTGCTTGAAGTCGAGCACCTCTATTCAAGAGTCCCTGCTCAACTTTACAACCTCGCCCTGGGCTGGCCAACTGGAGAGAGCTGGACGTGCTGCTGATGGGTCTATTGTCCAGCATGTGAACTGGAAAGAGCTGGATGTGCTGCTGATGGTGTCATTGTTTAATAGATTTATCTCACATTAGAATAAAATGTGGGACTAGGAAAGAAGCAATTGGTACATTCTTAAATTTTCTACCCGATTACCATGTCTTTAAGGTTCAAGCATCAATCATGCACAAGCTCTTCGATCACGCAAAGCACTTTAGTCACGCACACCTTCTATCCTTTAGGTATTCAGTAATTCCCTAGCCTCGTCTTAGTAATTTGAGATTCTGCATGCTTGAGTATAAGTAAAAAAATTCAAAGAGAAGTGGCTAAGTTCGAATTAACAGTGTATTCTTTTTCTAATGAAGATTCGCAGAAATTGAGAAAACGATTCGATAGTTCATCATTTATTTTTCGAACATGTTATAGCGAGACGAGGTATTTTTCCTTTACATTTACTTCATTATAATGTAAATGAAATTTTAAACTATTGAGGGGAAAAGAAAGCTCTACCATCGGCCCTCTGTTGGTCTCTGTTGCCAAATTGTCTACTTTTTTGCGTTAAAAACAGTGTGTGAACTTATCATGTAAACCTTTTCTCGCCTACCTAGGCACGGCTGATGTTATTAGCAAACAATTATTAACCTGACACAATAGTTAACTGAAAAAGTACGCCACCTGTCGACGACGTAACGAACTTAGTAAAGCAATTTGTTCTTCATATAAACTTCAGCTCTCTATCAGCTTTCCCCTTCCCTTCAGTCACCGTAGCTCGAGCGCAGATTATAGAAGCCAAACCTAGGCCTAAATTAGGCTTAAATTGGGTTTTGCGTCCACACATGGTACCAAAAAAATATTTTTTCTAAGCGACTCAGGCTGAAACCTTTCAGCTACAATTTCGCACGAAGCAAGTCTCTGAAGAGAAGTTGCTTGAATGTAATAAAAATAATAAAATTTGGCACTATAACTAGAAATTCACAAACTATAACCTGTTTTTGTTGAAAAATATTGATTAAAGGAAATTAATTCAAACAAACAAAACAATAAAGTATCTTTCCAATAAAAATGATACATAATAAATCTAACAGTATTAATATTTAAAGTGTTATTATAAAATCCTTAAGTGGTAGGTATTTTATGGATAATACAGTGTAGATAATATAGCAGCGGTACCAACCGGTATATATTAACATCACACAATGATCGCTATACATATATACATGGAACAACAAATGTAACTTCACTTTTTCAAAAATTTGCTACTCAAGAACTATTAAAGATACCCAGTCCTAGTACATATATTGCGAATGAAAGAGGAATACTAGGTTTTTTTTTACTATAAAATAATTTATTTCAATTGTCTTTCATTTGGCTTATGCACGAACTTACTCCTTTTTTAGTATTTTCGATTGCATTTCTCGCAGTATCAAGTGTAATATTATAAATTCTTTGATTATATTCTGTTTTAATTCTTTGAAGAGTGGTTGAAATAAATCTAATGCTTTCAACGTTGTTAGATAATGAAACTTTAAACCTACTAGATAAAATAAACTACATTCAAAAACGGCAGAAAACATGACGTCAGAAAATACTTCAGAATCCAATAGAGTAAAATCCAGAATTAGTAGGTGTAACCGGAAATTTCACTCACATACTGCAGCACCCTGCTTGGCCTTACTCCCGTAGCCTGCCTACTGCATTGGTAGTATAATTCCTAAGCGGGATAGAAAGAACTTGCGCATGAGCAGTAAAGTTGGTACGAAGAATATGCAGTAAAAAGTTTTAAAATGTTGTATTATTGAAGTTTGTATGTGGTAGAAGCGACTTGAAGGTCCCCTGAGCCCCTTCTTTGTACGCTTGGTAAATTTAGCAAGAAATTTGGACTAGGAGCCGATAACTTCATCAGAGATGTATATAGTCTCAGCGAAACCATTCTTTCACTTCTGCAATAAACAGTGAAACTGAATCCACTCGGAATACACTGGTTGTAGAATAATTTTTTTGTAATATATGACTCAAGCCTACGTAGAAACTCTTTCTTATTATTCCTTTTTCGGTGATGCATTTCAGCTATGTAGTAAGTGAATGATAACAGATCAAAGATGAGCATATCAACAACAGACGATCAAGTGTGAGTATTATAAGGCTCAGTGAATGCACACCTAGGCTCCATGGTGCCAGGAAACAAGCATTGACTCACAGGACACGTCGATGATGAAACACTCACAAATACCAAATCTAAAGCATTGATCTGAGGCAACCCATCATAAGCATGAGCGTGACCAGTGCACTGGTAAACTTGACCATGAGAGGCATCCGGTGCATATTGCAGGTACCTGACACCTGATGCTCGTAACAGATGCCTGGTGTACCTGGCATGCACCTGGTCTGCTTCACATATTCCTGCCGAAACTGGCAGGCACCTGGAGTGTAAAACAGGTGCCTAACATTCTTGACTGGCATTAGTCTGCTTGATTGGGACCTGGTGCAACAAACATGCACCTGATGAACTTAGCAGGCACCGTGTAAAACTGACCAGACAAGGTGTCTAGCATCCCCTGATAGACACTGTCATTCCTGACAGGTACCTGAATACCACCCAGCTACAATATGATACCCAGAACACGCCAGGTAAGTTCCTTGCCCAAGTTAGGCCAGTTTGCTAGCACCTCACTCCCCTCCTCCTTCTGTTCGCAAGTATAGACAGGCATCTTGTACCTGTCTGCCCCACCTCACAAGTTGGCTACTAAACTTATTCGTCTGCTGCCAAAGTTATGATGGGCGAACTTAGGAAGGACACCTCCCTATCACTCTCCCCTCACTCCCTTCTCTCTCCTTTTTCTGTTCTAGTGAGACGAGACTAGGAGTATAATATTTGCTATAATTTTTTCTGAGCGCCATTTTCGGTTACGAGGGCTTTTAAAGAAATGTATTTTAAATATATCGCTACAACAGTTCTCCATTTTGACAATATAATTATACTATAACAGTCGCTGGAAACATGGTCACTAGTCTTAACATGCAAGAAATCAGAATTTAAAATCGTTGTGTATATCCTCCATACATCAATGGAAAAAATTTATTTCTCTCTTTGCAGCATAACAAACAACTTTCATTGGCAAATAATTGGGGATCACCCCGTTCATCACTAATTGAGCTTGCTGCACTTTTCTGCTTGCGACATTTCTTTGTGTGGTGCATGGGAGATTTACAATTGTAGCACTACTTACTTTTTTAATTGTTCTGATTTCTCTGATTGATCGATTGTTATGCTTTCATGCGATTCATATATTCACTGTTCGAAAATCAATATATTGCCTGTTATAATTGCTTGATGAAAATTGTACTTAACTCAGGAAAACATTTCTGCACTTAAGCGTAGAGTACATTTAAAGCCATATTTTTCTAATGTTCCCTTTACGTACTCTATATGCATTATAATATTATTCCTCTGTTTTTCCAAATTATTTGTTGTGTGCCTGCAATTCAACTTGATGGATTTAACTTTGAGCTACTCTAAGATACAAGTTCTCCCACATTCTTCCTTTTTTTGCCTGGAAAAGGCAAAATATAAAATAAAATAAATCGTAATTCTTTACGAAAAATTCTTTGCAATTTTACTAGTACATTTTTGTAATTTTACTCGCGATTAATTAACATTTTTAAATTTTTTTTTTCAAAATAACAAAATAAGTCTTTTTTTGCGATGTTGCCAGAATTTCAATCTCTGTCTAAGTCGTAAACCATAGACTTGACTAACAGACTGAGAAACGTCACTCGTGACTTTCGTTTTTACAGAGAACAAACAAACAACAAACAACAAAACAAAAACGTATATTTCCAAAAGTTGGTAAAAAGTAAAGTTGGTACATAAGAAATGTAACAGCATTGGTTTTTAAAAATGTCTTATCATAAAATCCTTAAGTGGTAGGTATTCTATGCGTAGTATCATAGATGATAGAACAGCAGTACCTACGGGTATACGTAAACATTCACATCACGCAATGAACGTTAAATATACATGGGGAAACAAATGAAACTTCGCTTTTTCAATGATGACTTAAGAGGTAACCATTGGTGATACATATAAATTCTGACGTGGTAGGTATTATACGCATTTTAGGTGATAAGCGATATATTTGCCTTAGGTACAGATTAGACTTGACATCATTACATATAACTGAATTGGATGTTTAACATCCGAGAAAGACCGAAAAAGGAAAATTATGAGAGCGAAAACTTAAAACATAAGTTGTGATTGTTATTAAATTGAAATTGTAATTTCTAATTACTGGTTGACCGTATGGTATGGCTTGTTGATGATCGACTTAATTTAATCATTATTACAGTTATCTGTAAACATCGTGTTTAATATGAACGGTCGTTACATATCAGAGAAAGAGAGTAAAAAAATAAAATATAACAGTGAATGTGTCAAATTTTCAATGCTTAGATGTTGACATAGATGAGAAAATCTCTAGTAGACTAAAGTTCTGAGGATTCACAGCCATTTAGTGTAGCAAAGCAATTACTGACATCGACGGATAAATTTTTTGATTATGCATCGATAAGTAAAAAATAACGTAAACTATTACATATATATATATATATATGTATATCCATATACATATACATACACACGCACATATATACGTATATATATATACGTATATATATATATACATATATATATATACACATATATATATACATATACATGCATATATACATACATACATACATACATACATACACATACACATAAATACGCACACATACATACGTACATGCACATATCACATACATATATATACAGACACGTATGCATATATATATATATACATATGTATATATAAATCTAAATGCCTCGGAAGGAGAATAATCTGAAGAGTAAACACTAATTCATATAAAATTCTATTTAGCTTTAGGCAAAACACAATTTATTTTCTATCAAGAATTTTTTTTTGCGTTCTATGAACATTGAACCTTTCTAACATGTTAACGTTTATCAGGTTAAAAAAGCACCAATTTATAAGCCTGAAATATAACAGAAACAAAAAAGTAAAAAGTAAAAAAATCCCGGTTTTTGATAAAATTAAATTAATCGATTTGACTCCAGAGCTGAGGAATTATAGCACGAGTTTGACATTTACGTGTGTTTCGTTTGAATATTGTTAGCTCTATTTCAGTTTATACTTAAGTTGTGTGACACAAACACATGGTAGACACTTATATGGAGCATGTTACGTTACTAAGTTCATTTTGTTTAATCATGCATAGGAGCTAAGATTTCTGTATTTGTTTGCTACTTTGATATGCGTGGGCAAACGTAAGTGCTAGGTTTTAAATTTGAAGTGTTTTTGAATCGTGAGTACTTCTACCTTTTTAAGATTTTTAGGATGTCATTTAGGAACATTTTAATCGCCAGTATAGGATAAATAAAGTACAGATATAGCTTTTATTTAGGATGTCCTAACCCTGTTCTTTTCATTTTTACTTGTAATTGTTGTCGCCTTTACAAGTTAATTCAGAAATTAATTCTCTAGTTGTACTCTTATAATGCGTTCTTAAAATTTACATAAAAAGAACCTGCTCAACTTTCATTGCTGATTTATCACTAGATGTTAGTAAATTCAACTACCTAACTTGCATTTAGAAGTTCAATTACCAGAGGAGGTGAAATCTTGTTCCTCACATTCTTACCATCTGGCAATTCCCCAAACTTAATCCATGATTCTTAACATGCCCTAAATTGCTCTTCTAAAATTTCAAGATAGCACAGCTCTCTGCTGTGTATAGAAATTGATTAGTAAGCTAGGATTTTTCCTATTCCTTGTTTACATGTAAGATGTAAAATTTTATAATAGTAATTGACTTGGATATTAGATCTCATAACTTTCTCTTAAAGTAGGATGTATGGTACTTTTATCTAGAGTAGGATGTATTGTAACTCTTAAAGTAGGATCCATTTTTCTAAATTACAATATATTTTGTGCATTAGGTATTGCACTTGGTGTATGTATTTTTGTAGATAATAGTACTTAGGATGCTTATCTCTGGTGCCTACTTGAGCCAGATTGTATTATGCCCTATATGTATAGGCATAGTTCAACAATTGTGCTCACATATATAATTATGTGAACCAATTTAATTTTCTCGCTCTTTGGCTCATTTTAAATCAAACAGTGCTTCTTGTATAGCTACTCTGTATTTGTAACGTTTAGCTCCTTAGTCATACTCTCTCTATCAAGAGTAGCATTATAAAGTTAGGCACGGTCGCAGATTCTGTAAAGAACAGAAGACCTTGATTGCCTGTGCTCATTGGCTGTAGATGTTAGAAGGTTAGAAAAATCACAGGAGCGTGATTACGCTAACCAGGTTTATTTCAGTGAACACAGTTTGGTTATAGTACAGACACCAATGTTTATGGCAACGGCAGGCACAAGAATAGGACCGGAACCAGAGAACGCACTGAGACAATGGTTCTTTACCACTAGCTGACTCTAAACGCATTCCGTTACAAGAGTATTCATCACAGCGTTACGCAGTAACCTTAAACATACAAGAGTCGAACACATTCAAGGTGGAACATTTAAACATTCAATACTCCTTCTCACATTGAATGTGCTTCTCAAAGAAAACTACACCTGGCTTCCTTCACAGCCTAGAGAACTTCTCGGCACTTACATACACTCTTAGTAAATATATCAGCAAGCATATCATTCGAAGGACAATACACGAGATCAATTTCCTTAGTACAAAAGGCTACCTACAGCACTTTGGCATAAGTCTTTGTCACATTCCTCAACTTCATCTGAAGTTGTGACAAGGTCTGCATTAACATCTAACGGAGTAGCAACAGAATTTGCTTTATCCATGCCAAACCTAGACAACAGGGCCTTAGTTTAAGCAGACTGCTCTAGGAACACTTCATTTTTAGTCTGCATCACATCTACACCCATCCTCCAAATCTATCAGGAGCAGCTCTGTTCCTAGTTGAACGACGGTGCTCCAACTCTCCTTCTGAATCCTCATGTTTTTCTTCTTGAGGGAAGGAGCAAGGAACACACTCAATTTCTTTTGAAGGCTCCTTCTCAAATGACATAAACTGAGATTCATTAACTACCACATCTCTACTCAGCAAAATCCTTTTGGTATTAAAATCATACAGCCTGTATCCGTTAGTTCCACTCTAGAAAAAGGAAGTTTATGGCTCTTGCCATCACAACAATTTTCACAAAAAACATTCTCATTTCCTAGAGAACAATCAAAACCTCTAACAAGATCAAGAGACTTTAGTTTCTTAAGATTATCAAATCCTAGATTACAAAATCTCTTGCGCCACAACAGGTCATCCGAGGAGACACTCGAGCATTTTGCAGCTACATGATAGGAACAATCTTGTCTATAAAGTCTTTCTACCTTATGACCAGCAACTATCAACTCATTGTTTTCATCTACAATCTCACATGTGTTTTTGTTTAAATGGGTTTCCTTACAACATTCTGCATTCTGGGAACCAGAAATCAAATTGCAAGCTAGCTCTGGCACAAACAACACATTTTTTACAACACAATTCTTTACCTGCATATTAGGTAGTGTTATTTTAAAACGCACATCTCCAACTCCAACACCCTTCAAAGCTCTACCATCACCAATTTCAACTCTTACAGGAGAAGATAGATCAAAGTAAGATGAAAAATGACTTTTCTTGTTGCACATGTGCTGAGTAGCACCTGAGTCAACTATCCAAGAATCACAGTCAACATTATCTATAGGAAAAGCACTAGTAAACATAATAGTTTCACCTGTAGATGAACTTCGTGCATCTACTACTTTGTTTGCTTGGAATGTTCTATTTTCTTTTCTCAGTCTTTCTTCATAGACTCTTAATGTGGCCTTCTTTACCACACTCAAAACACTTAATGAGCTTTTTGTTTCTTTTGAAACTCACTAGCAATTTTTCACTGGAATCTGAAGTACCAGGGCCGCCTCGCTGTCTTCTTTCTTCATTTAGGAGACGCTCAGTTACAACTTCCCACGCTGGTATCTTT
>VCRD01000762.1:77505-88504 GCA_006783055.1 Trinorchestia longiramus
TACTCTGTGATTTATCGGAATAAAGTTGATTTATTCATATATTTTTATTTGTTTCAACCCTTACAGAGGCAGTCAAGTGTGACCTGGAATCTCTGTAGTTCCTCAAGAGAGCATCGCTCCCAACCTTCCCTGGTTGTGACAGAAGCGCCTAAGCGGCGGCTGACGCTTGTCCTCGCGCTCGCTTAGGTGTGATCCTCGTCCTTGTCTCGCTGTTGCAGTGATCATTGAAGATCAGCATGCGATGTTTGTCGCTCGATCTTCGTAAGACTGCCTTTGTAAGTTGAGAGCAAAGTTTAACTCTGTTGCTTATGTTCACGCAATGACTCGGATAGTTTGCTTTTCATTAGAAGACTGAGTGCTATTACAATGAAATCTTTCCTTGTTTGAGCATTTTATAAGCAATTTTTTTCAGGACTGCATCGCTCACATCTACACCAGACACTTACTACATGTGATATCTGTGTGAGTATCGCTCGTAAGAGAAAGATCAGAAGTAACATGGCTGTAATTTCGACTTCGATTGGGACTTTTCAGCAACTAAGAAATGCACCATTTTTTGCTGATACCCTTATTGTAGCCAAATAGTTTATCAAAACTCCGAAATTTCGGTGTTTGTTATCAAATAAGTCAAGTTTAGTTCATTACCTTGTGTATTTGCGCTCTACGAGTAATTACACTTGTTGAGTTGACTTGCTAACATACACAGCTCTGTTTAAAGACGCCTTCATTGCGCTGCGTCAGCGTCAGTTTTACCTGTTCGTGATATTCTGCTCACAATGAATGGCTTGAGCTCATCGACAGACCGTGCAGACAAGTGTGATTCCTGACGACTGGTTGCCTCCTGACTTGCGGTCACGTGATGGCTTATTAAGGTCGCTAAATCATAAAATTCAACGTGCATCATTCAGTGCAGCCAAGTCTGACTCCTCTCATCAAATGGTTTAACCTTATGATATTTGAAGCCTATGAACAATATGTATTAATATAGAACACCTCCCAGCGAAGGTAATTAATCATTGAGATAATCCGAACTGTAGAGTTCTATATCATGAGCTTCTACAGTTGTGAACACTCTCGAGTGCTTTTTCTAAGCGAAAAAAGGCAGTCCTGCATAGTTGTATGAAACACGCTCATACGAGGATATAAGACTTCTAAGATTTGTGACCTATAAACTCAGTCAGAAGGTTAATGAGATATGTAAACGGATCACATTCAATAAGTATATTGGAATAAAAATGAACATTCAGACCGAGACTCTAAATCAATTTCAGCAGAGTGGATATAGGTGATGAAATAATGGAATTAAATTGATGTGCAGTGAAGTACCTTGTCATCACGGCTGTCACATACGACGGCTGTTACAATATAACATCGTAACATTTAACTACATAAATAATTATTCAGACTTTGCACACTTATGAACTGTTTTTTAAAAGCTATATCACTTTATTAGCAGAACAAAAATCAGCGTTGACGCCAGTCTAATTAGACAATATTTACTTCCTGATGGGAGCGAATATATTCCTTCATGGGACGGTTTGGAAACCAGCGTGCATTGCGCATTGGGTTGCCTCATTGGCGACGTACTTATAAATATACCTACTTATGTGCCACGTATGCGCGTCAACGTAAGCATTTCAGAACATGTGTAACAGGGTATGTCTGTGTAATAATTGGGGCATTTAGTCCTCATATTTAAACAGCTAAAATCAAGAATAGAATAGAATAGAATGAGGCTATAGGAACGAACCTTCTGGCCCATTCTTGGATCGGATAATTACTTCGATAATTATTCGGTTGTTTTAACCAAGTCCCATGCCGTATTTCTAGCCGCGTTAACCATGTCGGCAGCGGGATTCGAACCCGGGTCTTTCCGCTCGCAAGCAGATTCGCTCACCAGTCGACCAAGCTGGTGATAAGTATATGGGGACAAGTATGCTTCAGACTAACGGCATTTTTTGCTGACAAGCACCCTCGGATTTCCTTGCTGAGAACATCCAGATTCATTACCACTTATCAGGGAAGACAGGTAAATCTGAAGATAAATACTAATCTGAAATGCTTTAAATTTACAGAAATGAGAACCATCTTTCTAAATCATAGCTACTGATGGAAAATTTCCTCATTTTTCTGATTAATGCAGTGAAGCTACATCACTCAGAAGAATTTGTATTGTTCTGTTGTATCTCGTTGGGTTTTGCTTCCAGTTACAGCCTAACCTTCTATTTTAAACTTTATTCCATAAAATTATAATTTATCATATTAATTTATCCTCAATATGAAAGAACTTAGGTCTGTTTCACTTTGCTGAACCAACAATAATTTTTGGGAGTGAATAAAAATATTCTCAATTGTAGTAAAAAAGTTCTAGAAACCCAGGGTCCGAATTTGTTCGCGTTAATGATCATGTTGCCCAGTGCAAGGTATAGTACCGCGTAATTTGCCTGCTAGTGATTCAATGCTAAGGCTGGTGGCTCTAGGCCCTATTATATATATAATATATATATATATATATATATATATATATATATATATATATATATATTTATATATATTTAAGTCCCTCACTACAGCTAGAAAGATACTTAAATGAAATTTCAAGTAGAAGAAGAGATACATGCAGAAAAGCATCGACCGTACTTTTCTTTTATTAATCCCAGGCGTCGCAGAGGGATGTAAATTCTTCATTGCCATTGACCAAAATTGGGGTGTGGTAACCTAGAATCAATGTTATTGCTTTGCTTGTGAGCATAATGCATTTCCACCAAAAATACGAGGGTAGCGAGGCAGAAACCGACGGCCAGAGCGACAAATCCGACAGCCAGATGGCTGAGCGTGAGCTGGATGAGGGTGTTTGCTGTCGGCCTCTCCATGCGATTCTCTTTTTCTGATCGGATGCGAGTTAGCCAATGGTTGATCAAGCCAGAGCTCCTCACGTACTTGAGGCTGTCGAAATACATCAGATGTTATCAGTATGAACTATATGTAGGTGTTCATAGTTTCCGTGCTTGCTGTTGAAGACTAAAAAACGTCTATGAATGAAATGTAAAACATAGTGCGGCGCTTCACTAAGTGTTGACGCAGAGGAAATGTCATCAACTATAAGTTTTTAACTATACAGGTTAAAAAGAAGAACGCATGGAACTCATACTTCTTAGTAGAACCAGTGAATGGTCATATTAAAAGATTTCAAGTCCAGTTAATGCACGCCATCTAAGGAGGGTCCCATTCGGCTTGTATTAAATTGAATTACTGTAAATCGTATAGTTTAATAGTCCATTTGAATAAATGTTGATGGAAATTTCATTTATAGAAAAAACGTAGCACAGTTGAAGTGTTATGACACCAATGATACTCTCTTTATCGCAAATTTAAATCCGTACATTCCACATCCGAGCCCGCCTTTGCAGACACACAAGCATGTTGATACATTACAATACTCCTATTTCAGTTGTACGGAGGTGCAAATGTCTGCAGGAACAAGTGAACTTTCTACTTTAATTCATATAAGACTTAAACTTTCAAATGACTTTCTGCGCGGGAGTGAAATTGAAATGCTCAGCTTACAACCGGAATAGCGTAAAATACGAATCAGTCCAATCTAGAAAGTTTAGGTTAATTTCAGTCAAATTGATTGTTAATTTATTTCTTAAATTTCATAGTTTTATGTTTCAAATATGCTTTATTTGGTCAACAAAAAAATAAAGAAACAAAGATAAGTGAACCTAAAATATAAAAAATATACATATGAATGATTTTTCGGATATCGATGAATTTCCTATCTGTGGGCCACATCAAAATAGAACGGATTTAGAACACCACCAGCTTGGCCGACTGGTGAGCGAACTCGCTTGCGATGCGAGAAGACCCGGGTTCAAGGCTCGCTGCCGCGGTGGTCAGTTTGTGTATGACCATCGCTTGGCCAGAATTACGGTATGGGACTTGGGTACCAACTCAAGAATGGGCCAAAAGGCTCGTTCCTATCTCCTCATTCTATTCTATTCTATTCTATTCTATTTCTTATCTCCTTCGTCTTAGATTGGACACTCATTTTTTGGTTAACTGGAATATATCGGCAGCAACTCATTTGATCAAGAGGGTTGTCTGTGTTAGAAAAGTTTGTCGAGAGAATTAAGAATAGATAGAATAACTAAAATGAATATAAAAATACAATTAGAAATGAACGTAAAAGTTTAGGCAATGGAAAATACAAGGCTAAGAAATGGTTTGAATACTAAATTCGCTATTGACTCACACGTGATTGATGGCGGGAATGAGAGGGCTGTTCTTGCGAGCGACGATGCCGAGGGCGTTGGGAATGTAACTCTCACGACTTAAATGATACTTCCAAGCTCCTCTGGCGGCGACTCTGACAGACATGCTTGTGGCTCCCGTAAAAGTGCTCCAGGAAGAATCATTTCCTATGATATCGAGTACTTCATCAAAATTTTGATATTGAAACCAGCTTTCTTTTTCGAAGGCTTCAATTTTTCCCAATGTTCCTTCTCCATTAGTCCTCAAAACTTCAACTGGAAAGGAGCCTCGGGCCAAACTCACTTCGAAATTCCCTTTTTCTAGCCTCTGCACCAAATCTTCTACGTTGTCTACAGCCTTCTCCTCTTCAACGACAGTCAGGTGCATGTACAGCACTCCTGAGTAGTAAGCTGGAAACAACGATATCAAACAAAAATGTCAAATATAGGACAGTTTTTTATGCAACTTTTGATACAAGCTGAATAACTAGTTTCAGTCTTCATTACATGCGACTCTAATGTAGTATAGTCATAAATAATGCGACCTAACCTGTAAATGACTTAATAAATGAGAATGATATATGCAGTCATGTATGAGTGGAAGACGCAGGTGTGATTTGAGGCCTTTAGGTTCTAAAGTTGTTTTCAGAGGATGCATTGACTCAATGCATCATCAGATGAGGCTTACTTCTCACTTTGAATAAAGGAAAATCAGGTGGTCTACATCAGGCAAGAATGCTAGAGGGATGTTGATCAAGCGACGACCAGGCAAGCTCCAATGCTCACAAAGAGAGGAGATGCACAGTATGTTTGGAGAGAGCAGTTTTCAGAATTTCCCACCCTCTCACCACAAGTGAGGCGATGAGAAATGTCGCGATAAATCATAGTTCACACTCGGGATGTTTGTATTGATGACTTACCTGTATTTTGTAGAGTGACCGTTACAACTATTACCTTCATAAATCTCTCAGTTTAACTCCTGGGAGAAAGTATAAAACATACGTCGATAACATAATTACCATTACAGTCCGGTAATATACCGTCCAAACCCGTATACTCTCTACGGTATGAGTAAAATGAACCAACTCACACGCCTGATAGAGACATTCGTCGTCAAGGAATGTCTAATTCTATTTTAGCGCGTACATCCGATAACACTGAAAAAAGCATGCGTATCAGCTGCATGCGTATGAATGATAATGATCAGGGGATATATAGTTATTTTATTTTTGACTGTTTATGACAAATGATTGATGAGGTAAGTAGTTGAATCTACATTTCAAAAGTGTATTTATTTTTTATTTTAAGCGTATAAAGAATCATATGATGCATCAAAAAACATCATGAGGCAATGGTGCGGTATATATGACTGCTATTGATGAGGCAATTATGCAGAATGCATTACTACTGCTGATGAAGGAATGGTGCAGAATGCATAGCCACCACTGTTGAGGCAATTGTACAGAATGCATAGCTCCCGCTGATGAGGCAATGGTGCAGAATGCATAGCTACTACTGATGATGCAATGGTGCAGAATGCATAGCTACCGCTGATGATGAAGCAGTGCAGGAACCACAGGCTGAGCAGGAGCTGCACTCGGGTGCCATGGAAAGGTCGCAGTCCTCCCTGCACCAGCAAGGGGCGAAGGACGTCCAGGAAACATTCCTGAGATACAGCCTCGGTTGTGTGGTTATTTAGAGTAGATAGTACACCCTATAGGATATACACGGTGCAACTGATAGAAGGCCGTTACAAGTTTTTGCAGTGAGTATAATTATATGAATGTTTACTGGGGACTCTCAAAAATTACGCAGTCCTGTAACTTTCAAGTTGATCGCAGAATGGGCGGAGCATATCACAGACGTTCAGAAACCTACTTCATACTATTGGACAAACAGGGAGATTGGAAAAGGGAAAATATACGTGGGAGGAGGAAAGTTCATATAAAAACGGTAGGAAGGATAGAGAGGGGGATTTGGGAACTAAACCTCAGCAGCGATGTAGGTTATTGGAGCTAAAGCGATATCTAGGGTCTAGGGGCATAGGTGTTGCAAGTACAGAAGGGATTAAAGGGGAATTATATTAAAATTACCACGCCGATGAGAGGCAGCAGGACTTACATGTGTATCTAAACGTGTGTACTGAGGGAAAGTCATTGTTCAATGTCAAGATACAGAGGAGGCTCGTGGAGCTGGGAACAGCGCTGAAACGCGAGTCGAAGTAATCCATTACTCGTAGGGAATGCGATTGAATTTAGGGGCACCGTAATGGGAAGGGGGAAAATAAGCAGTACTGTTTAAGGAGTTTATTGTGAGTGTTAATCATCGTAGCCCATCATCAACAACGAATCTCTAGCGTAAGGGCAAGTTCTAAGATTAATATTGTCAATGTAATCGAGATTAGCGGCAGGATAAATCTTACGATTTGATGTGAACGCCCATTGATTTAATCGTTCCGTGTGCACTCTTGACTATTCAACTATTAAGTATGCAATTGATCTGTTGATAGTGTAATGTTTAATAGGACATCATGTTGGGGTTCATCTCATCAGCCAAAATGTGATGGATTGATCGCACTTCCCATTCCGTGATTATTAGAATAACATGTATTGAATTTTCTGTTTATATTATTTATCCCCTCTCTATTGCCATTGGAAAAAATTGGGAAACTTTTACCATTTCATACATTTGGAGGATTAAAGTCCCTCCAAGCGCGATCATGTATGTTTTGTTGCATTTAATTATTTGTGTCATTCACTAGTAATAATTGAAATATAACGGAAGGACAGCATGCAAAAAACCATGCATTGAAACCAAGATTACGTAAATTATGAGAGAGAAAAGAATTTCATCGCCGATCAATCATTATACAATTAAAAGAAGGCAAAAGCATTTTGATTTCTCCATCTATTAATTAATAAATTTAATAAAAAAAGTAGACATGAGATAAGAACAAATACGTATCGCCACTATCTAAACTCGTTTTTAAAATGGTATTTCAAACAAGAAAATAATAGTTTATTAAAAGATGATTGAACGTAAGCAAAACAGCTGTTATATGTCGCCGAATGGTCCTTGGTAAGTTAATCAGGTGTTTCTGAACGTAAAAGTTTAAATTGTGGCTGAAATATCAATCTATTTTTGTCATAAAACTCAGGATGAAATTGCTCTTTTACAGGATTGAATCATTCAATCGTATCATAAGATGACATTTTGGCTACAGTTTCATACTTTAAATGGAAATTGTAGAATTAGTGCAGCGTTTCTCAACTTATGATGGCCCATTTCAACCGAGTCGCATAACATTTGTGGTTTCTTGCCCTTCAATAAGTTAAGTATTTGCAATTTCTCGGCGCACGCTCGTGGGCTCTGGTTGAAAAATGCTGAACGAGTTGTGATCCTTGTGCATGTGAACAAGTACTAAATCTCCGTCCAGGTTAAAAAACGTATTTTCTGCTGTTAGAACTTTTTCCCACGGAAAGGAACACATTCAAAAACATCGACTGAGAGAAAATTTTAAATTTCTTAAGAAAATTCCCGCCATGGATTTGAACAACACATTTGTACAGTAAATTATGGAGCCGAAATTAAGTTGGGACTAACAATGAAGGAGTGCCTGGATCCTGTCAAACGACTGAGCACAAGACCGACAGCTGCCAGCAGCACCAGCACCACCGCCCATACCTGCGAACAATACATACAAAGAGCTAACTTATTTATTTTACTGGAAATTCTTCCACATCTTGTAAATTGAAAAATGCTGTTAATCTTAACATCGTCAATGCTTTTACTACATCTCTTAAACCCTGTGATTATGTCTACTCATCATTTAGAAACGGAACAAAGTTGTTTTAAAAAGTTTAACCACAATGGCATTTCTATTGTCCTTCACGGAGTTGAAAAAATTGTCTTCGAACAAACTGAGAATTTTTCTGAATTTTTTTAAGTACAAATACATGTGTTTCTTCGGGTCAAGAAGTCAACTTTCTTTCCTAATTTTCTATACTTATTTAACTTGCTGATTGTAGAGAAACTTGCACGAGTGTATTTGTGCATCAACAATGTGTTTACACATCTTTACCCTTAAGATTCTGAGAGTCCTCTGATACGACCAGACAGGTTCAACTATAACGTAATTTTAATAAAAATTTAGATGCTCTATAACCTACATTTGTGTCCAGTGTGTGAGTGGGTGTAACAAAAGACACCCATGTAAGTGGAAACATTTGCTTTCGATTAAGAGTGTTCAGTCGTCATGACAGTACGATTTCATCAAATTTCTTCTGGTGCAATCATTCAATCTTAACTGGAAAGGAAAAAAGTGTTTAAGCAAGTAACCTCGTTTGCCAACAGATGTCAGTATTATGTGACACGGTTCCAAACGGTACTTATTGCTGCGCCAAGCTTCTCTCCAGACATACCTCCGTCTACCCAAGATCTTGACCTACCCTCTCCGTCCGCTTATGCCTTCTATGTGTATGCCTAAATACATTGCATTCTCCTTTATCTAGTGATTGAACACTTAACTATCTTAACCTCTTTCTCACTATTAGGAGACTATTATATTCATTCCATTTGGTACTTAAATCATGGTTGGAAATAATATGGAGAAGAAAAATGGTGTAACAAATGCAAATTTAATTCTTCTATCTCATAGTCGCATCGATTATGAACTACAAAAAAAACGAAAGGTAGAAACCTATGGCATAACAAATGAAGGTTTCATTTCACTTGACTAACCGGGGCAGAGAAGGGCCTGGACATAGAGTTGAAGGGCACCAGTTTGCCAGGAGCTCGGGTCAGGATGCCTAAGGTGTCTTGATAGTAGAAGTCGGACATATCAAAACTACTGAGTCGCGCCTCCGATATCGTGATCTCGTTCAACGCGAGGTCTGCTTCTCCTCGCTCCACCTTCCAGGACACGCAACGTGTATAAGATCTTAAGCATAGGAGTGAAATATTATTCAAGAGTAATACTGCTGTAAAAATTTAAGCAAGATCTTCATAGTCAACAACGAGAAAATATGACTATCCATCTCTAAGACTATGACTATCCATCTCTAAGGATTGAAACGTGGAAAGTGTTTGAAGAAGAACCGTTTAGCTCATTTGCTTCATTTTCACAGTTCTTCTTTTGAATTCACAGCATTCTTCGGTGAGGTCAACAATGTCGGACACTATCAATTAAACATCTTCTAACATTTAAGATTTTCAGTAGCGCTAAGAGAAAACTGATCATTATTTTGTAGCTACAACCATCGCTGATTAAACTTAGACTCCAATTATTAAAATTCATCTTTTGCTATGCATAATAAGTTTGCAAATTTTCAATAGAAGTATGCGTAAAAAGACGTTCTTATGGGCACGACGCGATCGACCCACCTTCTTTCTGCAGTGTTATTCACCCCACAATTGTACAGGGTGACCCATAAGTAAGATACCTTTTTAAAACTATTATAGCTATAAAAATACAAATGGTAAAGAGATTTGGTTAATTCAGAATGAATTAAGAGATTTCAAAGTTTTCTACCAGCTTATTAAGTCTACCGACAATCACAATTATATTGCCCAAAAAAATCATAAAATCCACCCCCAAAATAAATCGCTACGCAATGGAACGAGCAAAAATAGTGGAACTTTACTTCCGATGTAACTGTTCGGTTACTGCAGTTCAGAGGAATTACAGGAATATTGATGGTATTGAAAGAAGTCCTTCGAAGAAGTGTATGAAAAACTGGTATTGAAATTTAAAGAACCTGGAACAACAGCAGACAAACAACGTTGTGGCAGGCCACGGACCCTACGAACTGGTGCTTCAATTCAGCTTGTTGTAACAAGTGTTGCTGATCGGCCCAAAACATCAACTAGGGGACGTTCAATTCAACTGAGAATGTCACGTACCTCACTGCAACGTATTTTGGTAAAAGATCTAAAGCATCATCCATATAAAATTCAATTAATTCAAGAACTCCTTCCTACAGACTACCAAAAGTGATTAGATTTTGCGAATAGTTTTCTGTAGCTTGCAGAAAATAAAAACTTTGTTTTCATTTTCTGATGAGGCACATTTTCACCTCAATGGTTTTGTTAATAAGAAAAAATGCAGATTCTAGGCTTCAGAAAATCCAAAAGAAATTCATGAACGTCCATGTCACTCAGCTAAAATAACAGTTTGGTGTGGCATCACGTCTTCGAGGATCGTTGGACCATATTTTTTTGAAAATGCTAATGGTGATGCAATTTGTGTTAATGGAAATCTGTATAGACAAATGATTCAAGAATATTTCATACCTGAATTTGAAGATAATAACACAGAGATTGCCTTTTTCCAACAAGATAGAGCTACAGCGCACACAGCAAAAGAAACAATGCAAATGTTAAAAGCAATTCTTCCAAACAGAATAATTTCTCGTTTTGACGATATACCTTGGCCACATCGATCTCCAGATCTAAGTGCGCCTGATTTCTTTTCTCTGTGGATACTTAAAGGAAAATATTTACAGTGAAATACCTGATACTTTACAGCAATTGAAACTAAACATCACTCAAACATGACAAACAAGTGGAAAAAAGCGTCAAAAATGCTAGCAGGATTCTTGGTTTCATTGCACGAAACTTTGAATACAAGTCTAAGAACATAATATTACCGCTCTATAAAGCGCTAGTCCGGCCTCATTTAGAATATCCAGTGCAACTCTGGTCTCCTACCTAACGAAAAGATATTAATAAAATGGAAAAAATACAAC
>VCRD01000762.1:91856-121951 GCA_006783055.1 Trinorchestia longiramus
TATATATATATATATTCACCACAAGTCATATCTATGTGTGCCGTAAATCATATTTATGTGTACCACGAGTTATATTTCTGTGTACTGCAAGTCATATTTTTGTGTACCCCAGGTTATAGTTATGTGTATCGCAAATCATATAACTATCGTGTACCATGACACATATGATAGTTGAGTATGGCGAGTCATGTAATAATTGTATATTGTGAATCAGTTAATTATTGAACACAAGTTTGTGTGTGTCATGAGACATGACCATCACGTACAAAGAGTCATTTAAATGTTGTGTACCCAGAATCATATAATCCATTATGTAATTTAAGTCAGGCAACTATTACGTAAAAAAATGATAACTTAGTGTACAACAGTTACCTTTTTCTTCGTTAACACCTAGGGCCAGTGTGTGATTGAAATGCATGTACGTGACTGAAGGGCCTGTAGGTGATTAATGCCTTCATTTTAGATGGTATGGGGCTTAAAAACCAACCTAAGAATGGACCAAACTTCTCGTTCCTGTCACCATACTCTATTCTACAAATGGCCGCAAAAATTCGAATACATTCGGCAGCTCTTCAGTCAGAAAGGTCAAAATTTTCTTTTCGAAGAAGGATAAAAGTGTAGTGAATCACTAAATATGAATACAGCACAGACAAGGCTAGCTATCGTCGACCAATCAGAGAACAAGACAGATGAAGTGAATCCCACGCGAGGCTAGTTGTCGTTAACCAACGAGCGGTTACGCTTAGACAGCAGTGCCCAGCCAACCACCTTATATAATGGGGCTGTAGCGCTCGGCGACACAGACTCTCCACCAATGCTTCCAAAGTCAACATCTCCACCAAGAACTCTCATCAACTGAATACTCCAACTCACAACCAACATAAGATAAAAGAAATCAGGAACCAGCCATCCTGTCTGCGAACAGGATGGGGGCTCAAACGACCTACGCACTAACAAGAAGTGCACGTACTCGAACTTGCCACGCACTGCAACTCTATATGTCCTGGCCCCCTGCCGACAAGACATACGCATTGAAGAAAGAAGAAGGAACAACTAATATAATGTTCAAATGTCCAAGTACAAGTACTAAACTCATCCTGTCTTTTCTCCTATTGGGTTCCTCGACGGTCCCTTACTCCCTCAGGCGCTCACTCCGCGTAAGACACAACATAAAGATATTCAATGCCTGCTCAGAGATAAGAGATGTCTGAGGGTTGGGACTGAAGAGTAATAATAACTAGATCACTAGAAAAGAATGCTTTTTATTTTCATACGTAGATACAAACAGATATTAATGGTTTTGAAAGAAGGAACTAATTGCACTTTCAATCTGAACACCTGCAAGCAATTTCATGGTAGTTGCTCATAAAATTCAATAAATCACACACATCAACAGTTATTTCCCATCTGACTGGATGAGAAATTTAGTCATAATTTTGGTGTCAATAAGACTGCTATCAATTGTTCTCACCCTCATCCACGGGTCGTTTTCAAAGGTGGAGATTACGAGGGTCCTGTTCCTTAGGTCCTTCTGGTCCTGCAGAAAGTGGGACTCCACAAGGGCTTCAAGACTGGGCCTCCACGGTCTCCGTGAACTCGTTCCTGGAACTCTTTGCTCTCTGGGAGCCTGCGACGCTGACAGAACTGCTGCCATTCCTGAAGTTAATGACTCAGAAGTAGCTTGCATAGTCAGCGACTCCAAGAATGCTCCCAATCTTGACGGGTCCGTGGGAGCTCCCAGTCCCGAGGAACTGCCGTCAACACCTCCAGGTAGCGAAGAGTTACTCCTGTAGTTCAAAATGTGTAAAATTCTCCTAGACTTTTAAATTTGGGGTGTTTTCATTGTTTACCAATTGCAAATGAGACGAAGTA
The DNA here is from genome assembly GCA_006783055.1 of Trinorchestia longiramus. Taxonomy (NCBI): domain Eukaryota; kingdom Metazoa; phylum Arthropoda; class Malacostraca; order Amphipoda; family Talitridae; genus Trinorchestia; species Trinorchestia longiramus. Next base: position 93,729 of record VCRD01000762.1, read on the forward strand.
ATGTTGAATTATTAGGCAATTATGAGTGTTTAGAATAGAATTAGGCTATAGGAACGAACCTTCTGGCCCATTCTTGGGTCGGATAATTACTTCGATAATTATTCGGTTGTATACCCAAGTCCCATACCGTATTTCTAGCCGCGTCAACCATGTCGGCAGCGGGATGTATAACCATCAAATAAATTCTTATGAAGAATGTTTGCAATTAAATTTCAGTAAGCAAAATTTAAAAATCACATCCATCCGAAAATTTCTGAATGTAAATTTTTACGCATCTTGATTCAAATCTTTTTTTCCTCAAACATCAAACTCCTTTTAATCGGAACAAAATTGCTACAAAGTACATGCTGATATATAACAAAGAACCAAAACACATGTAATTTCCTGCACACTTACTGACAGAGCAAGCGTAGTGGTCCAATTTCAGTGAACTTTGTCGTTTGATTTTCATGAACGAAACTTGATCTATACATCTGTACGTCAGCAGCTGCTGTGTCGCATCGGAGTCCAACTGATGCTGGTCGATGCATCGGTGCTGCTTTCCCGCTGCCTGACAAAATATTTTCCTCGAAGTAATGTCTTAAAAACTTATTTTCCCCGTAACTCTGAGTTTCTGCACTTCCATCAAATGTGCGCTGTTCAATCACAAATCCTGGGTTTGTGTGAGCTTGTACTGTATTTTTCTTAACATTTGAGTTATTAGCTCTTTTGTTCTTAGTTTGACTTTCTTTAGTGGGATTTTTAAGTACTATTCTATTTTCTTGTTTCTGCTGAGAAGCTGAGGAATCTCCCCTGCAAGAAATGGGTTCCAGCACCAGCAGGCGGGTGTTCTCTGTCAGGTGAGGAGCAAGCAGTTTTCGTGTGCCCCGAGCAGTGCACACCACCAGAAGCTTGTGCCAGTTTAGGATTTTGTTGTCGGGTGCCTGAAGTGAAACATTATTATTGTTCCTGTAGTAATAGTAGTTAACTACAGAAACTATTTTCAGACTGTTCATTTTTCTGACAAGCGATCCGTCACCGTTTGTACTGTACATGGCTCCTTGGTTTTCTATATTTCAAAACACGGTGTCAAGGTACGGTTATTGTGTTCGTTATTGAAGAATACTCTGAGCTTAGCTCAACGTAAATTGCTATAGAAACAAAAGAACCTAGCTTACTCACCTCATGGAACCATTCCAGCAGGTTGTGAGGGGAGAGGAGCAGTAGAGTAGTTTGCGGTTCAGAACTGCCTGCACTCGTCCGCATTCTCACACTCGCCTTGTTGTGTCCAGGCGATATAAGGGATACAGTGTACGGTGTGTGTATGAAGCTCAGGTGGTGAGATAACGCACTGGCAGTATCTGTTGTTTCAAGGGAAAACATGTAACATTATTTCTTCTGAGGTAGACTTCTATTTTAAACTTGACATTTTTTAGCACAAATCATGGTTATGTTAATAACTTAGCTTAAACATAGTCGATGTTCATTATTTCAGTTTAAGTATGTTTGAAAGAATAACCATTTCATTAATGCGATGTTTAATTTTCAAAGACATTTTTCCGTCGCCCATGTCATATGATATCATTTTTGAGAATGGTATGAGCGAGAATATAATTATTACATGAGTCTATCTCTTCCATTCGGGTCTTACCAAGCGCGATGAAGAGCGAAGACAACGCTGTAACACTACAAGGCAGTGTAGATAAATACAGTCATAAAATGATATGACAAATAGCAATGTTAATTTTATTGAATGTGGAAGTTTATCTCCCCATACTACTACTATTCCGAAGCATCAATGTTATATAATAGAACGCCAGGTGTTTCCTTAAATAAACAAGTTTATATATTTTTTGTGTCTAAGTTTTCCTATGTTATTAGAATGGGAGACTCCCTTAAATACTGGTAGTTAAATCAGTAGACTTTCAAGTGTATAAATTCTGAACCGCTGGAGTTAAATCCGTAGACTTTCTGATTAGGTCTGAGAATCTGTTGTCTAAATTCTTCCTTCAAATGCATGATATCAAAACCCGTTATTTTTAACGGACATACACACTAGTTTGAAATAATAATACACGTTTGCTCACATTGGATATTGTACATGGAAGAGTACAATTTGGACTGCCTTAGAGCGTTATTGATTTCGTTCAATAATTAATAATAACAATCTTACAGCACATCATATCTCACGGAAACTTGAGAGCTACACGTACGTCCTTCTGTATTATACGAAAGTCATTTATTATAAGTGATTTTATTTCCACATGTGGACTTCAACACTTTATGGCGTGAATAAAGAAAATTATACTTAGTACCTGTGAGTTATTAATCAAAATAGTTGGTTTGAGACAAAATATTTGCATCCGTTTCTTTTTAAAGAATCCTAGTACTTTTATCTTACTATATTTTCTACATAAATACGAGTTTCTTACGGACGTGGTGGAGGTCATAGAGAATTTGCACTGTGTCGTGGCCGTCTGTGGCGGTCAGGAGGCATCGGAGACTAGAGAGGCACCACGTGTCATGGCTGCACGTGTCATGGCTGCACGTGTCATGGCTGCACGTGTCATGGCTGCACGTGTCATAACTGCTCGTGTCATGGTTGCACGTGTCATGGCTGCACGTGTCATGGCTGCACGTGTCATGGCTGCAGGTCTCTGAAGAGCCAATGCAACACAGTACACACGTCACTCAGACAGCACACCAAATCTCGTACTCATCACAAGGCGCTGTGGACTCATGAACTGAACAATTTTGTGCGTTTTGTGTCCGTAATGTATCAGTAAAAAGTAATGCTCATAATTTTATTGATTTCTTAGAAATTTAATACCTTGATCAGCATCCCTCACCGTCTATAGGGTATCCGAATCTGTGAGCATACGTTACTAACGCATTTATGCAAATCATTAATCAAAAATAGCTATCATAGTATTCCTTTAGTCTAATATTTCAATGCTTCTTTCATGCCTTTTACTCCATTGCGTGTCGACTGCTTGGTACTGCAATTTAGATGCACATAATGTCCATTAAAAGGTACTTAGTCAGACAAAACTTACACACTACAATCAAAAAATTTATCCTTTAAATTTTATTTTAAAGTTGACAAGCAATTTCAGAATATCAAAAGTGGTGATATTCATAGCGTTTGTTATGCAGTGTCTAGTTAACTTCATTCATTTTAAGTACTGCGTGTACCTAGTGTTCAATGGCTTATGAATTTATTCTTCCTGTTTAGACACGCTTACTATAAATAAGTTGCCCGATTTTTGACGAGTTCCTTAAAAATAGATTTCATGACTCTAAACTACCAAAGTTAAAGAATTATAAATGGACCTAACTTTTACAGCCATTAATATGCTCATGTTAAGAGAACACTAAGGAGTATTTGCTTAGATGTTTGAAATACAGAAATAATGCATTGTCATTTAGCACTAGCCTCTGCAAGACTACAGGTGAACTCACTGCAGCAGCTGGACAAGTTATGCTTGCTTCCTCCGTCAAGTTCACGAAGAGAGAAGTCCTCTGTAACTCCACACAACAAGGGGTTTCATAACTAACATTACGACAGAAACAGTAATTTCCTGTCATATCTCCTCTCATTAGACACGAGTGGCAACATCTGTGGTGTTTGATAACTCATGTACTTGGGAATAAAATCAATTCATATTTTTGAAACCAAAATAAAATCTTTTCTCTCTTATTTGAAATCTTTTTCAGTGATTCATGGTCTGCATGATGACCCACTTTGGGGTGTGTACTAGAACTTTAATGATTTTGAAAATTTCCATTTAATTTAAATGATTCTGATATAACAGGTAAAAACTCTTTCTCTTTGCGATCTAAATAGATACATGCATTTTTTAGAATATGTCAATTTCAGAAAATATTCAATGCGAAGTGTTTATAATTAAGGACCAGACAGCTTTCGGGGAGATTCAGCGACTTAGATTTGACTAATTTGAAACTATTATAAAGATGAATGTATTAATAATTTACGAGGAATTTTTATGTTTTAAATGGGTACATTTAATTAATATATACAGAACTTCCATTCTGTATTTTATCTACCGATAACATGGCCCAGACACCATATTACGTTTAAAGATGTGTATAAAGATGTGGAAATTCGAACTCATCACGAGTCTTCTCACATACGGGTAGAAAAGTTTAATACTGGTGTGAATGAATCACATTTTCCTGTCTATGAATAGTTTGAATTTGGGGTTTATAGTCTGATGTGGTAACCACTTTACCACCAGGCCTTTGCCCATCTTTAATTTCAGTTCCTAATTATATGGAGGTTTGTCAGTGTTAGTGTTCACCCGTTGAAACTTCTTGGTTTAAAAGTAATAAAATTAAGGATACATGAAATAAATACATTTTACAGTTTTACTCTGGGTACTATTAAAACCAGACTGTTTTTCATGAATACATACAAAACTTTCATTCTGAAACTTATATACCGATAACATGGCTGTGTAACAAAAGAATATTAACAATGAACAAATGGAGTATTTTATAGTGATCTGATGCCACTTCTATCCACAGTAAAATGCTTATAATACATGTATGCCCGTTCGGATTTTAGTTCAATAATTTTTCTTCAGTAATAGATAGGAAACAATAGGACGAACACACATAGACAAAGAGAGAGAGAGAGAGATGGAGATACTCTGTCTATTATGTATGTACATGCATTGTGTTAAACAAAAAGTCTGTGCAATTTATGTCCATGACAACTTCGCTCCAAACCCGAACGAGCTTTTTGGTCAATACTCTAGCTTTATCTTAGAACTGAATGTAACTGTCAATGCATTGTATGTCTGTCGTGTTCTGTTCTTTAACACCAAGAAAAACGATGTGTTCTTCGCTAAGCAATGATAGGGCAGCAACTTCCTATGTTAATAACCGGTGATCTGCAAGACGTATTGTGTGGTGTTCTACACGTCTCTTCCTAACTCTTAAATAACAAGGTTTTTTGAGTCAAGCAATGATAGGGCAGCTGATATTTCAATGAATACTAGGTAGTGCTAGGTCATACGTCTCCACCCCCCTGTCGTGTGTGCAGGGTAATCAAGTGCGATAATTGAGTAACTCGCTGCTGTGTATTGAGGATTGTACAGCGACTTCGTATTGAGACTCGTCTGTGATAAATGGGAGACGCGTTCGATTTCTTTTGTTGGAAGCAGGTAATTCTATATTATAAAAGAAGGCTGTCTGACAGTGAGATGCCAATCCAGTCCTCAAAATTTATTTGGTTAGTGATAAACACTTTGCTCTGTCCGTCAGGGGCTTATACCATTAAGCAAAATAGACTGTGCTACAAAATGGCCCAGTATGCAATATGAAATGAATTGAAAATGAAAGGAAGCGTAATACAAGAGCGCGTTGGGAAAATTACCAATCATTGAATACTTATTCATCAAACACATTTCTTGTGACCGCGTCTAAACCTAGATGAAACATGAAGAGAGGAGTAGTATTTCTTTTTCATACACAACATGGTTAGAATAAATTAAAACTCACATGTCAATGGCATGTATAAAAGATAAGCTAAAACTTCTCAACCTCAAAAATTAGAAAATCAAGTTTTTCTCCATAATTATACTCTTTTCGTCCTACAGCACACACGAGGTGCATACGCTGGTTCTCAAATGATGCAACTTAAAGTAGTTACATGCAAAGCATGTACTATAATTTAGTGCAATTTGAGCAGAAACATCAGTAACTCATATCAATAAACATGAACTTCGATGAAGCATTTGTGTGACGACTGATTTAGCATCGTTCTTGAAGTAAACTGTGATCAATTTGTATTGGTCCACGTGATTTATTATATTTGAATTGTATGGTTCACGACAATTTTAAGTCACAAAAAGATTGAGAAAAAGAATTCAAAGAATATTTTTAATCGATATTTTTTAAGTTAGTTATACATAAAGGTTAAGATTCAAAATCAAAACCAAAGAAGCGATGGAATCATAAATACGAAAATTCGATTATACAACATAAAAATTAAAAGTATTTTTGATATTTAAAATTTAACTCGTTAATTTATGAGGGCAGGAACCAGTTCTTTCACGAGTTTCTCTTGCTTTTCTTAAACACAGAAGCTGCAGACTCAGAAATAGAGATTATGTCAGTTTTCAGATGTAAAATAAAACAGATCATTCAGGGTTTTTATTTAAATAGAATTAGGATCATTTTGAAAATGGGCAAAATTCGAGATTTTCGGGCGATTCGAGTAACTGAAATACTAGCACTAATATCCGTAGATTACTTAGAAAAAGTTTTCCATATGGACTTACAGTACGTCTACAAAATTTGAATGATATCCACTCATTCATTTCGTCATGATAAAAAAAAGAAGGTAAACCAATTAAACAAGCTCTAAGTGAGCTTGTTCAAATACTTCAGTTGTAAAACATAGAAAAGTGAATTTATCCTGAGTACAGCATCATAATTTAAGATTCATAGAGCGCTAAAAAATCCAAATTAAACTATCTACAATGTTAAAAAAAATGTATAATGGCATCAGGGGCCAAAAAGTTTTGCAAGGATTTTGTGTTTTCTTATGAGATAAAACTACACCGAAAATGAAGATTCAAACATAACGCAGAATTTGGCAAAGATGAAGACACTTCGCAATAAATGTGGCCGTTTTTCACCGGATATTTATGATACCAAGAAAACTCCTACAGAATTCATAGTGGCTTGCACTACTGAGAACCAAAAATCGAGCTTTTACTTCACTGGTCGAGTTTTCACTCGTTTCTGAAGATTATCTTGTTCTCAAGCATGACTCTGAAAGATGATCAGTCAACAGCACACAGGTAATAATTCACCAGGAGCGGACTAGACACGTGGGGGTCACCTGCATGCCGTAATTGCTACAGAACATTTTTTGGTCATAAATTATCGGATCAGCAGCCTTTGTTTGTCATGTGAAGCTTCAATGTACACCTAAAACATCTTTCTTAAAAGCTGGAACAGTAATGCGTATTTCTTATAGTCTTTATATGATAAACATTTCGAAAAACCCTTTCAAATTCCTTGTAGCCCACATTTACAATTTGTAATCTGATGAAGAATGATATACCTTCTATCATACATGCATGGGTCGAACCCATTATCCATATAAGTTGTTCTCATCATCCTTGTCAGTTGTTCTCATCATCCTTGTCAGTTGTTCTCATCATCCTTGTCAGTTGTTCTCATCATCCTTGTCAGTTGTTCTCATCATCCTTGTCAGTTGTTCTCATCATCACGGGACAGTAACGGATATCATCTCTCCATGGTCAAGATTAGCTGCAAGTCTCAGTTGAGAACTGAGCTCAACATCAGAGCTGCTTCTCCAAATGAGTCAAAATTTAAATGCTCATTCAACCTCAGCAGTTGCAAGCATTGTTGCTGCATGGTGACTACACTGTCACTACATGGTGACTACACTGTCACTACATTGTGATTACACTGTCACTACACTGTGACTACACTGTCAATACATGGTGACTACACTGTCTCTACATGGTGACTACATACACTGTCTCTACATGGTGACTACACTGTCTCTACACGGTGATTACACTGTCACTACACTGTGACTACACTGTCACTACATGGTGACTACACTGTCACTACACGGTGACTACACTGTCACTACATGGTGACTACACTGTCACTACATGGTGACTACACTGTCACTACATGGTGACTACACTGTCACTACATGGTGACTACACTGTCACTACACTGTGACTACACTGTCTCTACATGGTGATTACACTGTCTCTACATGGTGACTACACTGTCACTACATGGTGACTACACTGTCACTACACTGTGACTACACTGTCACTACATGGTGACTACACTGTCACTACATGGTGATTACACGACCACTACATGTGTCATTAGTATGGGTGAAAAACACAATCATGCTGCACACAAAAATAAGATATTATGTGCTGGAAACAAATTTTCCTTCTGCATATGTATTAATGAAATTATAATAAACGAAGACAAAAACTTGGCTCGATAAAAATTTAGAATATTTAAACAAACTAAATAAAAGTTTCGTATTGATGTTAAAAAATGATGCTATTAGACATTGGTATATAAGCATTTATAAAATTAAGACTAATTTTATTCGTATTAGTACGACACTACTGAGGAGGATTGAATAAAGTTATCTTTCGCTCACCGTGCTGCAAGACTGCGAAGGAAGTACAGAAGAGGCGTAGTGTCAGAAGCAGGTACAACATCCAGCTTTTTGTACACATCTTTGAAGAATATTTGTACATCATAGCATGAAATTCAGCTCACAAGATTTAGCAACAATTACAAGAATTCTCGGTATTTTGAAAGCACACTTGATAAACTCGTTATTTTTATAAAAACTACGATAATTGACCTAGAAGTAACTGCACGCCGAGGAAGAGAAATGAAGTTTTTCTTGCATCAATGAGGAGTTGTCTCACTGACAACGATGGGCTAGTTTTGTGCCACCACTGATCAAAGACCAGAAGGCGTGATGACGGAATGCTGTTTGTTGAGTGAAGGCAAAGCTGGAGTGCACATGAGAGTTATGACGCCTCGAGTGTCACAGGATGCGTTTTGTGTGAAAGACCAAACTTTACAAATCCCTTCATAATGAGGTATACACAAAAAACTGTCCGTTTAAAGTATTTCGAGTGAAATGCTGTATAATTTAGAAGAAAATATGGTGTTTAAATCTATCATCGATTCATTTCATGATTTTTTTTAGAATATCATGTGCTTGTAAGAAATCAATTCTTATCACTTCAATATTTTTTCGTGCATCTCTGAATGCAATGCTGAAAAGAACAAACTGTCGCGATGACATTAATACTGAATGACTAAAGGTCCTTGAAAACTCTTCTTATTAGAGAGAATCATTAAAGTTGTGTTAGTATCCTGCCCCTGTGACACTCAAACCCTGGAGCTGTGCAGTCCTGCTACTGTCTCAGCTGTACAAGAAATGAAGGAGCAGCAGCAGCAGTGATGCTTGAAGTGACTCACAAGGACCTGCCTGCCACTGTCTCAGCTGTACAAGAAATGAACGAGCAGCAGCAGTGATGCTTGTAGTGACTCACAAGGACCTGCCTGCCACTGTCTCAGCTGTACAAGAAATGAAGGAGCAGCAGCAGTGATGCTTGTAGTGACTCACAAGGACCTGCCTGCCACTGTCTCAGCTGTACAAGAAATGAAGGAGCAGCAGCAGTGATGCTTGTAGTGACTCACGAGTTGTTCGCCGATGAGTTCTCGTGTGTTTCTGCAGCGACTTCTGTACAATGACTTGCAGTGCTGCAAAGGCTGCTCGATGGTAGGATGGCGTGAAGATGTTTTCTTTTAAAAACTTAGAAGCAATAAACATACAACTTGTGACACTTCCTGAAATGTGACACATTTTGCACTTGTTTCTTTATCCTAAAGAACCCCCAAGTTAAACTTATGTGATAAATTAAAAATTTTGTGAAAGTTATGGCATATCACCTGATGCTCTTATTGCTCAAAATGGTTCATTGATCAACGCATTTGATCTTCGAAAGGCTGCTCAAGCGTTGCTACAAGTTCTCACATCTCTTGTTCTCTAAATGTTGGCTCTACTCGTACTTCTTAAAGAGCTTCAAATCATATTATGTTACGGGAGCAGCATTGAGGTTGTTTATAGTAATAAACTTTCTACTAAGTGGTAAAAATGAACCAATTCACAAGCTTCAGGTCATATTATGTTACGGAGGCAGCATTGAGGTTGTTTAGAGTAATAAATTTTCCAATAATCGGTAAAAATGAACCAATTCACAATGTAGAATACTGCAACATGTACTCATCATTTCATAAATAAAGAAATCAATTCTTAAGCACTTTTATTTGAACGTATAAACGTCGATATTTTCTTCGTCGATAAACGTAGGCGAACATCGACATGACGAAAAGTTAAAGTCGATTTTTTACTCTAAAATTGCTAACTAATCGAACACGCCTAAAGCGTTTTATTTTATTGCTTATAGGTATTCGGAAAACATTTTGAAATTACTATTTGTAGCTTTAATTTTCTAGATTTTAACTTTCTTTTTGAATGCAGCAACCTTATTTGTCGAAGTCAGAATATTTTGCTTTGACGCTGGTGAGATGCGCAAATGGTTCTGTTAAATATTCGAGCTTTAAATCCTGAAATAAGCGTTGTAAATATTTTATAAATCATTCACGGATTTTATCTATGAGAAGCGAATGCAATTCTTTTTAAAGTTCGTGTATACGACGTAGAACCTTGCCTTCAGAAACACATCGGACCTACATATGCCTGTAATGGTTATCATTTGTGCGGGGAATTCATAGCTACAAAGATTTGTTCAAACAAGTGGTACTAAAGCGGCCTGCATATATGTATTTATATATACATATGTGTGTATGGTTTTCACATTCTTCGGTAAATATAGAAGAATATTCACATTTTTGAAATTTATAGTCCTTAAATTTATTATCGTGGATATACGTGGTATCCAAAACAAGTTTTTAAAACATCACTTCTATGGGTTTCCAATGCATATATTTTAAACGTTATAGTGAGAATACTATAAGTCATATCACCGTAAAATACGTGATTTTTTGCTATTAGCATTCTTCATCATTAATACGAAAGCTACATCGGAACGGCGGCGTCGACTGGCAAACGAAAGAAAGAAAAGTGTAATATGATTCATTAAAAAGTACGCGATTTTTTCACTAGAGGGCCTACTAGTATAATATGGATGGCTGCTGATGATAAATTTGTCTACGCTCCCACTAGAGTGGTATTGAACAAAATTTTGAAAAAAAACACTTAAATTAGCGTGAAATCAGTGTCTAAAAAAGTTTTCGTAGTCCTTGTGTGCCCAACCAAGATCAAAAAAAGTGTATCATATAATTTATATAAATAATAACTAGAATTAATAATGATAGTTAAACAGAATGCTAAGTTGCGCAGGTGGCGCTCTCTAGTGAGAAGCTTTGCGTTGTGTTCTGTCATGCGCATTCTTGGCGCCGCCATTGCTTAGCGTTTGGCGTCTCTTTGTAGGTGTGTAGTATTAATGCAGTGATTATGGCGTATCGTGCAAGATAGCTGCCGTTTATACACTTTTTCGGTAGGTGCTTAGCTGTAGAATGTAACTTACGGCTTTATTGTGCACTTATGTATTTGAATTTGGGAGTTATTATGACATCTGAGTTAGAAAATCTTTGAGCGTCGACTAATTTCTTCTATTCAATGTTTTGCACCCACTAAAAGTTAATGTTTATGCATTATTGTTTTCAGATTAGCATATATACTAGTGATGTACCGATACCAGAAAAGAGGCCGATGCCAATACTCAGTTTATTCAGGTGCCGATACCGATACTTTTGTTTTTATAATTAATACTAATACACCTGAAGAAAAAGGAACAATCACGCACTGTTAAGTAACTCAGGATTGCACTCCTGTACAACCATTAAGCATGAAACACAATGATAATATATTCCGTCAAGATAATATACCGTACTCCTTTAGGATAAAGATAGATATCTTTGATAACTCTACATTCTATACTTAAATTCAAAAATTCTACGGTTGTGGTGCTGAAAAGCTCGCTCTCCACTGATGAGGGTATGGCTGATAAATATTTCCTTGCAAGCACTTATAGCAAGGGAAACCTAGGCTCATTTTCATGCCTCCACATAAAGGATTCTCTTCTTTAGGCAACATTTCCATGTTTTCATAGAGCCTCATTTCCTCATTTGCAAATTGCAAAGTTTAATAATTTTCTGTGCTTTACTTCTGTGTTTTTGTCAAGGTTTTTTGGTGTAATTCCGCTGCAGTTGAATGGGATGTTGATGAAATTTCAGTCATAAACTTATCAAAGTCTAACAAATCCAAATCCTCTTCTCCCGTAAGTCCAGTTGGTTCATTGGCTGAGAAGCCACCTTCGTCACTATCAGTGCTGTTGCCAGGGGTTGCTGATGAGGCGGCTTCCACTTCTGTGAATCTTTTTTTCTTGTCACACGAGCAAGCTCCTCGATTATGCTATTAAAGTTCATTCTAGTAGTATCAGCAGCATTTTTGTACAATGTAAGCTTGTATTGTGGATCAAAATAAATAGCTAAGATAGCATTGAAATCTGCATGATAATCCTTAAATCATTCTTTCATGAAGTCAAGAGAAGCAAGTGTAGATCCAAGACCAGAGTACCTGCAGGAAGAAAAAAAAAAAGAACAATAGTGAGCTTTTGAAAATATGCTTAAAAAATTGTTGATTTGAAATATAAAGGTAAATTAGAAAATATATCTAATCTGAATATATATTAGTTTAACCCTTTTAGTCCTGACAGGACTTTTCAAAGTGTAACTTAACAAGTACTGTACCACTGTTCTCACCTGATACTTGCTACATGCCTTTTCAATGAAAAGCTCCAAGAATTTTATTTGTGGAATAATTTCTGAGGTGGTTGAGGATCTTTCACTTTGGAATCCTGTTGTGTTGTGGAATACTTTTAAAAAGCTTGTCAACTTTGTGATTAGATTTTATTTGTTTGTATCGAGTACTGGCATGTTTGCTGTATCCACACAGTAGCTGGCAACAACCTTTTGTTCACACAAACAATCTAGCATGAAATAGGTGCTGTTCCATCTCGTAGACATGTCTTGGATGAGTTTATGGTCAAACAGCTCATGCTGTTTTTGCAGGGTCAAGAGTTTTATGCAAGCCAACAAAGAATGACTGAAGTGCCCAACAATTTTTTTAGGCATATAATGTGCCTAAGAAAACGATTCTTAATGTAATGTGTGGAAGAAGCAAGCCAGGCCACTGTGGCCTGGATTGACTATGCCTTATACCATATTGGCTCCATTATAACAAACAATAACATGTACTTTATAGAATGGTATATCAAAATCAGAAATGATGCTCTCAATTACCTTAGACATTCTGCTTGATATACGAGAGCCTGTAAAAGGAGCAACTCACAAAACCAAAATGTTTTTTTCCAAAGTTTTTGTTGATGCTGTGCACTGTCAGACTTATAAATGAATGGTGTGCATTATTTGTCCAAATATCAGAGGTGAAACTTATGTTTTTATAATCATCAGCTATGTTCCTTTACTTTATTACGTACTTGGCTATGAATTTCAGGCAGAACTTTTAACGAGAACTACTTTCGACTAGGTAGGATATAGTTAGGCTTTACTTTTTGCATCAAACAAGAAAAACCTATGACCTCAACCACTGAAAGTGGTTGACAGTTACTTGCTATCATTTCTTCAATAGCTCGATGTATTGCTTGCGATTGATCACTATTGGTGTCCAAAGGCTGTTTGTGAGCAATAGTTTTGCTGATGGTCTTTTGAGTTTCTTTATTTTAATATCTTTTGAAGTGCATGCTTTTTTTGGTGCTTTTGTAAGAAATTGTCTAGTTGCTGCTTCTTATTAATTTTCTGTTCTTCTTTCATGAGATCCTTTTCTTTTGTTAAACAGTTGTATATGTCAGTATTGCAATTCAAGTGTTTTCTTAAGTTTGTGTTGAAGAATTTTCCTTCTTTTCCACCTGGTGAAAAAGATTTATTACATACAGTACATGTAGCTCATGCCTCATTTGTTTTGTCGACAATAAAATGTTTCTATACTCACGAGTTTGAACTTCTGTTGCTGGTAGAGACCATGATAGTTCACAAGCAAGATACATACTCCTACGACCTTCGCGGCTCAACCGCCTGTAGCGCACTGAACTTGACCAGGCTTCGTGAATCACGAGATGCCAAGTCGTTTTTTCTGTAATATCAGTCTCTAGAAGTAACAATTGAAAATTAATTTACTCAAGTAATATATTTTGCAATATTTAATACGAAGTTATGAACTCTGTAAAATAAATAATAGGCATTATTCATTGGGAAAATTTAAATTAAGTAACATCCTACTAGCATGCGTTGCGTGATCTCAGGCAGATGTCACGTGTTCTTGTGTGTTTGTGGATACGCGTACGCACACTCAATCCCCTTTTCTCTGTGTTAATGAAATAGGTTGTGACAATAATTATTCATGTTCAATCATAATTCTTTCTATGTTTAACGTTAAATCTAACTTTTATTATTATATCTGATGAGTAAATAAATTTACAGTTAACGTTCGATATTAAGCTTGTCTTCCGAAATTTTGCATTACCAGTCTTGTGAAAATAGTATAAAAGTATCCGAGTATCGGCTAAGATCCTTTATTTTTTGGATGCCGATACCGATACTCAAGAAAAAGGCCGATACCGATGCTATCGTTACATCTCTAATATATACCTTGATTATTGATGTGTACATGGTTGAGCATGTGTATTTTTCGCCAGTAATTTTATGAATTTTTATTTACATTAGCTTAATATTTCAGTGGTTTAAAAAGTCAGTGTTTGAATTTACACTCCACCAATTTCGGCTCCCATCCGTAGTCTAACACAAAACTGTGAGTTGAATAAAAGAGATTAAATTAATAAATGTTTTCATTGACATCAGTGATATTCTTACAAGAAAGATCTTTTTTTGTATGTGAAGATGTGGGAATTCAAACTCTAGAGTCTTCTCACATATGGGTGGAAAAGTCTAATACTATTATGAATGAGTAACATTTTCCTGTGGATGAATAGTTTTAATTTGAGGTTTATAGTCTGATGTGGTAACCACTTTACCACCAGGACTTTTTCCATCTATGATTTTAATTTTTAATTATGTAGATGTTTGTTAGTGTTATTGCTCTATGTTAGTACCACATGGCAGTTAATGTAAATAACATCAATGAAATTCATTATTTAACACATGGACCGCAACTCCCAAATTAGTTTGTATGTATAACAAAGGTCCCGTGTACCATGTATGGTGCACAATGCGGTTGAAGTGTTAATCGGCATGATTATTAAATAATTGTAAGCTAATGGAAATAAATGTAATTACTTTATCCTCTGCATTTTATAATAAGCCTGACATGACCAAAGAAGCACATCAAGTCCTAATAAATACTAGGCCTTGATATTTACTTCTGAATGAAATAATTTTTGCAATCATCTCTATTAGATCATGTTTACTTGTTTCACCAGATACAGATGACATCAACACCTTAAATATGAGGGCTATAAATTCACGCATACTTTCGTGACAGTATGAAGTTTATTCTTGCACATCAGTGCATGTGTTCCATGAGAGTAAGAAAAAGTTATTATTTACATCAATTGATCATATACATATGATGAAAAATGTGGTGCATACTGCCACACCATACAGATGCTCTAGTGATATACATAGTGGGCCAATTATGTACCATTTTCTTCCAGTAGTATCTTTGTTTTCCACTACACCTGTCAGTACTAAATGCATCACTACATGGTCAGTGTGTTAGACTAGTAAATGTTCCATTGCATCATCAAATTTTGATGCAGCTAGGCATGAAGCTTGGATCAGAGGATGGGTGATGTGTGCAAGTCAGAGGAAGAGGTGATGTGTGCAAGTCAGAGGAAGAGGTGATGTGTGCAAGTCAGAGGAAGAGGTGATGTGTGCAAGTCAGAGGAAGAGGTGATGTGTGCAAGTCAGAGGAAGGGAAGGAAGTCAAAGGAAGGAAGCACATAAGCTTGAATTTGTTTGTGTGATTTATTTGAATTTTCTATTTTCAGATGGTCAAAATGTCGAGTGGTCTTCTATCATTGAAGTGGAATCATCACAGATCCACATTTCTTCATGTCCTTGCCAACATCAGACAAAAGGTGAGTTCAGTAATTAAATCTAGTTGCTCCGATCATGATACAACAAAGAGAAAGTTTGTTTTGAGTTTTTTTTTAGTTTCACGCTTAGTATCTATAGCAGAAAAAACAATTATATGTTTAGTTTTTAGAAAAAGGATTTTGTTACTAAGTTTGTGAATTTTGCCACTTTCTGAAAATTTTTGCTGTGGGATGCATATTTACTTTTTATTGATATTAAAAGCTTCAGGTACATTTTATCTAAAGTTATTTAGTAAAATTTTTTGTTCATCATTGTTTCGTGTCACATTTCCAGTAGTTTGTACCATTATAATACCGTTGGTGGACATCAAACAGCTGAGATGCTAATTGCATGAACATGGCATAGTGACCAGGACTGTCGTTAGAGGGAGGTGTCACCATGTTTTTTGGTCAGGAAAACTAGAAAGGGTGTTTTGTACATCAGCATTGTGTAACCAAGAAGCAGTAGTGGACAAATTTTTGGTACTTTTGTTGATTTTGTGTTGAGAGCTTAGTTCTCAGTACTGTAAATTATATGTATTATGAGTGTCTTATTGATATTTTATAAATGTTGTGGTTGTGTCTTACCATGTTATAAGTGTTGTGTTAGTGTATCATTGATGAGGGTGAACATAGATTTCACATTGAGGGTGAGAAGTGAAACAATTCTGATAAACCACAAATAGATCAAATTAAATAATGTTAATGAAGAAGACAGCATAACCATGAGATAAAACAAGGTTAGGTCCATCTAGTAAAAAGAATTAGACATTTAGTAACACCTTATTAGTTTTTGTGTGAAAATGGTTGGTAGCAACGACTGAGATCAGTTGAAAAAAGTTTATGAAATAGTTAGTCTGCATCAAGGTTGTTACCCAATAAGGGGATGGCAATTTAAGGATTGGTTGGACTTGTATTAGTAAATAATTTACTTAGTAATTATCCCCTTGAATGTTTGTGTGATTCTTCCCTAAAATGTTTCGGTGACGATTAACAATTTTGTTTCAGGAATCGTACAGCGATGTCACACTGGCCTGTGCAGGAAAGTTTTACCCGACCCATAAGTTGGTGCTGTCAACATGCAGTGAATATTTTGAGGAAATGTTTGAACGGACACAATGCAAACACCCCGTTATAGTATTGAAAGACATTGGGGCTGATGATTTGGAGGCGCTTCTATGTTATATGTATGATGGGGAGGTGAATGTTTTGCAAGAAAATTTATCTAGTTTAATTAAGGCTGCAGAATGTCTCAAAATCAAAGGTCTTGCTGTGGCTGACAATGACCCCAACGAGAGAACAAAAGAGAAGAAATTGCTCTCGAGCAGTTCTAGTAGTGGGAATAATATAAATAATAGTAATAACAGAGATGTACAAAGAAACGATAGGCGGCCAGTTAATAGTAATGGTAGTGGCATTAAAAGAAGTAATGTAAATAGTAGTGGTACGGAAGATAGTACTCAACCAACAAAGAGAAGAAAACCGGAAGCTCGCTTACAGCCCAGCACATCAACTTCATCAGAAGAGAGAGAAGCTCTACCTCAAAATGATGACATGGAGCCTGAGACAGAGGCAGCTGATGCAGTGGCAGCGGACGGTGGTGGCTCTGACAAGGCGGACGATGAAACACCAGTTGATATGCAAGGTGTAGCTGAACACAGTGAAGACTCCTCTGCCTTCATTCAGGTGAGCTTCTTGGATGTGTCAGGAATTGTGATTTCCGCAGCATGATGCCGGCTTGTCATTGATATTTTTCTGAGAAGTTGAGTTGTGGTTGAAAAATTTCAAGAGCAAATTTTTTTTAAACTGGTGCACAAAAACAGTTGCGTACAAACCAGTAAAAATCAATGCTCCGGAAAACAATTATAGAAATCAAGTCTTTATCTATGTTTCTCGTACTTTTTTCAAGTATAATATGTAACGTTTAAGGCAGTGATTCTCAAACACGGTGCCGCGGCACACTAGTGTGCCGCGAGACAAGAAGACGTCACAAAAATCTACGTATACCTTTCATAAAGTTTAAAACTAATTTCCTCCCAAATCCCGAATAATGTAAATTATTATTCAAAATGTTGAATTTTAGTGAGTTAAAAGTTCAGGTTAGGCACTGCAAGCAGTGCCACGAACACTAAATTGTACCGTAGTTATTGCAAAACATTGTGGATCTCAGCATGGGACTTTATTATCATAATTATATGAAACGCATTCAATTATAACTTTTATCTCTGGAACAAATAGAAAACTACATTTACTTCAATGTACGAATTTTTCGTTTATGTCATTTCAATAATTTTCGTTCAACTTTGATTAAATTCAGCTTACCTGCTTGCTGTGATTTTACCTTCGCTATCGAGAGGAATTACAGGATAAATCAACACAACAAAGTGCTTTTATCTGCATATAAGCCATATATTATGAATATCGGAAGTTCGAAAAATTTTCAACGTTTCTTCTATCATATTTTAACACGTTGACTCCGAAGTGGTACGTATGTGAACCACTGAGGTTAGGTTCCGTAATTTTTTCAGATCCTTCTAGTGACTATGCGTACATTGTACAATACATGCGTACAATGTGAAGATTTACACCAGTCAGGCAATCGGAGGCAACGTGTTAAAGCTAAATGAAAAGCTAAAGCACAGCGGCGTGACTGCCACCTAATTAGTTGATCACTGCCTGTTATGGAATAAGTGAGTGACAGTGTGTGTTAACAGTTTTATAATATATCTCCCCTTCTCAATAACAGTGGATAAGTTCATCAAAAGTAAAGTACTAAGTGACGATTGTGTGTCCACTAACAGCAAGCAACTGACAAAACCCGTCACAAATGACAAGACCCTCTAGTGCAAAAAAGCTAAAGTTCATCACGACGGAAGATACAAGAATGAATATTTGCAGTTAGGATTTTCTTGGACTGGATCAATTGAGCGGCCAAGCCCATTATGTGTTGTTTGTGGTGATATGTTGTCCAATGAATCGATGGTGCCAAGTAAATTAGAAAGATATTTCACAACTAAACATTCCTATCTCAAAAATAAAAATGTCAGCTATTTTCAAATATTGTTAGATCAGCAAACAAAGCAACAAAACCTTTTCCAAAAAACTTTGAACATATCAGAAAGAGCTCAACTTGCTTCCATCGAAGTGGCAGAACTGATAGCAGTGAAATCTAAACCTCATACTCTTACTGAGTCAGTTATTTTGCCCCCTTGTAGGAAGTTGGTTAAATGCATGTTAGGAGAAAAAGTTGAAACGGAAATAAACAAAATACCCCTATCAAATGATACAATAAGAAGGAGAATTTCAGATTTATCAACGAATGTTGAAACTAAGGTACAGAGCTTAATGAAAGTATCAAAATTTGCCTTAATAGTTGATGAATCGAATGACATAAGCAATAGTGCTCAGTTGCTTGTATTTGTACGTTTCATTCATAGAGATGAAATCATCAATCTGCTGTAAGGAGATGCAAACAACTTGTACAGGTCAGGATATATTTGATGTTGTGACAAGCTATCTTGAAAATATTAATTTGAGCTGGAAGTCTTGCGTTGGCATTTGCACTGATGGATCACCATGTATGGTTGGCAGTATTAAAGGCTTCGCTTCACTAGTACAGAAAGAAAATCCAGAAGTCATTCGTACACATTGCTTTTTACATCGAGAACTTCTAGTGTCAAAAATATCATAGGAATATTTGAAGGTGTTGCAGCAAGTTATTGAAATAGTCAATTACATTAAAAGTAAGCCATTGAAGTCTAGGGTGTTTGAAGCATTGTGCAAAAACATGGATTCTAATCATGTTCGCCTAGTTATGCGTACCGTAGTTCGATGCCTATCGAAAGGTAAAGTCTTAGCTCGTGTTCATGATTTACACAAGGAATTGATTGCATTTTTTGAAAAAGAAAAGATTGAACGATTTTGTAATTATCTCAAATGTGATTTTTGGATGTCTAAAATGGAATATGTGACACATATTCTGTCATCTTAATACTGTTAACAGTAGCATGCAAGGCCGAAATGAAAATATCCTCACCTCAACGGATAAATTAGTACGAGTATATGTCAAAAAGAAAATTGGTATTTGGAAAGTCAGAGTCGAAAAAGGTGAAATTGATATGTTGCCTACAATGCATAACAACTGCAAAAAGAAAATGATCCCTATTATAGTAAAACATTTATCTGCAATCGGACAAAGCATTAACCCTTATTTTCCGTCTGGAAAAAGATGACTGGATCGAAATCCGTTCATTGATTTTCCTCATAATGATGAACTTCAATTACCTGAAGAAGAATTAGCAAGTATTTCAAGTGACTGCAGCTTGAAAATAAAACATTCTGCGGTCCCTATCGATATCTTTTGGATTTCTACAAAAAAGAATATCCAGCCTTATCAGATAAAGCTCTGTCAGTCCTATTGCAATTTTCCACTTCTTATCTGTGTGAATTAGGGTTTTCTCTACATTGCACAATATAAAAATATAAAAGAAAGACTACGCTGCACTGAGGAAGAAATGCAAGTGTGTTTGTCCCATGTACGCCCAAGCATAGAAAAGGTTGCAAAACAGCACCAAGCACACGTTTCGCACTAATAACAGCAAGTGAAAACAACCACCACTAAAAATTTTAAACCAAATTAAAAGGTAAGTTTTGTTATTCACATTTAAAATTTTTCCCTGTGAGAATTAGATCTTTTAAAAATTTTGCTATGGTATAATAATTTTCCATAGTTCACAGTACGTTTGCGGTATGTGTGCCGCCACATTTTCAATGGTTGATAAATGTGCCGCGAGTTACAGAAGTTTGAGAAACACTGGTTTAAGGTGTAATGTACGAGTGAAAATTTTAAACTCCTCCCTCTGCACTAATTGTTGCCGATCAACGTCAAAAGTTGCATGCACCGACTGTTTCCGACCAAATTTAGTAGTGAACTAAAGATAACATCCCAATCTATAATTTTGAACGAAAATTTTAGCAATAAACTATAAGTAGAAATACGGCATGGGACTCGGGTATACAACCGAATAATTATCGAAGTAATTATCCGACCCAAGAATGGGCCAGAAGGTTCGTTCCTATAGCCCAATTCTATTCTATTCTAAGTATAAATTTTTAGCCATACAAAATTACAAACATGTTAACTAACTAGCTACGGTGTATTGATAATTTTTTTAGCAGATGTGAAGAAATTAGAAATGTTTTAAGAAATTGGTACGCAACAATTTTTGTGTTTCAATGTAAGTTACTGTGTAGGATTCCTGTTGCTAATAGTTTGAGTTTCTTCGGAAAAGAATCCTTTAATATCTACAGATCTATTCATTTAGAATTTGTTTAGTTTAGAATGAACTTTTACTTGAAATTATTCTACTCCTACTGAATAGCACAAGTGATTTTGCTTTAATTACTATAGGTCATGTGTTGAAACATTTTGAATAATGTTCAAGTTAAGGTAGGTTATGATGTGTAATTACATACTAATTGAATAAATTTAAATTTCTATTTCCTAATCATCGCAGTAGGTAGATACCATGCATGAAACCTAAAGCTTATTTTAAAAACTTTGTTATTACACAGGATTTGCGTCCCGCTGTTGAGTTAAACACGTTTGTTTATTAATATTTTCTATTTGTTGGTCAGGGCTTGAATGCGGAGGCAGGAGTGAAGGCTGAGCCTGTCGAGGTGCTGGATGACCTAGGCTTTGATGACAGAGACGACTCAGAGGACGCTGGTGTTGGGGCCGGACAGACCACAGGCGATTTGTCTGATTTTACTGAGGAGAAATTCGCAGGCGGCGATGGAGACGATCCGTCTTTGTGGTCGGGGGGCGAAGCTTCTGATATCTTTTCTCAGGTATGCACATTTTTGCTAGTCATGCTTTTTTGGGGAAAATTGTTTTTTATTCTGAAATTTTCTTCTGTGTGGGTATGCTAAAGGATTCAACTTCACATGATGTGTTCCTGTAATTTTCAAATGAAGGAAACTGAGCAGTTTTTAATATACAAATACAATTTCGATTGAAAGCCCTCAGTGAAGAAACACTTTTATGATCTAAAATTGAAGAGGGCATCCTAGCGAAAATTGGAAAAAAAATTCGATTTTTGGTTTTTGAGTTATGATTCTTATGGTGGAAAAAAGGCACGATCGTTTCTAGGTATCGATTTTCTTTTTCCAAAACCCTATTTATTTTTGTTCTAGCATGAAAACTGTAAAAGGAGATCGATTTGGGTCGAAAATGCAAATAATACTTCATTTACTCCAAAAATCGCTATTATTTCGAAAAATAAGAAAAAGTACAAGAATAAAACGTGTTCTAAATCCAGTTTACCTTCTATGTTGCGCTTTTCACTAAGATGCCTCCCCATGAGCTTAAATGCATGGTACGACGAAATTAAGCGCAACATAGTAGGTAAAAGTGGATTGAAAACATTTTATTCGTGTACTTTTCTCATTTTTTCGAAATAATGGCGATTTGAGGGACAAATAAGGTATTTTTTACATTTTCGACCTAAATCGATCTCCTCTTACAGTTTTCATGCTAGAACAAACGTAGATAGAGTTTTGGAAAGAAAAAATCAATATCTACAAACGACCGTGCTCCTTTTTTGCCACCATAAGAATCACAACTCAAAATCGATTTTTTTTTATCATTTTCACTAAAATGCCCCCTTTAATCAAGTCTTCTTTGCCATTCACATTCGATGTGATTTCAGTTGTTGAGAGTTGAGCAAACTTCAGATAAGTTGAAAATTTCTAGAGATGTTGATGTTGAAATCCTGTGTGCTGAAGAAACATTGTTTATTTTACATTGCTAGCTTGATTCTAATGTATAAGGTATATTGACCGACGTAGATACAATCTATTAATATAGGGTTTTTTGTACGAAAGGCTCGTTAGGGTTTGCCAAATGGTAGTTGAACATACGCTTTCGTTAGCTTTGCCCCTTTTAACAGTCAGAGGAATGCAACACCGTGTTGTAGTGTTTCTTCACAGTGTGGCCAATGAATGCTCTCAGATTTTGCCCCTCAAAATTGTATTGATTGAACTTCCTTGTGTTGACGGTTCTTGCATTTACATGCAAGTTGGACTCGTAAAATACAGGACTATTTTTATGTGCAGCAGCCAAGCACGTCCAACTTCGGAAAAGATGAACCCAACAACGACCATGGAGGAGGAGGCGGCAAGAGCGGCAACACCTCGTCGTCGGTGAGTGTTCACTTTCTTACGTAGCACTGAGAGATGCTCTGCCGTGGTGAAATTTGGTCTGTGCTACTCTGAGGCCGGGTGATGCTTTTGTCCTTGGTTGATGAGGTTGTTTGGCTTGTCCTTCGTTCAGCATGTCAGGTCATCTGTACTGCAATGTCGCAAGTTCTAAGTGAGTTCATCTTTTTCTTTTTTGTGTGCGTGAAAAGTTTGTCTGCAGTACGGAAAGTTGATCAAGGAAATAATTAGAAATACGATACTTTCATGAGAACTATGTAGAATGGAAATTGATTTTATCGAAACATCGAATGACTTTATCTGAATTATTTTTTTCGCTTTGCTTGAAAAAAAGTAGTGCTACAAAGCTCATTTGCCTTCCTCGAAATTACTGACCTAACTTGAAACTTTATCATACCTGTGTTAGTGATTTGACAGTTTCTCCAAATTGTTCAAAAAATACGCTAAACAAACTCCTTTGTGTAGTTATTGACTCTGAAACAAGTATTCCGAATGAGTAAATTTTTGCTTTAACCTGAACGAGTCATTAGTTCTTCATTTGAATGTTTGAAAACTTTATTGCTGCAACACCACTCTGTCGATTGTTCTAAACTAGGATATTTCGCAATTCTTAATTACTGTCAAATATACGCAAATCCTCGCGAGGAAATAGCTCTCTTATACTTGTGTTTTGTTGCTGTCTCTTCGAGTTTGTGTTCCGGTCAGTTAGGAGACTTCACGGACAACACACTTTCCAACTAAAAATTGCTTTTGTTTTGTGATTAGTTAATATTGCAAGTAGGGGCGTCACTTACTTTGACCAATTGAATTCTTCAAGAAAATCTTACGCAATTCATTTACTCATCTGTTGTTTAAACAGTTTACGCGCACTTGAAAAAAATTACGCTTATCTGAGTATACGTTTTTAGGAAGTGCTATAACTTTTAAATCACCGGGGCATGGGCAAAAAGTTTTTTTTTCGTGCTGCTGTCAGGACAAACAGCTTCCTGCTGTGTTAATGCTTTGTAACTGCTTCCCACAGATTTCAGTATCAATGTATTTTGTAGTTTGTTTGAGCATTTCACCCTAGTAGTTCATAGTGTTGTGTTAAACATGAGCTGCTTCTGTAAGTTGGTAGGAAAAAGTAAAAGACAGGTCCGTGTAGTCTACTACTGAGCTAATTTACAGGGTGTCTGTGAAATCTTTTATATAAAGTCTCAACAACACCTTTCACCAACAGGATCTCTGAAACACATAAATGCAAAATGTGTTCAAAAACTTTATTAAACACGGAATACAATAGAACAAATCTGAATAAAATATTTCATCAATTGCAATTGTAATAAGTTTTTGAAATGGTAGAGGAACTTTAATTCACCCTGAAGTTGTCCAGTGAGGGCTGTGAGTTGTGGTGTACTGTTGGTGAAGTTGCCACATGACTCAGTGGCATTGCTGTCAAGTTCAACAAGTCATTGGTTTATGCTCGTGTAGTTACAAAGTAGTTGACTTAACCCAGTTACTGTCTAGTATTGGTTTGGACATACGCAATGGACACGATAGGTTAAGAATAAAAATAAAAAAAATTCTATTGGTTGTTGAGTGACTGAAACCTTGCCCATGTGAGTCATTATGTAAATTGAATATGACAAAAACGAAAGCTTAAATTCATGCCAAATTTGATTTTCAGTTTCCGTCCGTGGCGCCTGTGTAGTATTTCCAAGCGTTAGTGAAACTGAAATTAGAGAGCGACCTTTTCACTCACATTTTCTTATTACATTGAATTCAGTTCAACAATTCTCGAGCTAACTTGCCTTTTATACATGACATTTCACCGAGTAAATAATCTTTGTGTATTGTTCGGCCTACTTTCAATGGTTGGCTTGTTCTTGCTTACTGTCTATTGCTCTGCGTTGTAAGCGGTGCGTGGTTAGCAGTTGTAAGCGTTTGTTGGTTGTGCTCATTATGAGTATCTGTTTCTGTCTTCTTGGTGCTGGTTGGAAATTGTTTTGTGCTTTGTTTCCAGTTGGTTGGAAATGGTTTTGTGCTTTGTTTCCAGTTGGTTGGAAATGAATACGTGTGCTTACCCGGCCCTAGTATTGTCTCTCTGTCAACTGAAAAGTTCAGAACTTTGAGTTGTTGACTTGACCGCATTCTAATTAATCATGCCAGAGTATCTACTGATGTAGCCAATTGTTTATAGTGGGAGTAACAAGTCCGTGTGCAATTTCCAAGTCACGTAGTAGTGGAGGTCGGTGGTACTAAAATCATGCACTGGTAAAACTTTTAATCTAAAAAGTTTTTTTTTTCAGTACAGCTCCCAGTCTTAATGCTTTTGACTGCGATGTTCTGTGACCGTTATTCAAAATTCCTCTTTGTTTACCGTCATTTATCTACTAATAAAAATATTTTGAAGAAAGCTAACCGATTTTGAGAAATATTTACTAGATAAATATTGTTTGATTATTTGAGTTCGCACACGGACTTGGTGTCGATTCTCCAGCTTTTTTGTCAACATTTTACCACTTATCCAGTATTTATTCATTCTAGATACTCTATTATTGATTTCACTCAAATATCGCTGTTTTGTCAAGCTTTTCGCTTTGACCATATTTCACCTCGGTACGAGTTTCTTTCATGTACATTTTAAGATGATGTCTCATGTTCTGATTTGCATTTTGTAGACCTCGAACAAAGAAATGGAAAACTGTCGCCTACTTACTGCAGTAAATACATGTCAACTCGTTCTCATTTTCGATGAGAAAACGTTCTCACTAACTTTGAATAAGGTTCAAATTTTGAAGTCAGTAATAGTTGTGACTGTTTTCCTATTTCTGTACTTGCGGTGATAGTATGTAAGAACTTCAATATCTCGTGCCACGTCTCCAGACGCGGCTGTCATTCATGAATGATCTGATGCCCGGAAAACGTAAATATACGCATCAATAGTTATGCTGTGAGGGAAGCGTGGTGTTTCTAACGCTGCGGGATAAATGGACCAACCGAAGGTAACTGCCTGTCCTCGAAAGATTCATAATTCAGGCTTACTTAGACTACAATCCCTTGAGCAATTGTACTTTAGAAGTTGCTGATAGGGTGATCAGCTACGTTTTCTTGCTGAGGATCATGCGTGAATGAAATGTTTCTTCTTACTTCTTGGGATGTCTTAGACACAAAACCAAAAGTTCTTCTGAAGAGTATCACCTTTGTAGCAGTACAGCATAGCTGAGCGAAATGCTTGCATTTTTTCGGACACTTGCTAACCTTGAGTTTGTTTGCTCAAAGCTTTTTTTCATCAAGTAGTAGCGCGTTATAATGTTTGATGTTTATTGGACGACTCTTGAGTGTATATAACCTTCTTAAATTGTATTTAGCAGTTTGCCCTATCTACTGGCTACTACGTTATGGTCGTTAAGGCCGAGTTGATGCGTTTTTCGTTGGTATTATTCGCGTAAGAAATTGCGCCAAGCACTTGTTCGTTTATATGTATACGACGCTGGACTCCGTCGTGCTGTCAAAAGTTGGACTAATTTTGAATGTACTAGTGTGATATTAACACTTAATTTTTATGGATTGGAAACTCGCACTGATAACGAATATCGGCTACTGTCACTTCTGTCTATGAGGTGGTATTGTGGACTAGTAGGATATTTTTTGGCACGGTGATGTGTTACCTACCATGAAAATGTTTCTTGGCAGCTTATGAAGTACAGCCTGATTGTTATGAACCACAAAAGTTCACTGGAGATAGTTGATTTCGACGTGTGCAAAGCTCTTCATCTAGAGGCCCATCGTCTCATCAGGTCATATACATGTTTTACCTTCAGCAATTCGCTGCCTTTGGTGTTGAGCGTGTTGAAGGATCTAGATCTAACATCGCAATTTTTAGATAAAGGGTCTTGCCCAAGCAACACTTTCGTGTAGGTCAGCGCTTTTCGCCCTCAGTATTTCGTTGCGGTTGGTGATACTTTCTTTTGTAGCTTGTACAAGAGGATAGGATTGTTGAGTAATGCTGAAGCATGCGTGTGTCTCTTGTTAGATCACCGTTCACGATGTTAGAAGGGATCTGCACTCTAGCAGAGGTGCTCACTAGTATCGCGACGTCCATTATCGCAGACTTTGAGTTTAGCAGAACACAGGGAAAAAAATTTGACTGCAATAAAGAAACGTGGTTACAACCGTTGAACCAAGAATCAACGACAATTGTGCTGAAATTGTCTCGATTTGGCAAAAAAAAATTGCTGTAAATACAATGATGCCATCAGTTAAGGTTGATCAGCACGAAATATTATTGATGATTATTATTTAAGGTGTTTCGTATTTTCCCTGATAAGAATCGAAGAAGAATTGTTGCACAATGTATCAAATTCACGCTAAATCAGTAAAGGTATTAATTACTGCACATCATAAAGCTGCTCACCGCCGGCTGTTCAGCAAGAAATTAGCTCACTGTTCAGATGTGCTTAATATGACGTGTTAGTACGGCCGTTGTATATTCTTTAACTTAAATTTGTTGTTTGTTATCGCTGTTTTTTTTCAAGAATTTACTAAAACGCTTCAGGTACTTGATAGAGTGCGTGTCATTGGATTGCATTTCTTCAAGCTCTATAAAGCTCTTCATTCTCGAACTGTTTTGAATTGTGTGTTAAATTATACATCTTTGTATAGTGGGGTTATATCAAGTTCTTGACAGCAGAGTTAGACTCGGCGTGTTAAGACTCTCCATTAACAACTACAGGTGAGGGAACTCTCTGTTGTCTAACACGACTCATTCAGCACATTTGTTAGTGTAATTTAAAATTCCGTTGCATGCCGTGCTAAGGCTAAACCATAATGGGAAACTCGAATGCATTACACTAATTCTTAATCGTATGACCTTTACTAGTTCTTCAGTTCTGATTCAAAATGTTGCCAGAAGAGAATTGAGTGTTTGTGCTTATCGTTGTTGAAGAAGTCGTGCCTTATAAATAAGTGCATTAACTCCCGCCTTTTTAATGTAACAGATATTAGTGGAATTTGCTCCTTTGACTATTTGTCGAGCATTATGTTGTCAGAGCACTTGTAAAAACTTGTCCCGATAATGTTTTTTTTTGTGTGACTCGGTTAAATTTTGCATAAAAATTGTTTTTATTCGATTTCGTGACTTATGTACAAATTTTCATGTTTGTTCGACGACCTTCGTTTCGTAATACAAGGGTCTATAGGAAATACAGGTGGTGGACAAAATAATGGAAACACCTTCAAAAATCAACAAATTATAATTTAATATGGTGTAGGTCCGCCTTTTGC
>VCRD01000762.1:122313-142976 GCA_006783055.1 Trinorchestia longiramus
CAAGTTTTGATTGTTTAAATTATGTTCTAAGATTATGATGGTAAAATATTAGGTGTTTCCATTATTTTGTCCACCACCTGTACCTCCCTTGTTATTTCTTTCTGTTCGAAAATTTTAGGCTGGGAAATTAACATTAATAATTATTGATTGTATTGTCTTGTTTTTATTGGAGTGCCCGACTTGACGTTGCATCATTAGATTTCAAGGCAGAAAACGACATTACGCACAACTGTTTCCCGAGAGAGGAAATAATTCACGTTGAAAACGTACAAGTCACCAAAAAATCAAATGCAAGTTACGTACATTATATATTACACGACAGAAACGTTTGCACGTGTAGGAGCTGAACATGAACGACTTCGTGGCATCGCGTAAACAAGCAACGATTTACTGCAGAAATTAAGTGTATGTGTACTATGACTCTAAACTGTGTATTAGTATGCGAAATTCGGTAATGTGTTCTTGCATATTAATGTTGGGCGAGACATTCACTGTAACTCGCAGTATGGCATGCAAGAAGCAAGTTACTTGAAATTCTCTGCTTGGAGTAATATAACTTGCACGACGTCGAAGGGACAATGAGCTTCCGGACAATTTAGTGATGGGACAATTCATCGGTATCGAAATATCAGACGTGTTTCTTCA
Source organism: Trinorchestia longiramus (assembly GCA_006783055.1). NCBI lineage: Eukaryota > Metazoa > Arthropoda > Malacostraca > Amphipoda > Talitridae > Trinorchestia > Trinorchestia longiramus. Next base: position 122,959 of record VCRD01000762.1, read on the forward strand.
CTCTGGTGTCTCAAATTTTAACGCCGTTTTCGAATCCTGAAACTATTCTTTCCTGGACAATACGTGTGTCAACCTGCCAACTCTATTACTAAAATTGGTACAAAGGTACCGCACTTTGGAACTTTTTCACTTTGGATGGTTTTGATACGTTTGGACGAAACCGATATTGTTTAGATTTTGGTACTAATGGTAAATTGATATTTTCAGATTTTTTAAAGATAGATTCATTTTATTATATAATATCAAATTAATAGAAAGCTCAAGAATAAGCATGAACATGAACTTATTTCCGTGACAAGTCCAGTTAGTGTACAAACGCTGTAAGTTTCTGCGAGACGGAAAGAGCGAAACGATATAGTGATTTATTTCATTGAGATCATTGTTAAATACGTTTGAAGGTTAATGCTAAAAAAATGAAAATTAACTTACGAAGATAACACTTCTTGAGGGTTTTCTTGCTTTGGAAAATTAAACATATGCCGTGTGAATCATTGATGCATATTTCACATTGTTTACCACTGCGAATAAAATGTGCTCTCGAATAACTTTTTAGCTGGGTTCGTTTATTGGAGTGCAGTAAACCGCTGGGTACCGTTTTGTGTTCATCATCCGTGAAATGAAAAAGTCTACTCCTACACCTGTTTTCTTTAGATGTGCATGTCGTTTTGAGAACAAATTATTTTACGACTATGTAGCTCTGAGGCTCTGCTGTTAGAACAGACATGTTCTTGCCGCATCTCGTCCCTTTGCCTGCTTTGTTATTTACTGCTGAAAATTTTTCGAATTTTCTTCGTTAATAAACATTGGTTGAGGGTTAATTTGGGTTCTTCTCAGATTACCCAAGGGATTTACTTGCTGCAGTCATTTACTACTGAAGTATTAGGAGTAAATAGGGCTAAAGTTCGCATGTAGCAATCATTTTCAATGGATATCGGTGTTACTCGTATTGAATTAATTTTTTCGTTGTAAATAATTGATGCGTAATACTGATTTTCTTGACGAAAAGGATCGATGTAAGCCCGCATCTATAAAGACAATTTATGTTCGAGAGCAGCACATGCGCTATTTGATTCAACTTTGTACCTTGTTTATGTTTGCATTGTCCCCTGAAGGTTTGCTTTAGAAAATTGGTTTTAGCGTATCGTGGGAGTTGCTACTCCCGATGTATAGAGTTAGCGCTTCTGATGTATAGAGTTAGCGCTTCTGATCTATAGAGTTAGCGCTTCTGATGTATAGAGTTAGCGCTTCTGATGTATAGAGAGTTAGCGCTTCTAATGTATAGAGAGTTAGCACTGCCGATGTATAGAGGGTTAGTGCTTCCGATGTATAGAAAACTCCTGGCTTCACTCCACGAGAGAAAAGGAATGCACTGTCCAGATGACAATGCACTCTTCAGCGAATCTTTAGATATTGCCTCTAGTAATTTGATGGCATCTCAGTACTGTTAGCTTTACTTGTCCCTAAAGTTTGAGCAACATACCTTTGGCATGAGTGTTTTCGTTTCCCTCCCATTCTCATTTCGTTTTTTTCATTTTTGCTGCCTTTCACTGAATTGGTCTGTGCTAAGCGAGGCACCAGGCTTTCATGCCTTTGTATTACCACATGAGCTAAATTTTCGGGTTTCCTTGCTATGGGAAATTTAACTGAACGGAAATCGTTGTTGAGCCATAAATATGATCAGGAATGAATACATTTCAACTTTTGAGGAAGACCAAAACGCTTATAATCACCGCACAAGCGGACCCGTACACTGCAGATCTAGTGATAAGCATGCATTTAATCCTTGGTAAATGAACAATAGAGATGTTAAACCTAGTGAAAATATGAACCCTGAGCAGCTATGCATCTCTGCCATCGGACTACGAGATTATTTATCCCTTGTTGATAAAAAGTTAATGGCTGTGATGCAACAAAATCTTTGAAGGTCGTTTCCACCTCTTGTTTAGACCTAAAAGTTTTACCATCCAAAAATGTGCTCAAGTGCTTGAATAAATGATAATCAGTAGGTGAAAGATCTGGAGAATATGGAGGATGTGGTAAAGTCTCGTATCCCAGTTCTGTGAGTTTCTGGACGGTCATTCTTGCAACATATGGTCGCGCGTTATCGTGGAACAGAATTGGACCACGTCGATTCACTAATGCCGGTCTCTTTTCGCTCAATCGAGTATGCATAACAGTGAGATCATTGCAGTATCTCTCTGCATTAATGGTCTCATTGACTCCCAAAAAACTGTAGTGAATAACACCTATTGCACACCACCAGACAGTCACCGTAATCTTTTTCTGGTGCAACATTGGCTTCGGGGAGTGTTTGGGGGGCTCATCACGATCGAGCCATTGACCTGATCGTTTACGGTTATCATAAAGGACCCACTTTTCGTCACAAGTGACAATTCGGTCAAGAAAAGGATCGTTCGTGTTGCGCAGAGAGAGCATCGAGCACACTTCAAAACGCCTAAGCTTTTGATTCTCATTGAGCTCATGAGGAACCTGTTTATCGAGCTTTTTTACCTTTCCAATAATCTTCAAATGGCGCGAGACTGTTGCAATGCTGACACCAAGTGTCTGAGACATTTCTCTAACACTTCGATGTGGATTTTGCTCAACAACCGCATGCAATTGCTCGTTCTCGAGACTATCCAAACGTCCTCTACCCTTTTCATCTTTAAGGCTCTCATCACCACTCCGGAATTTCCCGAACCACCTTCGTACTGTCCGNACAAAATATTAATGAGCACACATTAATTGTTATGCATGCCAAGGTTCATCGAAAATAAACTAAAAAAGTTGTGTTAAAATAACTTTTCAAACCCCAAACCTTCGAGCGGCCATTATTTTTGTAACAGCCTCATTACGGCGGAGATCCTTAATGTCTCTGCCCCATGGGCCTTTTTTGATATATACGCGTGTGCACATCTCTTAAAAAAGGATTGTCATGATATGTCAATCATGAAGAATTAAAAAAGATTCTGTATAAAATCAGAAAAAGTGATAGAAGAACAGAAAATATGGATTTAGAGTGAAACGTTTTCCCTCAAATGATGGACGGGGAAGGGGTGAACCTTGTGAAACACGATCTGAAATTTTTGAGGGATTTTGGAGGAACTACAAGTTTGGTACTTGATAAAAGTTCAGTAATTGCCTAAAAGTCTCAGCCAGGAGCGAAGTGGAACATCACCGCTATGTATGCAGAGCGTCACCACAGTTACAGTAAAGACTAATAGGAGCGCTTGCAATTTCAACGTCATGGAATTATGTGACGTCTCAGTGACGTACTCGCGTCAACCAATCATGGTGCACAAGTGGCCCACAAGTCACTCAGGCCAACGGTCACTTTGTCAAATTTATGCTGATTTCAAAGCAATTAAAAACAATGGGAAACATCTTGACACAATGGTCTAATGCTGGTGTGTCGTATTCGCTACTACATAAATACATATAATTTAGATAAGAATTACGAAATGCAATAAAGTGCAAAGATAGAATTAAACAAACAATGCACATGAGCATAAAAAATTATAAGAAATATCTTATTTTTCTTTTTAATTTGATTGTAGCTCCGCATCTACCATTGAAATTCCATTTTCATACTCACAATGATAATATGGAACAAGATACTGAGATGCTCTGAGTACACTCCGTTCATGCATAATAGAAGGTGCAAAAATAACCATTAGTCGTGATATTCCCTATGAGAATACGATGAATTAAGACCAAAAAATTATAATTTTCATATTACAGAGAAGTGTATAATTTTCTAGATCGATTAACACAGAAGAGTTTCAGTCCAACAAGTTGAATTCTGTCATTTTGCAATTATTTTTCTTTCAAACTACGTAACAGAAAAGTCATATGTACTTGTTCCATAAATGTTATTAAGTCAGGTTCATGAATACAATATTAGACGGGCTTGTTAATTTTGACATTAAACCTCCCAGGCCCACTTCGTTGTTCTAGTGTTAAATTGGTTTAAACGTCATTAGCAGTCTTAGATCTCGTGGCCGAGTGGTTAGAGTACTGGGAATATGGTACGGAATTCTCATTTGTGCAGGTTCGAACCCAGCTATGTGGGTTTTTAATTTGTGTCATATCAGCATTTGCCGCCCCGCCACTTCAAAAAATTGACCAATCAGCGCCTATACAATTTTCACGTCATGGATAACGTCACCGCCTGAAAACCGTCGTTTGGGTGGTCATTGCCAACCCCCCCATGTGCTCTTACTTTTCTTTACTGTACTGTGGCGTCACTCAACCATGACTCGTCCAGATGTGTTATTTCTAAGTAAACTAACTTGAAAGTCTGATATGAAAAGGATTACATGGATGACCTTGAAATATTACAACTCTATTTCGTGTGAAAAGAACACGTAAGGAACAAGGCAGAGAATTTCTAAAAGACGTACATACCTTATAGTGTGCGTGTTATGTCACAAGAATTTGGCATACAAATGAGGCGCATAATCGAGACAGTTACGTAGTTGGTGGTTGTGGTTCAGTGAGTGTTTGCCAGCAGGATGCGAATCAAGTTCCTGATGCACTAGCGGCAGGAATCATACACTACGAAAAGGATGCTACAACGTAGTTCATCGTGTTCATGGCCTCGAGCATAGAAAAGAGATTGCCAAAAAGTTATTTGTTCTAGGAGACCAACGAATCCTGGCAGAGCATATGATGCCACCGAGAAAAACTTCTTGTTCGACAGCAAGTGTCAGTACTGCTTAAAAAATAACTTCAAGTTGCTTATAAAGATTTTTGACCTATCTTCTTCCCGTGTTAAGTATTCTAACTCGCCGAACTGGAATCGTAATTATTCTGTCGGGGTCGCAGTCGGGTGGTAAGCATCTGCTGAGTTGATTTAGGTGATCTACAAGTGTATAATAATATTATGGTGAATGTTCTCGGATCAACGGGAACCACGGCCAAACTGCATTTCCTAAACGTTTTTCGAGAAAGTTTAAATTTGAGATCCGACTTTTTGTCGAATGTCAATGTAAACAGTTTGGCTTCTCACGTTTATTGTTTGGTAATTAAAGTGGAGCCTTTAGCCTAACTATTCGGTTATTTATTTTGACGAGAAAAGATTCAAGGTATAAGATGGATTTCGCCAATAGCCAGTTGTTAGCTTAATAAATTGTTGGGACATATGTTTGGAGCGATTGAAATTATTACAGCATTCCAGTATGATTTATGAAACATGACGTTTATGCTTATGTTTGACTCGTTACGAAGTATGGCTTAGGTCAAAAACGCTATTCAGTGTACTATCTTCAAGCACTTTGGCAAACAGCAATGCTTTTCGTAGACGTGAGCCGTGGGCTCAGTTAAGGTGTTGAGACAATTTTCGGGGTGCAAGTCTGATTGGGAGACTACGTACACTGTAACCGACCTTTTTGGTCGACTGTGTTTTCGTGTATCATACAATCGTCCCGGAAAGAGTAGCTAGTTGTAGTGATGAATAACTATTTCCCTTTTCTCGGGAAAGTATTGTCATGTGGTTGCGTGGCCATTCTTTATTACAGTTGTTCCACATTCGTGTTCACTTTTAAAAATTTGATCAAACTGTAAGTGTGGTGAAACTTTTAATATCTTCCACGTGGTCTCGTGCGATCCAGCCAAAAAAATCATGTATTACACGATTGCTGCTCTGCACAAGTTGTCATTTGAGTTTTTCCGTGAGCTTTTGCTCAAATTAAGTTTAGTTTTTGTTCACAGTGTGGGAGTACTGGTAGTTGAGCAGTGACAGTGTGTTGTACTACCTACAGATGACGGCGCTCGTGTCTCCTGCCCTTGAGAGTTCGTTGACATGGCTCAGTGACGAGGATGCAAGTGCTGCTACGTCAGCGTCAACTCGTCAGTCTCGAAATAATTTTGCCGATGGCGCGGTTCTACGTGCCTCCCAGTCGTGCTCGCTCTCACGTGTGGCGCAGCTCGACAGCTTACTTGAAACATCTGTTAGTCGTCCCTGCTTTTCTGCTGCCGACATGACGCTGCCCAAATTTGAAGTGTTTAGAGAAGGACAGGGAAGATTGAACTCATCACAGACTGGAACAGAAATCGGCTCTGCTTCTGTCTCTAAATCAATTTTAACTTCTGATGGTCTTTTGGACATGCCATTGTTCCCTGGATTACTTCGCCCCTTGTCTTTTGCGAGCGATTTTCACCACAACAGTGAGGTGAACGCTCGTGGTGAGCGCGTCTTCTACTGCATGTTCTGTCCTTACAACTCGTCGCGCTCTGATACTCTTAAGGTTCACATTCGCACCCACACTGGCGAAAAGCCTTACGCTTGCACTCTCTGCTCATACCGTTGCAATCAAAAGAGTCAGCTCAGCAGACACGTTGCGTCCAAGCATGGCACCTCTTCTTGAGGTACGGCTCGCCACGCGCAGCAGTTTCTCAGCCAGATGCAGTAGCCCTAGAAGTAGAAATTTCGGATGTAGAAGCAATGGTGTACCACTTTTGAAGTAATTTGTACATTTTCGATTCTGAAACAAAAGTATAACCGCCGGCCGTTTCAATTGATAAATTACCCTCGGCAAGCCTAGATCTCTCGCTACAGCTATCACAGTCTCCCTTCTCTAGCAAAGTCAAGGCACGGGCTTTCTCTTTCATTTTAAGCTTCTTCAGATCCATTGTGTGCAGTGGAAGTAAAGATGATAAGCTTGAAATTTTGTAAGGAATAGAAAAAGACACTAGCCTCACTGTTCCAGCGTACGAGACGAACTGTCCATTGGCTGGGTGGGGTCGCCGTGGGTGGAAGCTGTCCTGTGGCGCGCTGATGCCACGTGTAATCACTAGGATTCTTCCGCATTTTTAAGACGAGTACGGAAAGAGCAATCATGACGTAGATCTTATATTCAGAGTTTTGTTTGCTGGTATTGTTGAATCACCGTATGGGTCAAGTCGTTTTCTACATTTTGGCGATCAAACTTCGATGCACTATTATGAACTAGATTCGCATTCCTAATGTGTCTAAGGTTTATACATAATTGCTTCTGTATTTGGGCCAGTACTATTTTGACATCATGAAAGGTACATTGAATTAATTTTATGCTATTTGAACGGCATCTTTTTCTCTTTCCGATACTTTTGGTGGACTGTTGTAAGCTTCTTTGCCGACGCATATTGGCCGGTGAAAAATTCACGTTGCAGTTGCATGTTTACTAGCGGCTACGTGTTGATATTCGTGTTATTGTCAGATTTGAAAGTCGGGATGTTACTTTAGTGCGGAAATGGGATGCTTCTAATTTTGGAGCAAATTTTATTTTGTTGATGTTTAAAGTTTTCTTGCATTTGCTGTGTTCAGGATCGTAGTGCAAAATACTAGTCTAGTTTCGAATTCCATCGAGACAGCGCAAGCAAGCGTTTCCGATTAACGATTGTTGTTTTGGAGATTACTATCGTCGTTGAGTATCGTAGAGGTATTCGTATTTTTTTCTATTGTTACTCATGTCCGTCGAGGAGTGACACTTATGTAACATTCGACCTTAGAATCTGAATAGAGGTAATAAATTTCTACGGATACGAAATAAAAGTGATAAGTGTTGCTGAGCTGCTGATGGCCAAAGTAAGGTGTAGTGTAGAGGAAGCTTATAAGGTGGAGTCGGTGTCAGGTGTAAGTGTGAGGCGGTCAGGGTTCTATGGTGCGCTGCATCACGCCACTTATTTTTGTGGGCAGGTGTCACCACCGCCTCAGCCTCTCGCTCGAGCACTGTCTTGGAGCACGCACGACCCCTCTCCGGGGCTGCTGAGCTCTCCTCCGTCCTTCTCTTCCCCACCCTTCACTTTGAGCCAGGAAGGGAGCGGCGACAGCAGCAACACTGTCGCTGCGCTGCTGCGGCTCCGTGAGTTGACCGCTGCATGTAGCGCCTCTGCTGCTCAGCGTTCCCTCTCGCACGAAATCTTCCTCAAGCAGCTCAGTCAAGACTCGCACGCACTCCCCGAGTCTAGGAATTCCTCTGATGTTTCTACTGCTCAAGTACCCGCAAATGAGGGCTTTGGTCGCTCAGGCTCTCGCCTGCAGTGTCCCTATTGTTCGTATTCGACGACCTATCTTCATTCGCTGCGCCGTCATGTGCGCAGCCACACAGGCGAGAAGCCTTACCACTGCGATCAGTGTGATAAGAGCTTCAACAAATCAGACTCGCTCGTAGTGCATCGCCGCGTGCACACTGGAGAAAAGCCGTACTCCTGCGATCGTTGTCTCTACCGATGTCGTCAGAAAAGTAATCTCGTCACTCACCAACTTAAACATTTGGGGCTCAAATACGCGTGCACTATTTGTGATTACCGGTCGTACCAAAAAGGGCACGTCAAGGTGCACATGTGGAACAGGCACAAAGTTATTTACGAAGGTGGACAGCTCGTCGGTCCTGAAAATGTTGTCACATCTTAAATATCTAGATCACGTCATGTTCTGTTTTTCAGCGTCATCCAGGATCAAATCCGTTGATCACATTATTTTAATCTAGTGAGCTCCAATTGCAGTTTCATGAAATCTAGTCCCTAGTTGATAATTAATTTAAGTTGTTGTTACTGATGATTCTTTTACTGAATCCACTATTTTTTTCTGTATTGTTGCAATTTTGGAAGTAGTTTTTTGTTACTTAACTCAGATTATAGATGTTAGTATATCTTGATTACATTACTCTCGTTTCCTCTACTTGCGTTAGTTCTTTCCGAGGAATATTGTCTAGGTATTCAAGTGAACTTAGCGGAAATCCAGATACTTTTACTGCTTGATATTCCTAACCATCCTGCTCCAGGGAAGCTGTGCAAAAGGGTCTCGGTGTATTAAAATGATACTCGAAAGTAGGTAGGATTCATTAGTTTATCTTACGGAAGCTTGGATGCCAAGTGTCACTTCTCGTAAACGTTCCGCAGAATGCAACCTACTGCATCTGGTTATGCAAGTCTTTCGCCAGTTTTGGTCTTACAATTCCGTAGATGCTTTAGTATTTTTCTCTTCCACTTTTGGGAGGGGAACCCAAGTCATTTCGGCAAACTTCGAGGTGTGTTATTACACCTTGTTTATGCACTTCTCGCTACATCAACAATAAATATACACTGCATACTCGCTACACCGTTTATGAAACATGTGTACATTTATTTACTCCTTTAACCAGTAAGAAATCAAAGGCCATGTATTAGGAGTAATTTGAAATTTCTTGTCGTTAGTCATAAGCTCTGTATTTTTTATCTTGTAGATTGATAAAAGTTGTTCCTTTACTGTGAGGGAAGTTAATAAAATAGATAAATGAACTATTGTTTTCACTCTCTACCATAAACGTTCTTCGCAAAACGATAATTTACTCTTTAAAAGGTTACCAGTATTATTCTTGATGGCTATTCTCGATGTTTTAATCATTTTTACAACGGAAGAATTGGACTTCCCATAAGAATTTGAATGGCGAATTTTCATAAAACATTTCGTAATGCTTACCAGTGACAACCGTTTTCTGGCAAAGATCGCATGCTTTTTGCACTAGCATCATATATGCTGGTTTCAGTGATACTAATCGCTTCCTGTAGGAAATAGCTTTGTATTTCGGAATCAATATTTACTCGACCTGTCGCTCCATTGGCTCAGCCTGTGCCGCAGTCATGGTCGGCGCCAAAGAACTTCGCTTTTGTTTGCCCTAGCTTTCCTGAAGCCACGGAGGAAAGCCTATTTTTATGTTCTTTTCCATTCCCAAAAGTATGCTTACATTTCCAATTTTCTGCTGGAGCCTACGTTGTAAATATTAACAGATTACAAAGCCCTCACGTTAGAGAATTGGCCAAGATATTTTATACAGCAGTCGTGTGAGCTACACTAAAGATGACGCAAGTTTTGGTTCCGCGTTGACCTGAAAATACTGTAGCATTATTTCTAAAATTGATCAATTTTAAATTTCACCCATAAATGAAAGGTGATTAAGATTAGGCAGTAGTTTAATTCATCCAAAATCGATTTCGTAAGTTCAGCTTATTTCATTTTGAAAAAATGGTAAATTTGACATGTTGGTATAGAAATATTGCATAACTTAAAATTGTTTGCATTTTCGAAAAACTCGGTATGTCATATGATAAACAAAATCCTGAGCGAGGACTCTAAATTTTTGGATCAATATATTAAAGCGAGATATTGTGAATGAACATCGTATCTTCTGATTGAATGCGAAAAAACCTGCTGATGCTTTTGCTCTGTGCTGCAAACATTACTGCAATTGTTTATCACATTTTCTTCAAGACAATTCTTAGCTTAACATTACCTTCAACATCCTCTTGGCGAAAAAATACGGTCACGGGCAGCATGCTGTTGTAAAAAAGGATTCTGTCTTGAAAGCCGGGTGTGCTTATTCGTATAAATTTATACATTTTGTATTCAAATTTGTTGAAAAGGTCAAAAATGATTACGCACTTAGGTTCGTATTGTGGTAAAATCTTGAACAATTCTAAGCTTCATTACGTGCTCATCGTCCTTTCATTTGTGAGAAGTACAAAAATGTGTTCTTAAAACTTTGCGTGCATAAACGTTATGAGGATTCAAAATTTAGTTTTGCCAAGAACGATGTCTGCTATAAACAAAATCAGCTTGCAGAGCTTGGCTACTGATCCCGACTTGAACTGACTAGCTCTGTAGATGCTGTGCGCGTCATCTCAGTGAAGCATTGGAATGCTTCAGATTATTGGCATCAGCGGTTGTGTGAGTGCCTGGCTCTGTGTGGTGCAGAATCCTGATGCATTCACGCTGTTGTTTTGGTCTCGCACATAGCATTGTAGTAGCACTAGTATGTGAGCACACACCGCGTATTCCATGAGTTAACGTCGATTTGTTGTGAATTTAATAGATTCTTTCGAAAGCAGCTCCTTTATTGTGAATAATGAACATTATTAGTGTGTAGTAGCAGTGTGTTATTAGATATTGGATTCTTTTTAGGGTATCAGTAAGTTCGATCGAGACTTTTAGTTCATTGCACGATTTTAAACTTGAAAGTGAAGCTAAGAGTTACTCCTCAGCATATTTCGGCATGCTTAACTAACGTTCACTAAAAAGCAGCTCGAAAATCGATGCCGTTTTTGCGTGGTTTCGATTCCTCGAAAAGATGTTAACGTATCTTGACGTTTCTGGATTAAAGTAGAATTGTATTAGTTACAAAACATCTTGGAACTGTGAGTTACGTACATGATGCGTTCATATCAATATAAGTATATTGATGGGTTAATATTCTTCTAAATTATTTATTATTGGTAGCACTCGGGAGAGAATAATGGTTAAATTTTTTATTATGGGGACAACCTAGGTAGGTGTGTTGTGTGTTGGGTCTGATGCAGTGTACATCTCTGCTGTGCAGACCACATCTTCGCAGTGGGAGCTTTTAAAGTTGCAGCGACTCTGCTCGCCCGATTACTCTCCTCTTGCTCGTTGTGCTTCTCGTGATGGAACTGTGACGCTGAGCCTGCCTCGAAATGATCCTCACTGGAGCACTCAAGAATCTGGAGCGGCTAGCGTCAGCACGAGTGCGCAGTCCTTCGCACATTTGGAACGCAGAAGACCTGGAGTGAACAATAACTTACCTTCCCTAGGCTTGCTGTGCGGCGTGTGCCATTACATTAGTAAATCCGCGTCCGAGTATCATCAACATCTGATAGAACAGCACCAACACGATCCCCACTCCATCCCGTGTCCCTTCTGCAAACATGTCGACTTACGGATAGATAACTTCCGAGTACATTTGAGGGTACACACTGGTGAGAAACCTTTCGCCTGCAAATACTGCCCTTACCGCTGTGCTCACAGCAGCAACCTCAAGGTCCACATGCGCAGATGCGCTGAGAAAAGTGGCCTTATCTCCTCTCAGATTCATACGTGGCGCGAGCTTCCTTCCTAACGCAAAGACTGATAGTTACAGATACGGGTATGTACATCCATTCTTATGGAACTGAGTGCTCCTTCGGGCTTCTCACGACTGCTCACTCATGAAAAGCGCATTGAGGACCGAGTTGCAAATTGATATTCAACATATTTTTTGTTAGATAGGTAACTTGGGGTTCATTTTTCTCCGCCATCTCTAAGGTTTGGGAGCCGATGTATCGTGCATGTCGCACCAGATCTATACGTTTAATCTTTACTGATCAGATGATCTCATAAAGCTATAGTTGGCCAACATTGAGCTCTTTTTAAGAAAAGAATTACATTCTTTTAGTGCCTGAATTTCGTTTTTGATGGTCTCCGTTGTGTAGAAACAGCAAGGGTCTACTTTAAATACACACATACACTTGCTAGAACGAGCTGTCGTTTAGTTAGCAAATAACGACAATGAAACACTACGTATATGTTTAATGTACTCGTATAACTTACTCGATATTTTCTGTTGTTCATTTTGTTTTCCGTTTGTAGAGACCTGGACCACTATTTTTTTATTTCCTGAGTTGTAAACCTGTCGGTTTATTAGATTGTAGTTGCTATGTCGCTTGTTTTTAATAGTTTTTAAAATAGAAGACACAGAATGTCTATATCGTGCTACAGTGAAGCGTAGTTGTCAGGGTTTTGGGGAACTTAATTAGAATTCGGGTTCGTGGCGTGGGACATTCAAATATTTGGTAGACGGACGGCCACTACTTCTTTCACCGATACTCCTTCGTGACTTCCTCCAACGAGCGTTAAGGGAGTTGCAGTTTGGATATGTTTCGCTCTCGTGCGAGTTTGTGTTGAGAAATTTCTGATGCCAAGGTCAGAACGTAATTATTAATTAGAGCTGGTGCGACAAGTACATCACGTCGCTCTATTATACGAGTATACTCTTGGTCAAGTGAAAAGGTGCACACAAATATTTTGAATTACCTTAGAGTATATATAGGATAAACTATATATAAATATATAGGGTATATATATACTGGAGTATATATGTTGTATTATAATATCAAAAATGTTATGAGTAATTTCATACTCAGATAAAACTATTTTTTGTGATAGATTCTGTAAGAAAAGCTTTGTTTTAGGTTTGTTTTTCCTGAGAAGGTGCTCTGGAAGAAATTGTTACGTATGTCTTTGACGCGTAGAACCTAGGGACCATGTGTGCATCAGCTGCACAGGTGCACGAGGCTGTTTTGGGCTTCAAGTTATAATTGGACCTGACCTTTGTACCACTTGTCTCACATCTCTCTATTGGAAAGAAGCCTTGGCTTTTAGTGTTTCCGTTATATTGTCTTCTCTATATACAGATTTGTAATGCTTGCAAACTCGGGATTAGAACGGTGCTATGACCGTATGTAATGTACGAGCGTATTTCATATTGCTAACCCCTTTTAACTTTTGTGCTAATAATCCTACGTTCCATGTGCGATTATTCGAGTAAAATTGTAGATCTGCTATCGGAATGATTATTTTTTCTACAGTAACTTCTTACCAGAAAATAGCCAGTTCCTATTTATTCATTCATGGTCAAATTCTTCGTTTCTAATCTTTATACATTCTTTTATAAATTCTGCTGTATATGTAGCATTAAACGTTTTCAAGTTGTAGGAGCATTGGAAGGTTGATCATAACAGTATGCATAGTTTAACCAAAATGCTTACTGATTTAATTGAATCTCATGACAATATCCATTAAGTGCTCTCTGTTGAAGTGGTATGGCTTTTAAAGTAATGTTCAATTTTTTCTATTGAAACAAAAATATTCGAATAATCAGTTTCGATTACTGCTATACCTATAGTCTTCATTGCTCCAGCGCGTTTTGTAGCACATCGATCTCATGTCGTTTGCGTAAGGAGATACTAAGGGAGCGTGAAACCGTAATTTTAAATTAGTCATTTCGTTCTACGTCTGAGAGAAATTGAGAAATGCCAAATCTTTCTAAAATGCGGGATATTTGAAATGAATTGATGACCACGTATAACAAGTTAGTGTTATAGATTGTACTGTAATTTATGAATCGGATAATTTAAAATTTTAAAGCATTATAGATGGAATAAAACGACGTTTTCACGTTGCTATAATTATTTTTCATCGAAGCACTTTGGTTTTTTATGTGTCATTAATTCACTCATTCGCTAGCTTCAGAGTTCTATGCGGGTAAAACAGCTTCGTTTGAAAGAACTAATCCGAATGTTTTTAAAGTGAACTGAAGAATGTTTCTCGTTTTGACTATTTTGCATGAAACTCAACGCAGCAGGCGTTTACTTGCAAGTGTAAGTTGCGTAGTACTCTGTAACAATTAAATGTATAAGCTTGGTGATTTAGATGATTGAGTAATTCTCGTCCGTGGCCTATAAATCGTGACGGCTGCTGATTAGCTTCGGAAAAATCTTGCGTGCAAATGATCTAATGAACCAATAGGCCTTGTTTTGATGTGGACAATTTTCTCAGCACCTGAGTTTGTATGTTATTCCTGATTCCGACACATTCTATGTAGTTATATCGATCGATTATTTTAGTTTTTCATTGTTATCCTTTTTTATGTACGCTACCATCATGTTTTATTGTAAAGGTACAAAGTGTAGTATTTTCATTCATGTGAAGAAGTTTCACTATTTGAATGTATCTTAAATATATTGAAAATGAAATCCACTAGTTTGACCTTACCGAATAGTTTACGTCAACGTTGCTCTTTCTACTTTAACACTTTAACCAGGGAAAATTATTCAGGAGAAACGTATTTTCTGTTGAGTTGCCTAGAAAGTTTTCAGTATTAAGAATTTGATGCAAAATTCATCGGCGAAATTTGACGTTGGAGCTTCACTTGTCCGTTGGTCAAACAGAGACTACCTGTCGTGAGTACAGCATGATTCCGTAACTCCTAGCTACGAGCGCGCTGTTCCTAAGGGGCTATGGTTACTTCGAGTCGCACAAGAATTTATCGCATTTTCAAGAATTGGACTCGTGATCTCCACCACTTGGATATGCTGAGGATTTCGTTTCTATGTGCAGGTGAGGCGTGAGATGTCGTGTCATAGCGATCCGTGGCCCAGCCCCAAGACTTGGATGGCTTCTGCCGACCTGCCCAATTGCGACTCGAGTGCAGCAGCCCGACTCCGGCTTGCTGAAATGCCTCGCCACTTGACTTCCATAAACACCGTCCCCAAAACTGTGACGTCTAGCAATATTTTGGAGGAGCTGTGCGCTCGCGGACTAGACCCTGATGCTACTGTTGCACAACTTGCTACTCCTGTGGGCTCGAACTCTTCTGTATCCCTTACTCGACCTGTCGCTCCGTTGGCTCAGCCTGTGCCGCAGTCATGGTTGTCGCCTAAGAACTTTGCGTTTGTTTACCCTCGTTTTCCAGGAGGCACGAAACATGGAGGCGAGCGTCAGGGTGGTGTTATTTATGCATGCACGTGGCCTGACTGCAATCACACCTCTTCAAGACGTGAGCATTTCAAGATACACATGAGAAGGCACACTCGGGAACGACCATTTCGATGCGACCATTGCGACTATCGCTGCAACCAGAAAGGGCAGCTGAAGAATCACCTTCTCTTCAAGCACAGCATTGTGTAATTTGCCACTCAAATGTTCGAGGCACCATGCACCTTTTTCACGTTTCTTATTGGTGATCTTCAACTGCCGACTGGGAATGTGATGTTCACTTCTCCCCCATTTACTTGAAACTGGGGCGCAAATTGAACAAGGCAGTATCATTTCGTTGTTAGTGTTACGTTTCTCATCGTTGCTCTTATTGAAAAATAAGAGGATCTAGTACGTAGTTCTTAATTTATTCATACGAATCTTGATACGAATAATACGTTTGTGAAGGGTGTTAATAATTTGTGAAGATACTTTTATCAAGTGATGCTTGAAAATGGTAAGAAACAAAGTACCTTTTTCTCTTTGTGAAATACACGAAACGTTGTGAACGTTGTTTGTTTATTTGTGAATGTATTTTTACAGCCGAAAAGTTAAGAGCGTCGTTTTGCGTGGGTTTACATCAAAGTTCAGTAGGATTCCTTCAACATCGTTATCCCGCCAGCTGCATCGTCCGTGCTGTGGCGTCTGTGGACTAATTTCTGACGAGTAAAATATTTTACCTTTTTTATATGACGAAGATGGAACTCTGATGTACTTTGTATGGAGTTTTGTTTGTTGACTAGTATTTTGTATCGTGTGATCGGAAAAGTGGTACGATCCTGTTGTTTCAAGATGTGCTTCAGATATTATTAATTAATGTTGATGTTTTTTGATGTTCAATGCATTGTGCATTAGGAACCCTGTGTTTATTTAGCTATCATGGTTGTCATTGTTTTATGCTCGTTCATACACCATGGTGTTTGTATTTATGTAAAAATAGGAGCCCATTTTATCCCGGTTCTTCTTGGTGTCCAACATGAATTGAGAATTCACCTTCAAACTCGTGGTATTGACTTGTCAGTGTATGTTGCCGTGATGCATTCAATTATTTTACCATTGGCCTTTTCATTCCGATTTGAAATATATGGAAAACATGTGATTTGCAATGGTAATGAATGTAGAAGCTTGTGTTGTTACTGAATTAAACGTATTTATTCTGGTTCTTGCACTGTTTTCCTCCAATGATCTTGGTAGTGTTGTATTTAAAATCGAGGTAACTCAGTTTGGCATTTATAAAAAGGATTCATTTATTTGGTTTATTTTTATCCTTTAATGTCCCGAATAGTCGCAATTCGATATTGGAATGATTATTTGCTATGATTTTTTCTTCAATTTATTCTTTAAGAACTGAATAGTTTGGATCTAGATAGAAGTTGAAGGTAACAGTTCTCCAAAACGACTTTTATTTTCTTGAGCAGCGAACAAATGCCTAATTACTGTTCTTATTAATAATTATAATGCATCCACAGTAATTTGTTAGTCAATTACGTACAGCTCAGTACATTGTGATTGTATAATATTTCAAGGCTAGCTGTTGCATTGAATTTTCATGCTGTTAGTACGAATCGGGGTTTGTTAAAATTTGTCTAATAGATCACAAAGCGTGTAGTCCACTTCTAGTCGCCAATTGGGAGACTAGTCATTACTGTAGCGCATTCTTAGTTCACAGCTGCTTCTGTGGGTATTTATTCGTGTTAGAATTTATTTTCAAAATTAGCTTTTAACGTTAAGTGATTTTTTGTTGGTTCTCGGTTTTGTGTTCGCGTGAAGAAATGCTTTAACAAACGATTAGAAGTTGTGATTGCGCACTATACATTCGTGGAAATATTCTGTTTCCTGTTCTCAGCATCGCCCAATTCCAATTCCGCCGTCTCGAAATCTTGATTTAAAGCATGAATACGGCTTTCTGCTCGTTATCAAGTTTGCATGGGTTATTACACTCATGCATACGGATTTACGCGTTACTGCTATTCGGAAGTAGCGCAACTTTGGTTTTTGACACCAACTTTCCGACCTGTAGTTGCCCCGTGCTGATGTGGGTCCTCTTCTATTGCGTTCGCAGATGATCATCGATGAGGACCACGACATAATCTGGTGCCCCCGAACGGACACGCCCAACCCGAACAACTCGGCTATAACCGCCCTCACCTCTAACTGTGCACCACTGGCATCATCCAACAGGGGCACCAAGAAAACAACATCGCCGTTAGAAGTATTCGCTGGTGAACCTTCTGGATTCTTACGGAATGTAATGAGTGTCCATCCTTCGAACTTTCTATCACCCTCGATGGAGGAGTCCAGCAGTGTTCCCGCCTCCGAAAAAATCGAGAACATCGTCAGATCCATGGATGCAAGCGTCAGTGATCCGTCATTCATAGCTTTCGGTGGCGTCGCTATGAGCTCTAACGCTGAATTCTTGAATATGAGTGATGACTCAAGTATACCGACTGAGCAGAGGCAGTTTTCAGCGCCTAGGCCGGTTACAGACTCTGACTTCAAATGTCCGTATTGCAGTTATACCTCCAATAGGAAGGATAACTTGAAAACTCATATCAGGCGCCACACTGGAGAAAAGCCTTATTTTTGCAGCGTTTGTGACAAGCGGTTTACTTGTAAAACAGGCCTAAATATGCATGTCAAAACTCACAATAACGCCCATCTGATGTCTTGCCCGCATTGCTCTTACCATACTAAAGCGAAAGTTTGTTTAAAACTTCATATCTTCAAACATCATCAGCAACATTCGACGCTTCACTAAGTTGCTTTGTTTTTCATCTGCCGAAGTCCATGTCTCTTTGAATCGAAGCCTTTTCATGAACATTCACGGTTTATTTTTTTAAAGCTGAGGTAAAATTGTATACACATAGAGCACCTAACATGTTCTGGTAAATTGAGAAACGCTTAATTTCTGAAGTAGCATTTTCAGATTAAATAATTGAAATATATCGGATGAGTGTGAATAAAAAGATTATATATCGATGCGAATGAAACAAATGAATGTAAACGAAATTGTTTTTGGAAGGTGCTCGTGGTGGACCGGTGCTTCCGGATACAGTAATTCAAGATTTATAATACTTAATACTGAAATATGAGCATGTACAATTCGTGGTTCTGCACTGTAGGCGTCGGAAAAGACCCTATGTCAACGATATTTGCATATTATAGTTACGTAACTGCTACAATTTGTTCGTTATTGCGCGCTTTTTGCGTTTTTCGTAGTTTTATTAATTTTAAGATTTAATTTTATTTTAACTCATTGTAAACAGTGTGTCCAGCGCGACATACGGTGGGTTACAATTGAACTGTTTGCATTTGTGTAGCAAGTGCTAAGCCAGGCAACGATTTGCAGTTGTGTGATGCCGAGCGTTCTGTTGCGTTTGCAGATGAGCGACCAAGTGTGGACCTGTGCTTCAGACGCGGCTTCCGCTCACCCTGCCTCCGGCCCCGACTCTTCCCTCGACAAATCTGACATGACAGAGGAAGCTTCAGTGGTCAGGATGATGGGGGATACTCAGTCACAGCCTGCTTTTCCGCAGCTGGGGCTTGGTTTGCCTGGTTGTTCTCGGCAAGACATCGATGCTTCTGTCATGAACATAGCTGACTTCTTTCGTGGTTCCAATTCTGTCGAGTCTCCGATGCCCTCGCTTTTCTCAACTGACAATGGTGAGGCTGGTCTTCCTCTTCATGTTGACTTTCGCACCGTGGTGGGAAAACACGTCCAGCAACAGTACCGAGGGCCCTCGGACGCTGCTGTCGCGGGCCCGTCATTTTTGCAGCGACGAAATTCAAGCGATTCTCTCGCAGAATCATTCGCACCTTCGCATCTTATGAGCTTGGTGGATCCTTCATTTCTCCAGTGCCCGTATTGCCCTTACCAAACGCAGTGGAAACACAATCTCAAAACTCACATTCGCCGACACACCGGTGAAAAACCATACCAGTGCTCTTATTGCGGAAAAACTTTTGTGTGCAAGACTGGCCTTAATATGCATGTGAAAATACACACTGGTGAAAACATGTTTACGTGTTCCTTCTGTTCTTATCAGACAACTCAAAAGCAGGCGCTCAAGTTGCATTTAGCGAAACACCATCTTGTGTGATGCAAGTATAATTTATTCGCATGTTTTGCTTTGGACTCCAAACTTTAGGTCTGTAGGAATATCATTAACTGCTGACAATGTGAAGCATTGTAACAACGTCGTTCTTAAAATCCGCGAGTCGATGATATTTGCCTGGTATCATGTTTTGCTATGTTTATGTTTCGTGATTTACATCATTATATCGTTTCGGTTTTTATCGAAACGAAGAGCAAGAAATAACGAAATTTTTGAATATATTGTTGAATTATTAGGTCTCACTTAGTACCCTATATATAGTTCACCGCTTTTTTTTTGTTTTTATTATTGTAAATTCTTATAAGTCAGGACGTTTCAGCTTTTTGACCTTCGTTTCGGAATAAAAAAAACCACGTCGTAGTCGGAAAGCAAGGCAACCACACAAGATGAGCAGTGCAGAATATCGTATATCGTGGTTTTCATCCAGAAATCATTGTGTGAATTGCCGCATTCGTTCGTATCAAGTACCATATCTTGTAACAATTAATTTGTAATGTATGCAATTTCAGCATTAAATTGCATGTACCTATGGAAGAATCACTAGTTTTTAATGGTAGTATCTCATCTGAAGGGAT
>VCRD01000762.1:149911-182963 GCA_006783055.1 Trinorchestia longiramus
GGTAATGCTCATAATTGTTGGGAATTTAGCACTGCTACTGTTGTCAGTAGTGCAACCTCTTCATTGAGCCTCTACCCTTCTGGCGGTCTTTGTGTGAGGAGTGGATCGTTAGTCTTCTCGTTGATATAGAGAATCTATGTAGACCATTATGCTTGTTCTACTAACTAATCGAATTGAGTGAGCATTGACCACCGATACTCTCATTCTGTGAGGAACAATAGACGTTTTCGTTATGTTGTAGAGTCCCAGGTGCACATACCTCAGACGCTTTCGTTTCGTGGAAACCACGGACCCTCTTGTTCCCTGGGGGATCTGCGGCGTTCTTTTTTCTTGGAGATGGCCTTAGTTTACTAAGCTTACAATTATTCTCATTAGAATATTGTTCTCAATTTTGCTCGGCATATCCTTAAGTATTTAATTTAGGTTAAATTAGACGAGCATAGTGTTTTTCCTGTCCCTCACCTGGCCTATCGAATTGTACGGCAATCTCTTGATACTCTTACACGGTACAACCGACTATTCTCATGAGTGACTTCGTTTGTTCCTTTTTATTTTAATTTCACTTCTCTATCTTGTTTCTACTAAATACGTTGCCTCTTCGCAACGGGCTGACTGTTACAGTGCACCAAAAACGTCTGAAGGAATGATACTTTAGTCTTCGTTGTTATACTTTGAAATCTAAACTGTGTTTGTGAGTTGAGTCTCCCTAGCTATGCAACGCCATATCAATTATGCTAGTTGTAGGAGTCGATTAATTCCTCTTTTTCTTACATCTCTTCCTCAATTCTGACCTTTCCTAAAAATAAACTCGTTTACCAATAGCGACAATGCTCTTTTTACTCCTATCGGTTTATTTGTTCGCGCTGCTTGTGCTGAACAGCTAAGTTAGTAATTATAATACAGTGGTAAACTGATGGGTGTTCTCAATCAAACTGTGTGAATGATAGAATTTCTTGACTTCAGTGTAAGCTACTTTCTTGAGGAACTTCTTCCGAAGATACACTAGAAAATGTCTGACGGCTATCATTCCTATCTTAATCTAATGAAATACGAAATAAATTGTTCTGTTTTGGTGTAAATTATTTGAAAAACGCGTTTCTAGAAATGTGTGAGTTAAATTCATTGTAAGAATTTCCATTTTTTCTGTACTTTGTGCCAATTCCGTATAACCCGCGTGCTAGCATGCCAACTAATCATAAGACGCGTAGGGTAATTTCTCTGTAATATTTATAGTTCTTTGGAAATTTTTACATGAACTGATTTTTCAGAAGTTTGCCAAAATGAAACAATGTAGTGGTCAAAATTCCCGTAGTACACAGATGGATAGCAAACTATAACTGACTTTTGGTTGTCAGTTTTTCATGTAGAGTGCCACCTACACTAACTATCCAATTCTAATACATAATTCTAAAAATTGGGCTCAGAAAACAGTAAGGACCTAAAGTAATTCATTATAAGTGGTCAATTATGGCCAATTTTTTGTTCGTCAATTATGTATGTTGAGAAAATAATTATTTTCTCCGAAAATGAGTTATTTTTTTTACCAACCTGCGGTAAAAATTCATTATTTTTAGCTTGAATCAGTGGCTGAATGAGAGTTCAAGCAATTGATATTAGTGTAAACCATGAATATTTAGTAAGAATGACACGTTTACTAAAAACAATAAAATATGAAGTCTATTTGCTAACGTAATGTACGTTACAGATCAATGGCTTCGAAGACACAATAGTGTATTGGATTTGTTCATTTTTTAATCGAGGCAGTTGGAACAGATCTCAAGTAACTTACATGGTATCCCTTAATGCTGGTTTTGAAGTAAAGTACCGGTCATCTGCATAAATTTCACGCTTAATTATAGCATAGCATACTAGTTCCTAATTTGGGTACAAGTGTGAAGAATATGAAAGCCATACAACGTAGTGTTGCATCATAAGCCCAATGAGGCAAGAAATTGCGTAACGGTATCGCTGAATATGACGGAGCATTGTCTTGCATGAACACAAACCTATTTTGAAGGACCATAAGTCAGTCGTGAAGACAAGGCACAAGCGCTTCATCTAAAATATCGGAATAATAAGTTGCGTTAATTGTAGCGCCATCTGGCATCTTCATGGGACTAATAAGATGATTACGATAATTATAATGATCAATGATTATAATTACAATAATTATCGATAGTTCTTGCTCACAATATTACATCACGTCGCTGGCACCATAAAAGATGATGTCGTTAACTACCATTACAAGCTCAATTTTGGGGCAATCCAATGTAGCTCGCGTCCCACCCAGGGACAGTTTGCACTTCATGTGAAGCTTCATGTATGTCTACACATCTTCGAGCCTCGAAATCATCTGCTTTGATGTCAATGGAGGCCTTTTTCTAAAAATTTGACCGTTGCTACTGAATGGAGAACTTAGTTTCGCGAAAATTCATATTTTTAATGCAAGCAGTTGTATTATTACTACTACTTTCTTTGAATCTAATGTCGAAATGATCTTCATATTGCCCTTACTGGACCGTGACTGCTGAGGTGAAGGGTTCTTCAAAAATCTTAGGACTGTTTGAACATGACAGTCTACAATTTCAACATGGCAAGATGAGGTGTGAACATAATAGCACTCGTACTTGTTTGCTATGAAAGGCACTTCATTATGCTTATGTGTATCCTCTAACAGTTTGCCCATGTATAAGAAAAGAAAACTGAAATAATAACTTTTAAACGATCAAAAGGACACTGGTGTCCTCTATCGAAAAAGTGTGATGAACAAAGCCTAAGGTGTTTTCGATCAAGCACTGCATTCAACGTTCAGAATGTTCAGAACACGTTCGGTTCTGGATGCTTAAGACGCTGTCGGCAGTGTGATCAGCCAATGAAGTGTATGGTCGTGTTGCATTTTTCTCGGCGAGAAGATATGGTCGTTAAATTGTTAAAAAATACGAACTGGCGTAAAACATGGTTCGTTGGGAAAAGTCGAGTTACTTTAATATGGGCCGTTGACAGGCCACAGTGCTTACGTTCAGCAATCCACATCAAGACGGTGTGAGAGAACACCTACCACTCCTAGCAATGGTAGTGCTAGCCGTGATAACTAGCAATGGTGGTGCTAGCCGTGATAACTAGCAATGGTGGTGCTAGCAGTGATAACCTAGCCTTGTGGCTGTTTCCTGTTCGTTGCGGTGTCGATCCGACCATCGAGTAAACGAGGTGAAGGAGCGGAAATAGTTTCTGCAGAAGCTCTTCTGGCTTTAGCAAAAGGACAGTAGATACGTAACGTTTACGTTGTGCATCTGTTGAGAGAAATGAACAATTGTTGTAAAAGGGGCTAGACTCAATAGCGTCGTTACTGTTTACTTCCCATTCTTTTATTTTTTTTTAAATATCACTTCTGTTTTGGTTGTGAAGAATTGAAATTTTGTAGCCATGCTCGCGGTTGTCAAATCGAATTTTTATTTAATAGAGAAATTTATGTTTTTGTCTAATTTTGAAAATTGTCTGCTTTTAGCGTTTTAATGGTTATGAAAAAGTACTACGCATTCTAGTTTTAGTTGAATTGTTCACTTCATTCATATAACTTTCTTCATTCAGTTTATTGTCTCAAATAACCAAAAGTACAATAATTGTTTATATGAACAATCTTATTTTGCCTGGAAATTTGAATTATTTTCATTACCTGATTAGTTATTTCTTAATCCCATCTTGCCTGATTTTATGAATATCAAGAAAATTACTCCTAGGCTTTTATGCTGAACGCTAATTGAAACAAATTCTGAAACGTAGAAATAGAAATTATGTGTGTTGTGTAGAACCGAAACGTTTTATACTTATCTAATTTTAATTCACACGGCAAAATGCAGAAAAATTTTATTTGTGTTGTTTACATGAGAGTCAAGTCCTGTAAGTAATTTTCCAAGTGTGTTAAAGCATTTTGAGAACTTTTTTCAATGTCATGTCATCGCACAGGGGAAAATCATGAATTCAACCACTGTGGCGTTTGGAAAATGTGCAGAGCCGCGAATCCTTGTGGAAATCAAAGCTGATTGGCCAGTGTTGCGCTCGCACTGGAGTGATGAGCGAGTAAGTGAGAGCTGCTCTTCTGTGCTGATGATGTGTTGACGGCAGACCATAGCAAGTGTCGGCTTACACGCTCTCTCTTCTCTCGGCAGGATTATACGACCCATCTTGTAGCACGGACCGCTGCAGGTCTCACCTATGCTCAGGATAAAGTTTCCACTCCAGTTACTGGCCCCATACGCTACTATTGCTCGCGCTGTTCTTACGTCACACTGGACTACGAGCTGCACAAGCAACACGAGGCTCAACACAGGTCCGTGACACAAGGTGCCAGCGACCAGGGTGCACACAGCTACCAGCAGCAGCACCCTCAGGTGTACGGCGTGTCCCCGCCATGCGAGTCCGACCTAGAGCTGCAAATGCTGTCACGTGTGCTGCAGAGCCCTCTGGCCTCCACTGGACTAGACGGCTCTGTGGGTAGTGTGGGCCCCGTGACTTCTACAGCCCCATCTAGTACAAGCGGAGGATGTCCTTTCTGTCCATTTACTTCTCAGGATCCTGCGGTGTTGGGCTCACACGTGCACAACCACACCTCTCCCAACAAGCTGTACTCGTGTCCAGTTTGCTCCCGAGGCTTCTCCCGTAAGAATAACTTGCAGGTGCACATGAGGATCCACACGGGCGAGAAGCCCTTTGGCTGCCCTCACTGCTCCTATCGTTCTTCTCAGAAGAGCAACTTGAAGCTACATATGCTAAGCCACAGCGAAATTAAGCCGTACGCTTGCCCCTATTGCGAACACAGGTCGTCACAAAAGATCAATCTGAAGATGCACATATATAAGAAGCATCCCGCACTTGTGCAATCCTCTTCGTAATGATTATTTCCGTAATTTCCAGTCTGAGTATTTACAAGGGCTGTAAGTTGTAGCTTAGCATCGTCAGCTCACGAGGAAAACAGTTTTTTAAGATTACAATGGAGTTATTTTTTCTCACCAACTATAACCTCTTCTCGAGCACGTCTGAACTTTGTATGCATCAAACGAATAACAACTGCTTGCAGCAGACTTAATTCTGCTCCACACTTTTCGTGATTTTCTATTAACAATAAGCAATAATCGTCGCTTTCATGACTGTTGAAATCCAATATTCATGTGCACGAATTTCATTTTCACATATTTCATGCTCGTGCGCGTGTTCGTTGCAATTCCCTCTCACGCTCTGCTCCTGAGAGTAACTCGAGTAACTTGGGCTTTTCATTCACAGAGAAACTCTATTTCTAGTGGTAGGAGGTAAGTTAATGTTCCATCTGCACAAACAGATTAGCAATAAAGGATTGTGTACACCTAAAGAAAAATCTACACCTACTTTGAAAACTAGGGGATTCCTGACACGACCTAAAAATAGTCGATATTTGTTACGCCGAGTGAATTACGTGATTTTAGGCGTATACGAATCGTGTTTTTATGAACCACTCGATGAGTAACTTCGCTTAAATTAGCAATATTTTGAATTTTCTGCTGGTTTTCATCATTTTCAAATATCGTATTTCTACATTTGGATCCCTTAAATGGAATGATGAAAACTTTGGCAATGACAGCTGTTGCTCGTAATTATGGTGTATTAATATTTCAATTGGCTAAATCAATGTAGGGTCAATATTAATTGGGCGAATGATCGTTTCTGTATCCAGTTCCATCGATGACAGTTCACGAATATATAGATTGGCTTGCTCTGCGGTTTCCAAAGACCTTTGTTATGATCATAGGGTTATATAACATTTAACCGAAGTCAAGGTTTTATTTTTTCTCACATACTCGTAGAGTATGGCATAACTAACGTGTTCATTCATATTCAAAGGTCCTTCAAAAACGTGCGAAATTTGTTGTGAAATTGCGTCTCCGTGATGATTCTGTTCTTTATGTAAAAACTGTAAATTCGGTGCTAACAAACTTGTGTTCATTTACAATAGTACCTCCTATAGTATTATTTTTAGTTTTGAGCTGTATTATACTTTATTTTGTTACACATGTATGAGACTTTAAAGAGGTAAATACGGCTTGGTCACTCGCAAGCTTGGAGGAAAATTTTGACGTTTCAGTATTACCGTTCAGCTGTCCTTGCCGCTACGTGTTTGATTATCTGAACATCTTTTAGTCGTAGTTAATAATTGGTTTAATTTTGATTTTCTGAAACGTTTTTTGATTCTCATGAGGTTATACAATTTTGGTGTTTTTAGCATAATTTTCAACAAAAACGTTCGATTTTAGACTTGTGTACAATAGTAGGTTACTGTATATCATGCGTGTACTATATGCCACTTCCCTATTAAGTGCTTACTCTAGAAAGTACAGTTCCATGGGAAGCTGTAGATGAAGAGGATTCTCAATTTTGCATCTGAGTTACTTACAGTTTAATTTCAGCTGAAGTTTTATCCAATACTCAATCCAAATTTAATCCAATACTCTCCTCAAATTTAATTGCTTTCTGTGAAAGTACATTTCAAGTGCATTAACGCGCCCGATTTTGTTCCGTCTCAACAAAACGCTCCTTGTTTTGTTATTAGTATCGAGATATTTAAATTCGTTACTGTACCAGAGCAGAAACTTTAAAATATGGTAAATTATGATTTCGCGAAGATTGTCGTGGATAAACCATCTCGGTTAGGCCTCGACTTGGTGCTTAGAAATGTTACAGTATTTGGTACATCAAATTTTGTCTGTTTATTTTTGCTTGGCTTTAGTTAGCTTTTCTTTGTACTGGTAGGTTGTAAATTGTATAAAATACATTTTTTCTTGGAGTAACATTTTTGTATTATTTAGAACTTACCTTTCATCATTCAAATAGCCAGGTACAGTAGAAGTCTTTTTAAGACGTTGCCTCCGATTGCCTGACCGGTGTAAATCTTCACTTTGTACGCATAGTCACTAGAAGGATCTGAAAAAATTACAGAACCTAACCTAAGTGGTACACATACGTACCACTTCGGAGTCAACGTGTTAACCGGCACCCATGGGACTTTGCATCTGCCGGTTAATATCACCCAAGTAACCACAAACAATTCATAGACACGCTAGACATAAAAGGAAAACAATATCAATTGCTTAAAGCAGTTAAAGAAGAAAAAAACATAATGAATAAATTTATAAAGCTTGGCCAACGAGTGCCGGTTTAAAGGAATTTTACTGTAGTTTTTTTCAACATGGCTCGTTGTTTTTTACTTGCAATACTGGTCAAGTTCTAGTGCTTCCAGTTTGTTGGTTTACGCGAGTTGCTCATTGCATTTTCCCCCTGAAAACAGGAGCTAGAAGAAGCTTTCAGTTCTCACGCTACCGAGGTCTGAATATCGTATTTTAATAGATGATCTTGCTAACATCCTTCGCACTCATGGGAGCCTTAAAATAGACAACGCAGTTAGAACACATGCTCGGTCCGTTACAATTGCAGAGACAAAGTTATAGCAAATCAATTGCTTACGTATAAAGCGTTCAAAAATAGTCATAAATTAAAACACCCATGGTAAATACCCTAAATTGGGTAAATAATGTGTTCCTTATTCACTTGCGTGTGAATAAAGAACGTTTACAGCCTGAGCCTGTTTTAATGAAGTTCAATTAATTATCGGCTGTGCAATACTTGAATTACCCGACCCTATGTTCGTAGTACAAAATATGCGTCCAAACCAGAGAACAAATAACGCAATTGGCCTGCAAGTAGCGTTATTTATGTTATTTTTTAAGCTGAGGAGCATTAATGAAGGAAGTGCAGTACCTTCAAAGAAATCTAAGCCGCTTGTCACCGCTCAGCCATTAGCTGTTATCAGTGTCACTCGAAGAAGAGAAGTAAATTATAAATTGTCTCGTTTTTGTACCTTACACTAGCAGACGCAACAGGAAAACTAGGATATTCAAAGAAGCAGGAACGTTACCTCCAGTTCACAAGTTTGTGATGTATTGAAGTGTCGTCCCTAGTTGTGAGCAGGACGGATGACTAACTTTCTCCCCAAAATTTTTGGATGAATTCTATTCACGGATTCTTTCAATGCTTATTCGACCGAATGCAATCGAATTGCATTCTGCTATATTTGTGCGTAATGATTTATTATTCGTGTTCTATTAAACTTGGAAAGAGCTCATCTTTGAATCGTACTAAGCATTTTTGTTTTCTAGGACTGAGTTCTTTACGTCGTCTACCATTTATCCTAAATCAGTCAAGTGCACTGCGTGAGAAAAGTTAAGCATTACGTATCTCACAATTATCTAGAAGGTTGTCAAATAAGAGTAGTGTTTGAGAAGACACCATGTTTTAATCTGTAAGCTAAGATACCTTGCGTGTTTTTATGGCACATTCGTGTCCCAGTGGATAGGTATTTTGCTTATTTTTGTCTGCAGTAACAAACTAGAAGCGGACTCGTAATAATTTATCGTAAAATTATGCTGAGTGACTTGCATAAGGGCTTGTGGTTAATTTCAATTTACAATTTTAAGATTGCTACGAAGGTAAATACTCTAAGTTTCGGTCGACAACTGAAGTGCGCGTTTCCTCATGTGAACTATTTGTTGTTAAGAACATGAAAGGATGGCAACTAGCATGTAGTGTTTTATTTGTGTTATTAATTTAACGTTACGGCACTTAATCGTTCCCGCGCGCTGCTTCTGTTGATGAGAGTGTGATCATTTCTTGCAGGACACATTCGTTTTGTCGTCTTCCTACGGCGGCGAGGGTGCACTGCCAAATCCGGATCTGTCATTCTGGCACGACCTCGCTCCTGACACCCTTCATGTGCGTGATACTTCAACTCTGCCTCCTTCCATCGCTGCAGCGCTGGGCAATCCATCTGTTTCAGATCGGTGCCCCTACTGCCCCTACCAGTCTTACGTTATGAGGAACCTAGAGGCTCACATTCGAACGCATTCACAAGAGACTCCGTACGCTTGTCCGGTGTGTCCTTACCGCTCCTCACAAGCTGGTAACTTGAAGACCCACATGAGGAAACATACTGGTGAACGACCCTTCAGCTGCCCTGTGTGTCACAAGAGTTTTGGCCATCACAAGACTCTGCACAAACACTTTAATGTGCATAAAGATGCCCCACCTGTGACATGTCCTCACTGTTCTCTTTCCTCATAGATATTTAGATTACTATTCATAAATTTTATTACATCTTTATATCTGTACAGAGTGAGTGCAATTATTTTTGATTTTTGGAGTTTTTAAAAATGCAACTGTTGTCTAATGTCGAGGTAATTTGGTCGAATTTGATGCTTATTTTATACCTTCGTTGAAGTATCATACTGGCACCCGAATCAGAAGCAGGCATGAGTATTGGAGAAAATTAAACAACTGGTTATATTACGACGCTTTTTCCTATATATTGAATGAAATAAATTAGAGCACATAAGACTAAGTGCGTACTTGTATCAGAAATTTGAAGGAAGAGTGTGAAAAAGCTACAGAAAGCCCTAGTAGAAACATTTCCCAGCTTGTGCATACTCGACAGGAAATGCGACACATGTACAAGCACTCCTGAAAACGGAGGAAAATGTTGAAATTCAAATTGAAATGTGTGGAAGTACAAAGTCCGTTGCCGTTTTTAGTACATTTCCTTCGTATAATTTATTAATTTCAACGACATCTCGAATATATTATGATTTTTATTGAAAATCAGTCATTAAATTGGTTATTTAAGGACACTTTGTATTTTTTTGTAAAAATTTCAGTTTGAAGTGGACAACGTGTCGTGTACTGCGTGCAAGTGAAGTTTTCTGAACAGGCGATGTCTTGACAGTGATGTATCCCATACACCTCCATGGTCGAGACACGTATTACCTATTGATGCAGTATTCAAATTAAGGTTTGTTTTTGTAGAATGTATTTTTATTTTGTGGTATATTTTAAAGGGCCTTGTTTTATTCTGACTGAACGGCTTCTTGCTATGGTGCATTAGTATTGAAATTTTTTTTTGCATATTTTCTCTGCCGTTAATATTAATTTTAATGTAACTGGTGTAATATTATTATATGTTTATACCTCATTTTAGTAGAATGCATGGTATTTACATGTGTATTTAATGTTTTGTGAAATGACATTTGAAATGACACTTGCAAAAATATAGTGCTTTTTGTCTGTTAAAAACTTGGTCACGTGAAGTTATCTTGAGGGTAGTTGAAATTTATTATTTGAGGGTCTAAGTTTTAAGTTTTTACTCTGCATTGGTTCGTTAAAAAAGTTAAGAAAGTGAAAACTTTTAAGAATCATCCCCTTTCATATTTGAAAATAATTCCAATCCAGACAAATTATCGTTTGTAACATATTTAGTGTTGTTCTATGAACTGATAAAACCGTTGAAACTTTTTGTGCTTGCAGAGAACTGCCTTGTTTGCGCGCGGATAAATTGTTTCAAACTGATTGCGATATTTGCTAACTCTATTATGATAGCGCTTTATGCAGGTACCCTTGTTTTCTAACGTGCGACATTCCCTGAATTGTAGAATGCATTCGGTACTTAAAATGGGATATTCTGTAATTTGAGTTGTGACTTCATCGTATTGTGGGACTTCCAGCACTGCCAATTCCAGCTATATTTTGAGGCGTTCTCAGCAGAGCCAGATATGGTCTATTAAAATGAAATTAATTTAAAGTGCAGCTACCGTCTGGTACTGCGCTCTGATCATAGAAGTTTCTTCGTTGATTCTTTGACTGACATGGAACTCGGGCATGATGCTTCCGTTAATTTTCTATTCATTCTTATTTTCCATGATAACTGATAAGAAACAACGAAAACAGTTCTATTTCTACTCTTTTTGCCCAGCTTCAGCTTATTTTGAACACGAAACAATCGCTGTTCTTATTTATCAGCTTCACATTTGTTGATGTTTAAAGATTAACGTATTCTATTTTTTTCAATTTTGTGTGGATTATTATATCGCTGTAAAGGCGTTATTGGTGTTGCTGAGGCCAGACTCGGGAACGGTGTTGATGAGTAACGAACAGAGAGCCTAGCATTACAGCGGACTGTTCTCTGCCCGACAGATGCTGGACTGCATCTCTCTGCTGTGCGACCTGCCGCCCCTTGATACCACAAAGACCCAAGCTGCCTCTGAATACTGCCCTCCTACCACCGAGTACCTAGAAGACGCCACGCGTCATATGTCTCCAGACCCGGGCTTAATTAATCCAATTTTGCCTACTAAATTCAACACTCGTTGTCCTCATTGTCATTTCGAGAGCTCACAGCCCAAGTTTCTGCAAGCGCACATCAGGACACACTCACAAGAGCGTAGTTTTCGTTGCAACCACTGCCCCTACGTCACCAACAGGCTCTCCAACCTTAAGACGCACTACAGGCGGCACACTGGAGAGAAACCGTACCGCTGCGCAGCGTGCACGAAATGCTTCTCTCTGCACCAGTCCTTGCATTCACACGTGCATTCCAGACACGGCAATGTTGTTGGTCATTTACTTAATAATTGCGTATTTTGCAAGAAAAAGCAATCCTGTGTATCAAGCGGTTATTTTGACGGTCAACAACCTATTTAAAACTAATTTGGGTTTAATTATTTTATTCCAATAGTTTCAATCACTTACTAACGGTTTCAGACGTAATAACCTTCATGATTTGCGGTAGCCAGACATATATTTCCGCTGCATGATGCTGGTTGAACTCATGAGCGACAGCTAGAAATTTGTTGTAACTGCTAGAATGAGCCAAGATTGAGAACTGTATGGAAAAGATATCGTGCTACCGCAATATCTGGCTGAGCCACAATGCGACACTTGGTATCTGTTCTCTATTCATATTCCATAGCGTGCAGTGTATCTTTTCTCACTAACTGGCGACTGCAGCGAATTTTTATTAATAGTTTCTTATATTCAGTTGAAGGCTTGATATTTTTAATGAGTCACTCGTACAAGTGTTTTCTAAAATTAAGGTGCGCAACTTTTAAGCCTACCGCACTGTATTTTCTTGAATTTTGTAATTTTGATAGCATGAATAGCAGCTAAATGTATTACTAAATTCCCCCAATCCTACTTCAGCCCTTGCTTTAAAATTTATCGTCATGTACGCGGCTTTGCATATCTCGAGTGCGAGTCTCTTGCGATGTATGAACGACTTGCTGAACTTTACTGAAGAGGAAAGGATTTTTGCAAGTTCAGTGGCGCAGCGCTCGCTGAGCAGTTCAATAAATCAATGCAGTCTTATATTTTACTCTTGTTTCACCTGTTAAGCAAGGCAGTTGGTGTGTGTAGCTGTTTTATAAAAATTGAGATAATTTGGAATTTTTATCGTGCGTTCCAAAAATCGTCGTTGTGGCAAACCCACTCGAATGCGAATTTGTTCACTTTACAAGTCCTTGACTCTGCACATTCATTCAGGAATATTTTAATGATAATTCTAATAATGATGACAATAGTAAAAATAATAATAATGACAACGTATTACATTATCGCCGTGATGACGCAATAGATGGCCTGTTCGATAAAGTCTGAGCCTCTGAAGCGATGACAAATTTATAATGCTACTGGTTCTTATGTTTGTATTTCTTGGCGATATTTACTTCTCTTGTTTCTCGTCGGTTACAATGAGTTTTAGTAACCAAAGCATTATACATTTACGAGCTTCTGAAGCTTGTAATCAAGATAACGAGTTTCATTACATGAGCTTTTTTCCGAAAATGATGATGAAAGCCTGGAAGTCGTATTGTAAAACTCTGACTGCTGTGTCTTGCAATAAAGTTTTTGCGTCTTTTATTTGTCAACTATATTTGCCTAATCGAACTTATACCTAGGTTTCAGCCTTTACATTATTTTTTTCTGCTTTGCCTTGTAAAAAATACTATTTTGGTTATCAGAACCGCTTCTTGGAAGTTTTTCTGATTTTATTATGTCCAATAAATAACTCATCACAGCTTTACGTTTTTTATTCATCTTTGTGGTGTTTAAGTGTGTTATTCTCACAAACCTCGTCCATCGAGCGTTGAGATGCAGAGGCACATATCAGCATGAATACGATCTAACTAAGCTGAAACTTTGTGTTCACGAATTTTTAATTGATGATACGTGGGTGATTTCATTCTCGTCTTTTGAAATGAATAAATATTATTACGCTTAAGCAATATCCTTTCCGTGTGGGGCATGGCTGAAGACAAGAAGTCGGAATCCTACTCGTAATTGAGGGTATCACTGCGTTGCAGTCATGCTTGTAGCATGTCTTCTTGGTCACGGCTAGTCAATCGAGCAGTGGATCCTAAGTGTGGGTTTCAGTTGTGACTTCATGTTTCTTCTCGCACCCAGACCTGAAAACAGAAGGTAAATACAAGGCATGGTCCAGTCAGGGCTGAGATCAAATATTGATTGTTTACCCCGGTATTTATTCTTTATCTAGTTCACACAGACACCCTTTAAAATTCGTCAGATTTCCATTGGTCTTGCTGCTTGCTCTGGGAGCTGAAATATTGTATTATAATATAAATCATTTTTATCTCTGTCAGATGCTATACCGTAGAGCCTGTTCGCGTGTATTTCAACTTTGTAAGAGAACATTCCACGCTATCAATATCTTTCATTGTGTTATTTCTGTGCGCTGAGTTTTATTATAATCTGATTCAGACGTAAACTTATGATTGAAGTTAGCTTTGCCGATCGTCTGTCATTCTTCAACTCGTCCGTACACTATCCAGATCAGTCGCTCGGACGTTTTTGGTGTAAGGCGAGTGTGCTCTGAATAATTCCCGTCGTCGTTTAGCGCTGCTCTTCATTGGTCTTCCGTTTCTTTGCAGATGTTTCGTCATGGGCATTATTCCTCGGCATTCAAGTCTCCATCTTTTTCAACTGAAGTGAAGTCAACTTTCGGAATCGGCCAGCCAGATGTGCGTTCTTCTGATAAATGGCAAGGTGTGCGTGACTTGAGTCACCTCTCTGCACGTCACGAGAGAGCGGAGTCTAAAGTGTCGAATCCTCCCTTCAGCTCGACCCTAAACCAAGACGTCGACTATTTCTCTAACATAAGTGTTGTGTCCAGTACTCCATATGCTGAAATTTCATCATTAGACAACGCCTTTTTTCATCGGATTTTGGGGCCTGAACTTATGAACAATTCGAGGCCTCCTGCGGGTGAAGCGACTGCACCTAGTCAACACCAGCAATCGGTGCTGGACTCAAGCACTCTGTACACTAGAGGGCATGACAACGAGAGCAGACTGGCCGTTTACAGCTGTCGAGTGTGCACTTACCGTTCCAAGAAGCTATGCAACATGAAGGCTCATGTGCGCACGCATAACCAAGAGAAACCGTTCTCGTGCCCCAAGTGCGACTATCGAGCTACTCAGATGTCCAACCTTAAAACCCATGTATTCCGTCATCATACCGAAGACTTCTATAATATCTTTCATGAGACAACTAAAGCTGTTTATTAGCTAATCAATGAATTTTATCTTTATTACTCTGTAAGAATATACAAGTGATGAATGTTACTACTCCTGTGAAAATCGGATGCTCAGTTTTTTAACTGTGCACAGGCATAAACGTGATTCATTCAATAAACCTGTTCTGAATATATTTTCCTCTTCTCTATTGATTTCGAGCTTCAGCATTTTTTTATTCTGGTGTCCTCATTTACTTTTTCATATTATATTTACTTCATCTGTAAAAATCTGTTAGGCAAGAAGTGATGAAATTGGGACTTGGTGGTTGTGATTAACAGGCAACCGTGCAACAAACGTTCTAAGTTGTTTCTCACATCTGAATGCTTACAACAATTGGAAAGGAACCTTTTGATGGAATCTTCCAGGATCCTCGATTCAACTCTGTTGTGTCTGTGGAGCTACTGGCCGCCGTGTTGGATTCTTAGGAAAAGACGCTCGGTAAAAGCATCACACGTGATCCAATAAGATTTTGTTCCGTACTGCGCAACGGGGAAGACGTAAAAATATCGTCAGAGAATGTTTACGATTTTTCAAATACTAGCTTCTGGTCCAAATTGGATTAGTTTTTTAGTTATTGAACGTAGTAAGACGCTAACTCTACTGAGCACAGCATCCTGGCTGCAGTGTTGATCCATTTAAAGGCGGCATTCAGGCGCTGACCTAAGGATGCTGTTATCACTGCATGCAGCAGTCAGTAAACGCCAGTATACTGCGTTAGGAGCATAGAAAACCTACTTCAGTGAAACACATCCTGCCTGTGCAGGACTTATTTTAGAAGACTTCCTTAGGATTTTATCACTAATTTATTAAATTTCACGAATTTCTATGATTTAAATAATTTCATACTAATACTAATGAATACTAATTTGTAACTAAAGTATGGTGTTTTTGTTGGTTGACGAAGATTCGAAAACATCCTGACCACTTTGTTTTTTGTTCCTAAGGTGAATGACGTTGAAACAAGATGAACTAAATGGAAAGCTAGATGAAAGACGCATTTGCCACTTGTATCTAGTGTTTTACATATATTCGCTTCTGAAAATTATGGTTCATATGTACTCAATCTTTCATTGAGAGCAATTATATACTTTTTTTGTACTCGAATTAATTTTAGATGTACACCCTGATATAATTGTCTAACACATCTATTTGAATTTTTAAATAATATTTGTTTTAGTCAACTTGGATATATCTCATACTGTTATTTGAGGTCCTTTACCTCAAAATTCAACGTATGCGTGCGTTAAATTTCTCATTACAGTTGTAGGAGCAAAACTTTCAAAGTTTTGAATGTTTGACAAAGGCTCCAGACGTGATTACTGTAATAAAAGTCTAAGGTGAATTGTGCGATTGCTTCACAGAAATGGTGTGAGAAACCTGCAGGTGCTTGTGGTTCTGTGAAAGTTGTTTGGGTTTTGTATTTTGGATGTGAAAATAAAATTATTGTTGAACATTGTGTTTCCAAATTGTCCTACTAGGTATCTCAATTAAGGCATGCATTTTTCGAAAACGAATTACCGCACTGTGACAATAATGTGCCAATCTCCTTCCATTTAATCGTATTCGTTCAATTCTCGTGATTGTAATGTTCCATAGGACATCTACTCTACTTTGGGTAATGAACGTATTATAATTTCATAGATATTAACATTTAAGAATTTAGTTACAGTAATAATGAGCTTCGTTCTTAATGGATATTTGTAGCTTCTTTGCTCTCATCATTGTAAAGTACATAGATCGAACAAATGTTATATTCCTTTGCGTACATTTCTCTTGCGCATTGATCATTCTGATTTACGTTCCGCCTTTTGATGGGAGTTCTCATGAAGGTCCTGTTATTGTTGCCTGTAAAATTCATCCAAGACTACTCAATTGAACATTAAACGCCGAAAATTTCTTTTCACGTTAAATTTTTTTCTCGCCTATTTTTAATAATTTAAATTCATATAAAGATTATTTTTATTTTTCACTCCTTTCTCGTGGATCAATTAAAATCACGTTGACACATGTGCTCTGTGCAAAGTCTGTTAAGCTTAAGAGTGACAGTTTATTGACACTAAACTTGATGGTGTGCGATTACATACTCCTTTCCTGACCTAAAGTTTAATATAATATTGCAGTCTCCTGCTGTCCTCCTTTACCCAGCTGAAGAATACGGGCAGACTGAGCCAACATGCAATTCAACACGGCGTTTTCTTCTAATTCTAACCACAAAATGAGAGTTCGCTCAAATGATAGAATTACATTTTTTGAACTAATTTTTCAATAAAGTTAATAACATTAATACGTATTCATGAGTGGTAAAAGGTAAGACTGAACAATGATTCACTGGATATGTTGTTTGCAGGAAGAAAACAAATAATAAACTCATCATTCATCCTTTCTGAAGCTTAAAAGATTCGATATGAATACCACGGGTTTATCCCTACAACTAAATTTAAAACAAAAAATATGCGTTTTTACTTCTTAGTGTAATATGAACTTATTCTTATGTATCTCGCTTGTATAGACCGAGAATTCTCCGTAGTTCCAGACCTCTCTTGACAGTTTCAAATATTCATATATTGAATTGAATGAAATAGTTTCGTATTATTTATCATTTAAACTGTGGGGATATAAATAAAGCTACAAGGTTTAGGTGGAACTGGCTCGACGTACTCTGATCTGAAATTTGTTTGGACCAGAGTTCAGTTTATTTTCTTTTGAATAAATAAACAACATTTTAACTTTGCCTCAACATCAGTAAATGAGACGGATGCGAAAATAGTTTTCAGTCCGACCTGTACTCTAATATTAAAACCTTGAACTTCAATATTCATTCACTGTTTCAAGTGTGTACCAAATAACATGCGAGACTTTTGCTGCCTAGTTATTACCAGCCGTGTTTCATATTAATTTGTTTCTGCACTATGACAGTAATTTTTGTAATTTCTCATAAAGGTGAAAATTATTTCTACTACGAACCATCGAGCACATTGGCTCACTTAACATAATCAGAATAGGTAAAATTTGTTACAACACTTATGAAAAACTGGTGTCAAAGTTATCTCATGTTATGAGAGTAATCTTTGAAACTTGCAAGTTTTCAATTGCTTTCACGATTTTTAATAGATTTGAATTTTCACCGCAAAGTCTACGGTTAATACTCCCAATGTTTAATTACCTTGTACGATATGATGTGGTTTTTAAAAGAATGGGAAATTCGTGATATTTATTTGTAATCTAAGTTCCTCCGCAATATATTTCATTTTGCTGTCCAAAGTAATATTGTACATTTTTAATGTTCGATACATTACAGCCTTCCAGTCATGACTTATTCGCCAGCTAATGACGTTCTATATAGATTAAAACAATTTACACAGTATTTTATTTTCGCAATTTATTGAGTAATATCAATTTATTTTTTCGTGTGTAAACTTGGGTCACACTTAGATGAAGTATCGTGCTGTTAATTTGTAGTTACCGCGTGACTGAATTTTCTATGAGTATCTCCAATGTTCTCTTGTTTTGTGTGCAGATCCAAAGAGTGAAACTGGAAAGCATCAAAACGAACATTTCATCTGTAAACGCCCCTTCGTCTAGTCGTCTTCCGACTTTCGTAGACTCTGCAAGCAACTCTCATGCCGTGCTTGCTCCCTCTCACTCCGGCTCCTCGATTGCATACCTCACTCATGAAGAGGCCGAGAGTGCCCTGAACTGGCTGCCAAAAATTGACAAATGTGAAGGTCAGTTCGGGGAGCAGCAAGCGCTGCAAGGTCACAGCCTAGGGCTGGACTCCGAGGCTGCACTTTCTTCAATATTCGACTCGAGCTCTGCCTCTCAGCCCTCTCTCAGCTCCAACCACAAGCCTGCAGGGAGGCATCTTCAAGAACTACCTCCGGATGGCTTTAGAGTGGCGTACGCTGAAGGCCCTCAGCCTGACCCTTCCTTAGGAGGAACTGCTTCTGGCGCTGCCAAAGCTAAAACGTACTTATGCAACTTGTGCGATTATAGCACTACTCTCTTCGGAAACCTCAAAACTCACTTCCGCCAACACACCAAAGAAAAGCCGTTTGCTTGTAATCTCTGCGATTACAGGGCAAGGCAGCAAAGTAACTTGAAGACTCACATGCGTAAGCACACGGGTGAAAAACCTTACGCGTGCGAATTTTGTCCGTACAAGTCAAGCCAGCACAGTAACCTCAAAATACACCGAATGCAACACACAGGCGACAGGCCTTTTGAGTGTCCGTTTTGTCTCAAGAAATTTTCAAGACACGGATACTTTCACTCTCATTACACGTTGCATCCTGAACACTTCCAACGTCCGTGTCCTTACTGTTAGATTCTTGAACTCACTGCATGCATGTATCATAAGCTGTTTGTTATTTTTCATGCATTATGAATAATTCGAGATATATTAAGTTTATTTAACGCGTTAGATTCGAAATTTACTTTGCAACTGAATTTAGGGTTTGAGGTAGTGTAAAAATGTATTCTACAATAGTTAACAATTTGCCTGTGAAGGAAAAAATAGCAGTAACTTTTGTTTTTAATATCATTTATTGTATGCATGTTATGTGTCGTTAAACGAATTGCTGACTTGTGACAAGCGACAAGGGTTTGATTTCCGTTTGAAGGAGCATTTAGGGGAAATTGAGAAAAAAATGTGTGATTTTAAAACGATTAGTATTAGTGCCATCATTATCTAGCAGATGCACTTGTCCTTTGATGGTATTTTTTAGAGTTAATGCTTTTCGAAGTACAGGTAGGATTCCTGGGCTTCTTTTAAGTGAGGTGCACCTGCAATGGTTCTCCAGGTCAGCTCCCCTAGAGGTAGTGACGCTCCTCTGAAATGCATTAATATCTACGCCAGATTAAGCAACAATCACAGCGACCGTGTCGTAGGAGTCACTGTTTGCTTTAGGACGGATTAATTTTTCGCAACCTTTCTCCTTTCTAGAAAGATGTCATATCATTTTGGCAAACTTTCATTTTTGCATTATTTTTTCATGTTTCTTTTTGAGGTTGTAAGCTGGGAAATGTAACAAATATTTGTAGTGTTGCATTTTTCTTCTAGCTTAAAAAAAACTAGTAATTCATTCCTAATTAATAGGTTTGGAAGACATCCACTTGAAAATGGGAGAATCCACCCGCGAATCGCGAGTGTGAAGCCACAAATAGAAGGAAAACATGTCATTTACGTCAATTACTTGCGTTAATTATGGTTTTTCAGTAATTATTTTTTAATTTTTGCCATTAAAAAAGGTGGTGCATATGTTTTTTACGTGTGAAACCTTCATTTTAACATGCTTGTCCGACTCCTGTTAATAGGAGTCCTACTGTAAGTCAGGCATGCTGAAGAAATTTTCCCTTGACAGTCTCCTGGAGACGTAGCCCCCTAGAGATGTGGCGTGGAGTGTTTTTTCATGTTACTTTCATCTGTCTTTATCTCTAGAGGGTAAATCTTTCCTCGAAAATTTTCATAACCTCCTACAACAGATGCAAGAAGACTGAGTGCAAAGACCTACTGTATGTATTA
The DNA here is from genome assembly GCA_006783055.1 of Trinorchestia longiramus. Lineage (NCBI taxonomy): Eukaryota > Metazoa > Arthropoda > Malacostraca > Amphipoda > Talitridae > Trinorchestia > Trinorchestia longiramus. The sequence continues at coordinate 169,868 of VCRD01000762.1, forward strand.
AGTTAAACCTTTTACCAATCGCATTTTTTCCCGAAGAGAGAAATGCAACATAACCACGCCCTGTTCATTGGCTGATCATAATACCAGCAACGTTTGAACAAGTAGAACTGGAACATATTCTGAGAGTTCTATAACCGTTGTAGGCAGTGCTGTATTGATAAACACCTTAGGTTTCATTTTAACGCACTTTTTCAAACAGGAATTCTAGGTCCTTTTGGACGGTGAACGATTAACGATATATCAAACAATTTTGCATTTGTCCTTTCTTTCCTGGAACTTTTCCGACATGTTATTTCGTCGATCTTCTGCTCAAACAGAATTTCTTCTTTTAATTTTTCAGTTTTGTGGTAGCAGGTGAACTAAATATATTTTACCAATTATTTTTACCGGACGTGTTCCGGCCCCTCAGTCTAGTAATGTGATCAATGAGCTTCAATCCGCTAATCTTTAAAAACTGTCTTGGGCGTTGAAATTTAAATAATTATTTTGCTTCTCACGTGTTGTGAGGTTCCTTCAATTTGTGTATGGAAAACTTGTACTTAAGAATGTTAAGGATGAATGGCCTTTGCAAATTTCAAGTTTTATGTATCCCGTAATTTTCTTTTTTCATTACATCAGCTGTTTATTAACCGAGCAGAATAGAATTGACACTTTGTGTTTATTCTTTTTCATGAATCATCGTGCTTTATCGATATACCACCGGGAATATACTTATGTATCATCTTGTGAATTGGATGTGAAGTTTGGCCTTACGAGAAATGAATGGTCTTATGGTAAAAAGTTTTTGTTCTACATTGTGTGGAGAAATTCTTTCTCTACAGGGTCAAAAGACAAAGTTTTTCAGTAACAATTTTTTCTACAGTTTTGTTTTGATGATAGTCATTTTATGCGTGTTCTTAGTCACAAAAATTTTTCCCTTTTAATCGTCATGTCATAAAAAATTGGGAAGGTACCCGTGTTATGTTTGAGAATTAGCTTGGCAAGCTCGCGTAGAATGTGTAAAAAAGTGATGTATTAATTATAAATGCTTTCCACACATTGTTACTAAAGTAAATTGGCCCGTGATTATACTTTCTTTCTAAACTATTCCGGTAATATTGGATGAAAAAGAAAATATAGACAATCATTTTCAACTTACGAGAATAAAATTAGGCAACTCCTCGGTTTGATATATCATCTACCGTTGGGACTAATGAGGATGGCTATTCTAAGTACATATATTCACTATACGTAATATCTCAACACATTTCCTAATCATGTCAAAAATTACTACTGGTGTACGCTGAAGAGAATGCTTTCAGCATTCATTTCACTTCTAGATTGATAACATGTGTAGAATTCCTAAATTCCCTTCTGGGGATTTAGTTCCTGATCTCATTTGTAATTCGTGTGGACTTTGCGTTCGCCAGAGGTATAATTAATTCTCAGCGTCATCTGCTACGTCCTCGCGAGATTGTATTGCGAGTTAGCTATGAGGCTTCATCTTTTCTTTCCCCTTCTCCATCTCGTTTGAGTGGAAAATCATGGTGTCAAGCAACAGATTTCTTACGCGGGTGCTGTTTGCTTCTTAGCCTCGCGTCACTTTATTTGTTTCTTAAAAACCCTTACGTAAGCTTTTTTCCAGCTGTAATGAACTGTGCTGACGTAGATAATTCAATTTAAACTTCGTGCTCGGAGATGCCATTAGATTTATACACCGTGTTTAATTAAATTGAGTGAATAAAATTGCGTGAAAGCTATGGTTCCTAAACATAACAGTAATATTATTAGTGATAATGATTTGATGAAAAGCAATTATTTCACTCATCATTGGTTGAAATTGAAATATATCCAAACTAGACATGAAAAATTCTGCCATTGATGTAATATTTCTGGGGCGGCACAATCTCATGTTCAGCCAAGGAAATTTGAATAGACACTTAAAATAGTTTGTGAAGAATTTTGCGGAACGGAACAGAGGTGCACTCAGAGAAGCAGAAATACACATTTTCTCAACTGTCGTATTATATAAACGAAAACCGCAGCAAAGCTTCTAAAAAGATCCACGTGTTTAGCATCAGAAACATCTTTTGCTCCAAACAAAAAAATTGTTTTTGAATGCATAAGCTGGAAACATCAAATGTATACAGCAATATACACAGCAGTCAAGAAAGATTCTGCTATTTACTATAATCATTGGTTTCTGATTTTAATGTAAATAAATTTTAATATACTACAGAATGAGCATTTTTCGCTGAACTTGAAGCATATCAAATTTAAGCTTTAGCGGACTTGGACCGTGACCAGAATTGAAAGTGTTCGAAATTTTGATAATTAATATTTTGTTATTTCATTTAATATATTGCTTAAGAGTGCTATCATATCTGATAGTTACGCCACAATCAACTTTTCTCATTGGACTGAGACCCCAGTTCAATTATTGTAGTAGGCAATGAGTGAACGAAGAGCGAAAAATAATACGATGTAACTAACCCAGAACTCGGAACCCCAGAAAAAGACTGAGAACAACAGGAGCTGCTGTGAAAAGCGTCACCCGTGAGAACAGCCGGGCGCTGCAGCTTAACCCTTTCCACTCTGACGGGACTCAGAAGTCCGGCCTCAAATTTGTGATATATTGTACTCAAATGTTTCCTGTAGTAGCCGTCAGGGCCGAAAGGGTTAAGGCTAACAGATCTACTCGTATGACCCAAACAAGGCTGAAGAAAATTATTATTTATCGCTGATTTAGGAATTGTGTAAGTACTAGTATTCATCTTTGGCCTCCATGCCTCACAACTATCTATATGGGGAATAGGATAAGAGTTTTTTAATGGTATTTATGAATTTTTCGTGTCATTCTGCGAAAAACATGTGAAAGCGGGAAAAATAAAAAAAATTATATGTGCCATTTTTATTAATGTAGCCCCACCCTTCTAGATTATCTAACCGAAATAAATGGCTTACGTTATTCCAGCAATGATTATAATCCCATTTTAAAGTGTAAACGATTTACTAGGTCTGTTTATAGACGAAAGTCAAGAAAGCTAACTGTGCTTACAGACAGTTGTGTTTAAAAGCCTGGATAAGTTACGTTACACAATCCAGTGTACTCTCACAATTATACATGTCCCGTAACATTTAACGAAAAAAAAACTGAATATTTTAGGCATAACATGAACAGGAAGAGTTGAATAAGCTGCAAGACAACATTTTTAGGTTGATACGTCAGTCGCTGCGGTAGACCAGATGACGCTTTCGTCTCCCTCTAACTTCTCCGGATGAAAGAGTCCTAAAAGATCGTTCAACGACCGACGAACCTGGAAATTAGTAAGCCAAAATAACGTATCATATCAGTCAATATATTCAACCTCTTCATGTTCTGGGAAGCATTGTCCTCGGAATGTCAGGTACTACTTTTTTTAGGAAAAATGTTCAGAACGAGTAGGAATGGTTGTTTATACACCCCAAAGAAATCTTGTGAAATTTCATAAGGAATAGGAAACAAGGCTTAACATTGTTATCAAGTTGGTGTTAAGCTGAAGCCTCATTCAACTTCATTGAGAACTTCTGGGTCGAAATTGGAATGTGACGTTGGAAGAATTAATATTTGATAAAAAGCCTGCACTGATAGAAAAAAATGTACATGCAGGAAATTTGGAAGTAGCTTGAAAGCTGTGGTTACAGACGAGAGGAAAATAACAAGGAAAGTACTGTGTTCGTAGATGCAGTGTGATAAGAAAGATTTCCTGGTTATCTAACAGCTCTTTTTTCAATAGAATGAATTTTAAATGAAATGATTTGAATACTAAAAATCCATCTTAAAACCCTGACTTGAAAGCTGAGAAGGTAACTAATTACAGTGTTTAAATTCATTTTCTCTTTTTCTGGTTTGTGAAACATTTGTTACTCCTTTATCTACAGGAAAAAATCGTCAAATATCCTACTCACACTATCCTCAAAGATTTGATTTCAGGGAAAGTACACAGTTGAAGTTTGTATTTTCTCAATCCGAACTGCACAGGTCTGCTTGGAACCCAAAACTGCTTTATATCCGTCCATTTAAGTTATAAAAAGTCTTCTGCCATGTTAGATAAATACAATTTACTAAACACTGGAGTGAAATTATATTAAAATTTTAATTACAAACGAAATAATGTAAGCTAGGTTGCTCATGACATTCCCAGGTTTTCAAGTTCATAGAAATGAAAAGCGCTGTTTAGTAAAACTCACCATCGACAATTGTTGGAGCTGAATTCCCACAACCTTCTCCAGCTCCGAGGCAGCGGAGGAATGCAAACGCTGCTGCAGCTCCAGTATATTGTTCTCATTTAAGTGAGACCTGCCAACATAATTATCTCAATAAAAGCAACTCGAGAGCTTACTGCGTTTGTGTAGAATGAAGTTTGTGCGATAGTAACTAGGACGACAATGCTATTTCATCGTGCTGATTCTGCTCGTGCATCTAGGATATTCGCTAAAGACCAACAATTCTCCAAGAAACACTGAACTGGTCAGCACTGATCAACATACCTCACAGAGAAATAACCAGGAATCCTGCGTATATACAAACTACAGATTTTCAAAACTACAGGTTCGAAAAGAAAATTTAAAAAATTTGATACATCCATAAACTATAGTAAATTCCTTCATCATCTAAATACGAAGAACAGTATTTGTTAGCAACGAAAACAGCGACAAAGAAATGCACAAGTATCATAAAATCTTGAAGGGTCGAAACAAATTCGCTCAAAGACTAAAAAATTGTCTGATGACCCAATACTTTCAAGTAATGGAAGCCAAATCAACTGTTTTAATCTCAATTTCTGTGGGAACTATTTGCATACCTCATAGGCACAGCAGACAGATCGTCAGAGAGCTTCTGGATCTTGTACATGAGTATGGCAGAGGAGGCGAGGAGGAGCATCAGTACACAGCAGAACATTATATTGAAGACGCTCGAACGAGGAGTTCTCATCACGAAGAAAGTCGTCCTTAAAATTCCTGAAAGCAATGACACAAAAAATGAGGATGAAAGGCATAGTTGAGAATCCCGCACTTTTTTATAAGCGTGCCTAAATTAAAAATTTGAACAAATTCTGCAAGCGAACGCTGATATTGAATGTAAATATGTATTTAATTCTTTCGCTCTTGCCAAGTCCGTTTATTGGAAACTTTGATCTGGTTCAAGCTGCATGCCAAATTCAAGTCATTGTGCTCCACATGTAGCTAATAATTTTGTCCAACAGTACAATATGGTTACATTTACCATGACCACAAAGCACTGTAGCACCAGCAGCCAGTAATTACAGAACGTTTCTGAACCTAACAATAACTAAATAGTTCAATGTAACAAGAAATTTATTGCGCTCATATATTAACCAATGATTGGCATAGGGATGAAACTATGCTACGCACTGAAGCTATTGTAATTTTTTATCCGGTAATTATATAGTGGAATTTTATTGCAGTTTCTGTGCGTTCTAATTGATTTAAAAAATATTAATGAAAGTTGAAACAACTTAACGAAAAATCAATGAAAAAATCATTTAGACGGGAATATCATAGTCTATCAAACGAATAAAATAATGTATTATATGCACACTCAGATATAATACTTATATAATTAAAAACTGAGTGCTCTTGATACAATTCAGTATCAATAAGATCTGTGCACGTCTTTCCTCGAAATACCAGTCCAATATCAGGCCACACTTCAGTGTTGGGAGGCAGATTTAGGCCAACTAAAAAATTCTGCGGTAATATCCAATTGTTAACAACTTATAATGAAAAACTCACAAAATTTGTACAAGAATCAAGGCACGCCTCCAATGCACTTACCACTTTTATTCAAGTGCAATTGAATGATGACATGCGAGAAACTTTATCCATGTCAATAGTTAGTTAATATATATACCGTACATATGCGGCTCATTATCAAAGTACTATACAATATTGGCAAAACCTGCACCTTCTTAAGTGTTCAAAACTATACCTGCTTGAGATCTGACGAGAATATCCTACTGATCAGTTTTCCGAGCTAGTTAATGGAAAATTATCTGCCAAAAAAAACAGCTTCGAAGTGACTCTACCTCGGACAAGAGACGCTTTCTTCTGGTTTTGTTCGGGACTTGGTGAGCGTGTTTCCTTCTTGTGATAAATCCCAGCTTGTATGCGATCACTGGAATTTTTAGCAACCAACGATGCTTGACTGGAGGTAGGTGCTGACGCGCAGTCTTCGCTTGAAGAGGAACTATTTTCGTCGGCCCTGTACAGGTTGATGCTGTCAGACTTGTGTTCTGCTGGGACAACGCGGCCGTCCACTTGATCACTCTTCTGCAACGCTGCGGTCATGGGAGCGGCTTCCTGCTCGTCAACCCTCTCCAGACTGGTGGAAGAAGATTGGTGTACTAATGATTGTCGGAGAGGAATTCGATCGGTAGACGGCGTGGATGAGTTGCTACCACTGGAGTGGGCACTCGGTCCGTCTTGGTCTGTCTGACTCTGTCCGCTCGTTGAAGCAGTTTCTTCCTCGCCCTGTCGCAGTGTGAACAAAAATGTACTCGTATAGCAAATCATTATTTCATTAGTTCTACGAAAACGCCACTTACTCTGATTCTGGATTTTCATTCTCCAAGCACTGCTTGATTTCTTGGAAAGATCTGAGCAGTTTCATAGTTCTTCTAAATAAATCATGCAAACTGCTAATACGTGTCGTAATGCAAATTTTGTATAACCATATTATCACCAAATGCCCTTATGTGTTTAGAATGCTGTTCAAATTTCATAGTCACATACTAAATCTAAATAGAAAATTTCTTTCAATCAAAATAAAATCTTGACGAAAGTGGTGAGAAAATTTATTGACCAGTTAAACCTCGAATCTTATTAGTCTTATTCATGATTTTCCTTTTCAATAAAGTTGAATGTTAAAGTAGGCATTTAAACAATTTTTAATGAAGTGTGGTGTACAGGTCAGCAACTGTAAAAATTACTACAACCAGCCTTGTATGCATAGGCAATCTAGTACAAGCTTGGCCAGTTTCAGCTTAACTCAAAAAAGTTCAAAATCCGCTGCAATTTACCATTGTCTTTACTGCAAATCATACCATTCATTATTTCGTTAATCACATTAAGTTTGAGCACATGGAATTATGCCACCAACAATGTAGTTTTCAATCATATTATCGATAGTCGTGTGAAACTGATCCGGCAATTTTGAAATCATTTCAATGAAACCCGTCAACAATTAGGAATATTATTTCACTGACACCGTCTGAAATGTTTTAGCAGTTACACTTAACTCAATAATATGAAGATACTTGGACAGCGTAAATTGAGCCCGGAATTATTGGGATGATTATTACAGAAGTGTTTCAATGTTATTTATGTACCTCACGTTTTACTTGCGGTTAATATTCGTTTTAAGAAATGTGTGTGATTAGATGCTGCGAATGCGCTTTTCGTGTGCCCCTGTGCCGTATCTAAAATGCTTAAAAAATAATTGATGGGCGTGTAATGTTATGCAAGCTTTCGACTTCTAGAGCCGTGTATTGTCAATAACTTAAAAATTAAACGTGCATGAAACACCAGCGACGATATCTATTTTCACGGATAAAAATCTACTGACTGACACCAGAATAATTTTCGAATTCGTCAGTTCTTTTCCAAGACCATTCCCACATGTTCTGAACGCATTCTTTATCTCGAATGATATAGACACAGGTCTTCTGCAAATTCACACGTAATTATATTTTCAAACAGAATTTCTTTGCTCTGTTAATTTTGAAAAACACTCATAGTCTGCGATTTGTAATAGCGACTAAGCCATCAAGTATGAGTCAAGAAACAGAACAGATTTCTTCAACATTCTATTCTATTACAGCCTTAAATCTAACGCTATAATTCCATACTAAAACCATCCAAGCATCTGATAAGCTTGAAGTCATTTATTGGGAAAAATCTCTCTAATCTAGCAGATTTCAATGACGTTATGTAACACAGTAGAGCAGATTCTTACCCTTAGCGTACGCCTAAGACTTTTCACAGGTTTGAAGTAAAATGATTCTGTTGCCGATTCTAGATCACTGTTTTTGGCCATATAGAAACAATCATTTGCCACTCGTGACTAACAATTATGGTAGGGACCTCAATGTGCGTTTCCCGACTGTGTTTTAAGTATTGCGTGTGATTCAGTGACTACTGAGCATAACTAAACTTCTTCAACGCGCTTCGGATGTGAAAGAGCTAGACATCTGACCAGTAAAATGTAAGCCACAAAACCTAATTGATCTGCGTCGTACTTTTGTGTTGAATGACATTTTCTAACCTCATTTTTTCATTTTTCTAGAGAAAAACAAAGTTTCTTTTATTCAAGCTGAAAAATATATATATTTACATATAATTTCAAATATGTATTTTAATTGACCAGTCTGTTCGAATAATTGTCAGTTCGATTTCATCATTCAAAATTTAGTTTTTTTACCTCGAACGAACATTTGAAAAGCCTGGGACCCTTTAAATTTATGAAAAAATAAATAAAGAACTACCCTTATATACAGTATATACAGTGTATATATATGATATATACATAATTTTATGTGATTGGAAAGTGAAAAGTAGGTTCCCTTCTTAAAATTCATTTACGGAGTGCATGATTTGAAAAAATACTGTAGTTCAGTTCAAAGACTAACTTAATACAGGGTGTCTCAAAAAAATGTACTCACCCTTTAACCGTTGCTAACATGCTGTCTTCTTTGTGTTGCAGGTGTAAGGTTCGAATCTTTGCGAACATGATTAAATGTGATTAAAGAATCATGTTCGCAAAGGTTCGAACCTCACACCTGCAACACAAAGAAGACAGCATGTTAGCAACGGTTAAAGGGTGAGTACATTTTTTTGAGACACCCTGTATTTTGTTCAACATGGGGTAAGGCTTCAAGATTGGGAAAATCTTTCACCACATTCTGTCCACTTAAAAAACTTCCTCTCATTTCGAAATCATTTCTTTCTAAAAGTATGACGAAGTTAAATCTATACCTTTAAAAATCTTGCTGCTTCTATTTTGTAATATTGTAACAATACTACGTAGTCCCTTCAATAGCAAACTTAGGAGCAGCTTCTGTTCTGAATAAAATGATCAAAGTTCATTAACGACTCGAAAAAATCAAAATTTATTAATCCATGTATTTTTCTCTCCATGGTTTAACCCTTACAAATGACAAATGGTAAAATGTACAGGTTTTGAATTCATATATTTTTATTTAATACAGGCAACAAAATCGTTTTCCCCATCCCTGTCTCAGTGAACTAATAGTTTTTCATTAACATTACTAGCATCACTCACGTTATTTTGAGGTTCCTTGACTTCACTGTCGCAGATGACCAGCCCGCCAGCGTCAGTGGCCACCTTCACCAGGAGGTTGTAGGTGGCATCCCGCGACAGCAGCGACCCGAACAAGAACCTGCGGCCGTCGTGCAAGTAGATGCCGATGCCATTTGGGATGATTTTGGCAGTGCGCACCTTTGCAACTCGTTTAATTTGACTGTTCGGGATCAGCACCTGCCAAAATTATGTGATGAGCTTGCGATCATGGAATTTGGTTTGACTTTAATGTAATGAAAATGCACTCTCGAGCTACGTATATGAATGGAAGAATTGCCATTGCCGCACACTTTATTTCACAGTTCTGGAAGACCACGATTTTTGATTTTCTTGAATATGATTAGTGTTAATAGAGTTTTTAGACGTTCAGTACGCTGTAGTACATCTGTCACGTATAAAATTCCAAAAATTGCAGGCACGGTACAAAGACGCACATTTGATTGAAATTGTAGCATGCGACAAACTTAGATTTTTATTATGTTTTTGTATCATATTTTTTATGCAGGCGGACCGTTGAATTTTTCCTGAATGCACCATACTTTGTCTAAATTAAGATTCTTTTAACAAAAAATATTTTTCCTTATAAGTGCGTAAGCGGAGAAATATTGATTGGTGTACCAATATTTTAGGTATTTACCCACCTACACCTTTTCCCTCAACGCAATCGAAACAGAGGATCAGTCTTTTACTTTATATATGCCGATGAATTTTTATGCCAATTATCGTTCGCTTCTATGTACTCATAATTATTATTAACCTGCACAATGTAGGGAACCTCAATTCAGTGATAGCATGCACATTTGAGTTACCCACGACTACAAACGCGTCAAACTAAACAGTGCAACACTTCTAACGGAATTTTAGTTTTTTTACCTCATGATTCATATAATATTCATCTTAATAAGCTTACGGGAGACTAAGAAGACTAGGCAAACTGAAATCTCATAGACTTTCTCACAACCATCTTCAAAATTTTGAAAAATTCTTGGTACTTGTAAAAAGCATTTGAAATACTCTTAATGTTCTTAATACTTACCCTGCTGACATGATAAAATATTTTTGAGTAGAAAGCTACGTAATTTTTTGTGATGAAAAGGGTTCCGTGCAGCAGAATATCGGATAGTAACGCGCAGGAGTAGTCTGAAAAGAAACAGAGTCTGCTCAGATACTCGAAACTATTAAATAAAACTATAAATTATTGCTTCGAAAACACATGAAAAAGTTGAGAAAAGACTATTAGATAAACCTGGATCGAATGAACCCGTTCCGCTGAATTCCAAGTTAATGTAGGTTTCTTCTTGAGCTAGTAACAGCTCCGGCGTCCGCGCTAGAGCTGCTGCACATTATTATTATTATTGTATTCCTGGTTTAACCACTGCTGCACAACACACAATCCCCTTGCCGCAAAAGCTTTTACGGGACAAAACTTGGCTGTTTTTTCTGAAACATTTCCGTAGAACCCGATTTTGTCACTAAAAATTTCACTGTCTCTAGATTCTGTGAAGCCGCAAACTTCTTGCCTATGAGGACCTGAGGTCAAACTGAAGCTGTTAGGTGAAATCTCTTCACAAATCTAATACAGAAAAACATTACTTCACTACTTGATGTGAATGGTTTATGAAAAATTTAACTTGAATGCCTTTATACCTGCTTGATGCTCTGGAGCTGCCCAAATGTATGAAATGTGGAAATTCATGCAATTTTTTTATAAATTCCCGATTTCTTTGGTAGCATAGATTCTGTTACAATATAACGATTAAATCTTTATTATGAATTATTGTTTTAATATCACTAGCCGTAAATCATACTGTGGTACCTCCGAAACGCTCTCATAGATAAGAGATTCCATCAAATTTACTGCGATGGACAAAAATCAAATAAAAATTATTACATCTCCGCTATCATAAGAAAGTAGAACGTATAAATTTATAGATGACCGAATGAATATAGATACAACGCAATTGTAACATTTAGGTTATTGATTGAATAGCATAAACGAGCAATTTATGATTTATTTTCATATATCTTAAAAACTTACTGTCTTCCCAATATTGTTTTTTATTCTACACAGTATTTAAGATTTAAGGTTGGTTTCAGAGGTTCAGGTTCAGCTACAAAAGTAAATTTGTCATTTTTCCCCTGCATATTCTAGAGGCAAACACATGTATTTCCTTCAGTTAACATGCGCTTAGTATGCGTTATATAACATTTAACGCACTAAAAAAATGGAACTCCAACTCACATTTTTAAAGTCCTTCGAAGTGTGTTGCTGTTTGCTATAAAGTTTCATGTACTAAATCAAGGCTTTAATAAGTAACACGTTTACGTTGCTCCATCATTTTGTTCATCCTCTCGGTGACCACACTTTTCTTCCACCTTACTTTCTTACTAAGAAGAGCATCAGTAAATAGTATTGGTACATGCTGAGGCCATGGGTGGCAAAAAGTGTCACAACGAATAAAAAGCTTTTTTACCTGGGCAAAATTGTAAACTCTACCAAAATAGATGATAAACAGGATTTATATCTTTTGGAAATAATTTTATTATTAATAATAAATGTTTATTAATAAATCTAACAAACGAAATAGTATTCATTAACTTCAACTGTCATTGTGGAAAGAAAAAAAGCTGTCTTCAGTATTATTGTGGAGGCTCATGAAATGCTAAGCCAATAATAACGCTGTTCATACGAGTGCGTGCGGGCGAGAAGTTGCTTAATTCTTCAATTCTCAAACAACACTTTCTGCATCATGGATTACTCAGACACGCAGTCTGAGTAACTATGAACATCATTAACAGCCTAGTGAAAAAGAAAATTAAACTTGCAATTTTAATACGCCGCAAGAGAAGCTGATTCTATTTTCTTTGAGTCTGTAGTAACAATCATTTTTTGAATGTTCATTTCGTTACCAAAAATAAAAAGATACACAGGAAAATCATGAATAAATACGTTAATTCATTACGTAATTCATATAGCGACCATTTGAAGCTAAAATAATGTTTAAGACGTACGATAAGTCATCTTTTCTTTATCGTAGATCTATATCTTATCTTAAGATAGGTGTTTGGGAGGGAACAATAGCCTGGTTTATAAACACCTTCAGTCATGTGATCTAAAAACATGAGTACGATTTTTCAGTCAACTGCATCTGTTAACTGCTGGTTGCTACATCATTTCTTGGTATTAATCTTCCTTTCATTGTTGAAATAGCCCTGTAAAAGCTTAGTGTAGAATTTTATCAGGCGTTACAATGCATTCTTACCTTAAAGAAATGACTTAGAATGCTGTACAACTATTCCTGCAACTTGTAGGATGTTTGCGTTCACGTTGTTTGAATTACTGATACAATATGACGAGTGACATCTCATGCTGGTTAAAGATAAGCTATTGTTTCCCAGAAAATTGATAGAAGAATTGAGGAGTCCAGCACCTGATCTATGTTAAAATGGCATGAAAAATGATAAAAACACAAAGCAGTTCGTGAGCGAAAACAAAATTTTTAATATATTTTTAAGTAAATTTAGGAATTGTCTTAGGATCTATAAGTGAACTTCATTTTGCTACAGAGGTGCAGCTCTTGAAAATCTCGTACCTTAGCTTTTTCCCCTTTTTTGGTCAGCTGTTTTGAACGAGGTTAGTTCTTACACACTGATGGAACATGGACTCAAAGGCCTGTCGACTCTAGCCCCCTAGACTATTGAGGAGTTATAGCAAAGAATACAAAAAGGCTTACA
>VCRD01000762.1:183680-194185 GCA_006783055.1 Trinorchestia longiramus
GTTGTTTAAAATAGCTGCCTTTTGATCAGCCTTTGCGACGAGAGCGCAGCTGTCCGAAGCCTGAAGACAAATTTGCGTTTCATTTTCTACTGAAGATTCGTTTCTTACTTCGACGCCGGCCAGATCTTCCTCCTCCAGGGACGATGAGACCTCCATCTTGAACTCCTGCACTGTGATACTTGTGGGTGTTGGCGGCGCTGACAAGGACTCTTGAGTGTCTTCGTATTCGTGCCTATTGTACACAAAAATATCCTAGCGTTAATGTTCAAGTTATGGATCAATATGTATAGAGATGTATGTATCTAATTAATTTAAAATTAAATTATTTACTCGTTCAAATTCTTCAGTTGTGTTTTGAAAAATGTTTATCTATACATGAGTCGAATACAAGTATTATGAGCATACAAAATTGCATAGATATAAAATGAAAATGGATGAGGAGAAGAGTCCGCAAGTAATCAGACAGTACGGAGGTTGTTTGAGAAATTCCGTTATGGTGATGAGAGCCGTGAAGGTGAAGAAGGTAGAGGACGGTCATGCACTCATAAAAATGAACATTTTAGAACAATTATTGAATAAAACATTCAGAAAAGGGTCAGATAAATGTATCAGGAACTTTGAGTCAGTATTATCACGGTGCTAGACCATTTTGAACAAATTGGAAAGGTCATAAAGCTAGATAAATAAATCCCACACGAGCTCAATGATAATCAAAAAATGCGGTGTTTTTGAACGTGTTTTATGCGCTTTTTATCAATCACAAATGATTCATTTACTGAATGAATAGTCTTTCATGATTTAAAATGGATTCTGTATGATAATTCTTTAACGATCAGAATTCATCGTGATAGCCCCCCAAACATCTCCCCAAACTGAAGTTGCATCAGCAAAAGATTACGGTGACTGTTTGCAGGTCCGCCATTGGTGTTGTTCATATTGCGCGTTCTGAAGGCTAACCAGAGCATAGCACAGACTTACCACAATCAACTCGAAGAATTGCATTTCCCCCTGCCAAAGATGAGAGCTACACTGGTAAATCAGCAAAACCCAATTTTCCTCCCCGACAATGCGCGGTCACCTGTTGCTCGAATGACACTGCAGAAACTCACAGATGTCGAATACGATATTTTACTACATTGTCATTATTCTCAGGATTTTTTACGCACGGACTACCATTTTCAAGCTTTTAGACATTTTAAAAAAAAGGAAAAATCTGCGTTGAAGAGTTTCCCAGTATTACACCCGAAGGAATTTTATTAACGAGGCATAAGCGATCTAGTTAATGGATGACAAAGGTGTACGACTGTTTGAAGATCATATTTTGACTAATTTAAACGTACCTGGTGTTCATTTTTTTTCAAGAATAGAAATTTGTTCTCAAATCGACTTTTATCTCTTATCGTCTAGTCTCGCCAAGGCGATCAGAGCACAGGCTACTAGCAATAAAGTATAGCTTCTTCATCGTATTCAAGATGCACAAGTAAAAAGAATCACGTCAAGCAGTTACATTCATTGTTGTAATTGAAGGTTCAGAACGGTTTGGTAAAATCAGTTGAACTTTGCTTTTAGAAGAAACTTGAAGTTTGAAATTCATTGCCACTCGAAGAACATTTCTAACTCTACATTACTACAATGTCTTGAATAACAACCAAATAGGCATCTAAGATTCAGTAATATTTCAGGATAATTTTTTCAAGATAGAACTCATTGTAGACAAATGAATTGCACCGAAATCGTTTCCTTGAATTTCCTCTAACACTCAAGCAACTGGTGCCTACTTCAAGATACGGCACGTCTGGAGATTGGTTTTGTGTTTTCGATAACATAATTTATAGACGGAACTAAGCTGCACGTCCGGTTAATAAAAATTTCATTGCTTCAGTTACTTATATATTCCATGTCACTATTGTGCAAGTACCTTTATAGGATCATCTAATAATGACATCAATGCATAGATAATAATCAAATGATGCAGCGTTAGCAGCTTCCTCTGATAACCTTACTTCGTTCGAATAGATAAGGGGATAACTGCAAACACTAGGAAAAAAGAATGAGCGTATAAAAACTCACATCTCTGAAACAATGCAACCATTCATACCTTAATGTATACCTCTGATAGAATACTAAACAATGCGAAGCCTGGTTCAGTTATACTCTGACTTGAGACTTTTCTCTAGAAATATAATTAAAATCAAACCATTGTCCTAAAATTACATAATGCAGAGGATCATATAAACATGATGAATTATATCATCGAGGAACACATCACATCTAGATACATTTTACGGAAGTAAAACAATAAGCTGATTTGTCTAGTCCATGATGCACCTATATCAACTTTTAAGAAAAAACATCCCGGAAAGACACGTTTTCCTACACGTTTTCAGTGTTAGGAGGATTTTGTTCTCGGTGAGCTTTATGATTGCAGGTAAGCGAGGTCCTCGAGCTGCTTTGAGTTCAGTTTTATTTCCTAAAACGCATTTTAGCTAAATATCTCTTTATATCTTTATGGAACTAATACAATAAGTCTAAAACTTTCTTTAATAACGAAATATTAATCTTGGTTTAACAACCAATGTTTTCACGGAGAAATTTTTTGTCATGCAAAACGTCGATAGTATGCAAATGGTATATATTGCACAACAAACATCAAGCAGTCCATTATGTCAGTAAGCTACATAAAATTTTCATTCAGAATGTGCAAGATAAAATTTCATTTTTTGGTAAAGCAAGGTGATGGCCACGAAAATACAATAAAATACTAAAGCAGTTCAGCTTTCTTCAAGAATTGACAATTGCAAAAAAATCACGTTAATACTTAACTGTACGAGCACCCACGATTATCGATTGTCATCATTGCTGCTGATAAATGATCAGTAGATAAAATATTTCAGTGGATTTTTTTGCCTAACCATAGACGTCGTCCTTGCAGACAATTGTAAAATTGCTCTCTTATCTGATACATGAAATACGTAATTTCCCGTGATAGATAATTTCATAGCATGTGTACGCACGAACCAATCGTTATTTTAGTCATACCAAAGCCAGCGGAAATAACGATGACGTCATGTTTGTCTTCACATATGTGTGCAAGCCTGTGCACATGTACATACATTAACCTGCACTGCAACAATGTCTGAGCCGTTAACTCATTCCTGCAGAATAAAAATTCAAAATTTTCATCAACTCTTTCATCTTCTTTAAACTTCGTTCGATACAAATGCATCGTGCAAGTAATAAGCGGCATCTCATGTATAAATTCGACCTCTTCAGCTCTAGAGGGTGCGATAGTCAAATAAAAATTATTTAAAATATGATTGAAAATACCTAAAATTTTGTAACAGTACTGTAGGCCCTGCAATTCGCTTTACTTCAAGTTGACTTGACCGAAGTAGAAGCAGACCTTGTGAACATCCACACTATCAACTACAGTTCACGTCCAACATCAACCCCTTATCCATCCGTGCTAATTCTTGTGTTTGCCTCAGTCTACTGAGCCCTTTGAAAGTTTATGTGAAGGAGACGGCTGCCATCATGAGTCCTACCAGACTTGGAGTGACCCATGGCCAATGGATGTGTCGCGCGTCGGCAAAACGTTCGTAGTCCCTACGAGCCAAAAGCTGCCGGTAGTTTTTTTTTGTGGCTTAATGACTGTACAGCGGAGACTTATGGACCGATTCAGTGGCCAGATGGGTTGCAGTGACTGATTGTATTATGCCTAGTCAACCTTTAGCGAAAATTTACACATCACTTTTGATATGATGTCCTCTACTCCATCCTTCAAATAAACTCAAGAAGGTTACCAAGAGTTCTCGCACCTTAGAAAATATCCTTCATCTTGTTTATAGGAAATGCGGAGTCTAGTTATGTCTCTAACGCCTTATGGGCAGTTGTGATTTCACTTTCCTACAGGAAGTAATAAATGACGGATTTACTTGCTTTTACAGATTACTGAAAGATTCCCTTCAAATGCAATAGACAAAATTCCTAACCTAAGATTTTGTCCACAGCCCTTGACCTTCCTCTTCGTGAATGCCGGAGGGCCTGTCGTGGAGTTGCCCCGCCGATATTCCATGGCGCTTGGAAAAATTTAGTGTCTCATGCATCTTTCTCTCAATTGATATCAACATAAGGGATTGGAATTTCATCTAATACATATTTTCTTCGACCCAGTGGCTGTTTTTGATTCATGACCCTAGTTCTGACCTGTAGATCCCGCCGTGACGACAGTAGCTAGAATTGTCGAAAATTATTCACTGTGTATCATTTACTAGAGACTTTCATTTACTGTATTACTCATCTAATTTTATCAGTAGTTAGATGGTTTCTTAACATTCTTTCCTTATATCTATCATAATCCTTTTTTCTATTTTGCTTATAATGTTATTTGTTGAAGCATACATCCTCTTTCTTTCATTAACCTGAACTCAGAAATTCTTTTGAAAATCTCGGGCAGTATTTTCTGCATTTTTGAGTAACAAATTTTGTAAAATGGTTATGCACCTGATACGACAACGGTAAATTGAAGTCTAAGAAAAAACGAACGTAGCCGCGCATGTAATTTAAACTAACCTGGAAATGGATGACGCAGTACTTTGTTCCAACGAGTCAGTTTCTTGCTTGTCTTGCAAGTCCACGTCCTTAATTACTATGGTAGGAAGCCTTGGAACTGCCTCCCTACTATTTGATGTGGAAGATTCCTTAGTATTGCTCCATGCGAATTGTGATCTACGGACATCCGCAGAAGTCCTCCGCTTTGGAGGTTCTGGAGCTGCAAGTGAGTTTCCATCCAGGTCTGGTCCAGTTATTAGTCTCTCTGGTGTTACTTTAACTGTGATGATCTTTTGCTCTAAATTTAAAGATGAAGGTCGTGGGTTGTAAGCATCATAATGAAGGCAGTTATCAGTCGAAGCTTCCATTCGCTTCGTCGTGAGCGATCTGTACTTGATGTTCGCCGTGTAAACTGGCTCGTATTGCCCCTGAGTTTGATCTTCAGCATCAAAAGCTAAGGACGAGTTTTTTCGGCGGCCACCTCTTAGCTGTTTAACTGTTTTATCAATTGCAATGATGTCTTCGTCTCCCATTGTTATCAAATCTGTGGAGGTGAAAGAGGCGTCGTCCTGCTGCGGAGGGATATCCTCGCCCTCGGGGCTTCCATCCCACAGGCCCTCTGATATAGAAGCAGCATTTCTTAATTTAGAAGTGATTTCGTCCAAGCTGTTGCTTTGATCTTGATTCACATTGCTCATGCTCTTACTAAGAGATATTCTCCGTTTTCCAAGTCGCCAACGTTTCATTTTGATCACACACTGCTTACTCTACGTCTGCTAAAAAAATAAATTTTAAAAAATTCCAATGGTCTCTGTAAAATCAAGTAAAATAAATTTAAAACCTTTTAATAAATTTTTTGGAATATGAGTGAGGCATTTTTCATATACTCATAACTATTATGATTCAAAATAAATATGCTATTTTTCATCAACTTCTGAGAAAAACATGCCGAGAGCGACTAAGAAATATCATTTGCTGTCGAAACAACGCTATTCTGAGCACTGAATAATCGTAAGATAGTGGTGAGTCTTACCAGGTACTCAATTTTAAACATTTTGCTCAGTATTTTTGCACAGGTTCAGTTGGCCACACTGTGTGGAGAGTTGCCTGACCGTACAGTGTCTACTTTTTGTTCTCTTTTCGATACACTTTTGGTTCAGATACACAGCACGATCCCGCTCTTTGTCCCCCGAACTTCTGGGCTGTTCCGACACAGAAGAAGTCACTGAGCGTTTGCCCACACCTGCGGAGCAACTGATGTCTGTGCTATCAGGCAACTGCGTTTCGCTTTATCAGTTCCTCATGACATCAGTGATGCTACACTCTTAAAACACCCACTAACTCTCGAGTGTTATCACTGCTGACCCTAGTCAACTTGGATTATTATTAGGAGCAATTTTTCTTTCACTAAAATGAACTTCCCACAGAACGCACAGTTCAAAAGAGTCCTGAGCTGTAAGTAAATTTTCAGTAACAGAAATATGAATATTATGAATATTAATAAATTTGCATAGAGGAAGTAAATATTTATTTTTCATTAGATGAGCTCGAGTATGCCAGGTTTACTGTCTATGTAACGGGAGAGTTGGTGTAGTTGAGAAGATCATTTCAAACAAACGTCGTATTTTCTTTTATAGTCAGCCAAACTTTAAAAACTCGCGTGGTTTCTCAATTTTTACTGAGGTTCATGAGAAGAGAATAAAATTATAAAAATGACTAAGTTTTATAAATTAAACTGTTGGTGATTTGCTGTCGTTGAGCAGTAGTCACAAAAACAGAATAAAGAGTTTTAGTAAAATAGTAAACTTCAATATAATCGTGCCAGAAGCCATTAAAAATGCATTAATGGTTGCTTTTTCTAATCCACCAACTTTGCACCTGTATCAATTTCTGAAAGTATCTACTTTCTTTAAAAAGGTACAACTTATGATGCGTATACTTTACGTAGTATTAAGGAAATGAATGTATGCAATTGAAAATATGATAGATTATGTAATGTTTACCTTACTTCTTTTAATGAATGAAATGTCGTAAGTTCATGATAGGAATGATTTATTCAGCGTTCAGTTTTCCGTGCTATGTACAAACAAGTATCTTATCAATCAATAATATTATAAAAGGTCTTTGTACTCTGCTCAGTCTGAGATCTTGCGAAAGAAGAGGTTCACCTGTATTTGTTTACTCAAAAACGTGATGAGAACGAAATCTTTGAGCAAGACTTTAAAACAACTTTATTATTTCTTACTCCTCAGAGGAAGACTGGAGAACACCACATCAGTTATGATGTGTACATTCAGTGCGACAGGTGATTGAACATAGCGCTATTTTGCATTACTTTTATGGACAAATTGTGAAAGTCGTGGGATCTCTTCCGGCTGGACACAAGAGCGACTCAGCAGTGACTGCAGCGACCCGAGTTAAGGTGTTCACAGTCCCCCGCTTGTGCTCTTCAAGGGCTTCAATGACGACATGGAATGTCCCAGAATTTCACCTTTTCTTCCAGTATGTCTCTCACAGGACAAACACAAAGCATTTCAACTAAATTATGAATGGAAAATTGTTCTGAACGTGAACATCTCTATCATTTGTGTGCTGATCCATTTCTTGATTTACATCCTATAATGTATTTCATACATAGTGTTAAACATCACTGCTGGATTTTCTTGCGCTTTTCTTCTCTAATTCTGGAATTGCACTTGGAAGTCTTCGTAACTTCAACTCGTGACATGTGCTACACACTGCAGGTACTGTCTTAATATACTTTTACAGGAACATTGATTACCCCATTGCCGCATATACAATTAACATTGCAGAAATTAATTTTCCGTAATGCAGCTTGAATTCACCACTCATAGCTAAATGTGTTTTTGCTCTCGTGACATGCATGGAAAATTCGTCAACCCTTGAAATAGATATTGAATGCAAATTCATTAAATAACATTGAAATAATCAGTAAATTCAAGAAAGCCTTGGCCTTCAATGCCTATTCATTAACATACTTTGTATTCATTTTTTGAAATATTGTATGTACGTTGTCCTAGAAATACGACATCCAATTCATGCCAACAGGTTATCTACTGTACGTCAGATAATTCACAGGACAACGATCATATTCACATTTTCATTTGCATCAAATTTTTTAATGATTCTTACTGTGTTCAACCTGATAAATTCAAATCTAAAAACGGTTGAGTTTCACGTGCTCTAGTTTTCATTGCAATGCAACTCTTTACAGTTACAGCAATCACATAAACGTTTGTGTTATCAACAGATATATTATAACTACATAAATTCTTCTACATCTCTTCTGAATTTTATCATGGCTACAAAGAGGTATCAATGAGTTAACAAGCTAGTGCTATCTTTTAGATACATGTATGAATGCTTCACACATAGTCGTCAGAGACGCAACGTACCATCGTTAACGAGACATGTTTTCTAATGGTCTTTGGACTTACTCTCGGCAACCATGGCAAGAACCGCCCACCCCCCGCCACTTACTTTGTGTCTCAACTGAACGCAGCAAGGAATGAAAATGCTGTGTGTCATCAAAAGAAAATTTTATTAAGCGTGTTTCTCATAATCCCCTTTAAGAAGTTCCGTCGTAAGTGTATAACATACCGTTCACCGGGACATTATATTAATTCAAGTTTATATCGTATACTAAAGTCATTGGTATGATTACAATACTGCTCCTTGGTATTGGTTTTAGTAAGGTACTAGTACTTGTGACCTAAGTTGAAGTTTGTTTAGTCAATTTTGTTGTACTAAAAAAAACTTGCGAGTCCTGTATACATATTTATTCTGTTAAATGCTTGTCTACTGAGATTTTTTATTACTTCCTACCTTAGAAGAAAGCCCAGAATTATCGAGAAATAACAAAAATGTATTTGTGCAATTATCATACTTGTGCCAATTCACTGATAAAGACCTTTCAAAGCAGGTGTTTCATAATTTTAAGCTTACTGGTAGTGGTATTTTGCTTGAGAAAGCCATCGTGTGAGACTTGTGATAGAAAAAGGACACTTTTCTTGGGAAAAACAAGACTCGTTATAGAAGATATCATGCGATATGAATGATAAAAATTATACCTGGCGATCGAAGATGGTCTGATTTGCTTGGCAATAAGAGACTTAACTTCTGTAGCATAGACCTTCTGTGAACCTAAGGCTTAGGCCTAAAACACTTCCTTGTACTTCTAACAGATTCATTGTTTCAATAAATTACCGAGGGAAATACATATTCCTAGGTGGTATTGTAGATACTTTGAAAATTTCCTTCAATACAATAAAGAGGCATTCCTAAAGAAACATTCCTTTAGAGCCTCTGTTTTCGATTGAAATATTAAAAGCTCAGACATTTGTCCTATTAACGTAACGACTTATCTTTTACATAACCTTGTTGTTCTAATAATTATTTTGCGGAAGAAACACTCGTTCTATAAATAGTTTCATCTGAATTGTTGACGTGTTTCAACATACAACTTGAACAAATGCTACTTTTATTATACAAAATACCCAATTGGTCACAATATGCAATGGTTAGTCTTGCGCAACATGGAACCGTTTGATCGGTAAGAACGACTCCTTCCTGTGTCTATTCTTAGACTAAAACTGAGAAACCTGAACCATAGATAATATTCTATCTGTATTCATAACGAAGATCAAGGTCACCCTGATGTTTTACTGCATAGTTAGGGATAATTCAAGTCAACGCACGTTAAATGAGTACGTAAACTTGTGCGTTAAAGAAGTTAACATTTTATTCATTGAATAGATTTGCTAGTAACCAGCATTCTATTCGTTATATATGTATTATATGATGGTTTGTCAAATTTTCATCGCCCAGATCCATTCTTCACTCTCCATGTAGTGTTAGCAAAATAACCTTAAAAAGTGAGCATCAGCACGTGTTGACGGAAATGAGATCAGGTTCACAGTATAATGGACCTAGGAGTTCACAGTGCCGGATTCGTTCAGGGAAATTATTTTGGGGTTGCTACGTGCTTCTGTGTCGTTTACAGTTGTGAACAGCTCTGAACGCAACCGGAATCCTAGCTCACTGATGAAACTGCCTTACGTCGGCAGTTCTGCCTTACCACATAGGCAAGACGAAGCTCACATCCTAGCACAGCACCCGCATCACAGACTTCCGAAGCGTCGTTCCGGGCGCCAAGGGTTACTACGTCCGCCCTGAGGGTGGCTGGCTGCAGTCTGGAGCGGTGGTGACCGATGCGCTATATCAGGGGCACCTGAATCGGAAACACCAGACTGACTACCTCGGTGTGAGAAGGACTGCGGAAGCACCGGAGAACCGTCACCCATACCGGGCGCGGATCGCACCATAGCTTTCGGAGCTTGAGGCTGAGGTACGTTTGCTTCCCTAGCGCAATCTTTCTGGACCGTTCCGCCTGTCACTTGCTTGCTTCTTGACATCCTATATAAATTCCTGAAGTATCCTCAGCCTTTTTTTAATTGATAGGTAATTGATAAATTCTCTTTTTAATTGATAAATTCTCTTTTTAATTGATAAATTCTCTTTTTAATTGATAACTTTTTTCTAATTGAAAACTTCGCTTCCAAATTATTCATTTAAGTCTTCTCGACTTAGCAAACTGCTTTGGTACTGTTGGATTGGATGACGCTGGAGGTCGATCGTTTCGGCTCTTTCATTTCGACCCGAGCCTGCAATCGTTGCGGGTTAGAGGGAGGGCACACGGGACTTTATTCAAACTATCTATAACTCGTTTCTTCAACGAAAGCACATAGTTTACGTGACTACCTAATAATATCACCAGCTTGGTCGACTGGTGAGCGAATCTGCTTTCGAGCGGGAAGACCCGGGTTCGAATCCCGCTGCCGACATGGTTGACGCGGCTAGAAATACGGCATGGGACTTGGGTAAAACAACCGAATAATTATCGAAGTAATTATCCGACCCAAGAATGGGCCAGA